>JABBOT010000024.1:1897232-2282811 GCA_016165875.1 Acanthopleura granulata | reverse complement strand
AGGGCATTATGTACAGATGTGCATGTGGAGTCACAAATAAATATATGAACAGATTTCAGCTATATTTCATTTCAGGAATGCTTTGTACAGGGTTGTTGACTTTCTTGTGTCCTTTTCCTGCTCCATAAGGAAAATCAAGTCTTTTAAATTGACACGTTTTATCCTGGGTCGATTTGATACCTGCAAAGAGGAAAGGATAATGAAATTACTACAAAATGAAACAAGACTTAGGAAAAACCCGCCAGTTCATTCATAAGTGCTTTAGTTTTCACTTAAGCCTTCACAAAAAAGCTAGAATTATTGACGTAATGCCTTTTTTGATGAAATTTTGTATTTCTTTAACAAAGGCAATTACTAGTATTTGGGCCCTGCTCCATAAAATGATAAAGTAGCTATGATGGCCATGGTAGTCCTTATTAACGGCTCATGATCACTGTGTGGAATGGAACAACAGAGACATGCTAACTCGGGTAGTATCATGGTGACTCACCCCTGATCTGCTAGGTGTGTTCCCCACGCCATTTGGCAATGATGCGGTACTTGAACCCTGCAAAGGAAAAAACATAACAACTCTTAGCCTTGTGACAATTAGTGTATATTTGGAGCTTCACAAAGCTTTCAACATTCTTTCTGCCATAGCAGATCTTCATGTAGCTTTCGACACAGTTCCTTTGACACCCTTGAGATACACTCATATTTATTAAAAAAAAAAAAAAATCCCCCCCCCCACCTGCAAAAAAACAAAATCATTTCACAGAGTATACATGATCACAAAGCTTCTCTGACATAACAGGTAAGAAACCACTTTATTTTGTAAACTGTGCAGTGTAAGCAGGTTGTAATGAGGAGGAAAATATGTTCAAATCACTGCCTTCCATGTTTATTGCCAATATGCCCACCTCTCCCAGGTCTAATTTCTTCTTCTTTCGAGGTCCAATCGCTGCCAGTGCTGTTTGGTTTGCCTGCTGCTGTCGTAACTCCTCCGCTTCTGCAAGTTGTAACTGTAAATAAATGTATCATCTGTTAGTCATGAAGAGGTACGGAGAAAAGCAGACTGCTAAATACATCAAGATACGAGCTCTGCTGCTTATTGATATAAAACGTTCATAAGTCATTGCTTTTATTTATAAGATTGCGTGATCAATGCCATGCTCTGGTATGTTTCACTTTCACAACAGGCAGTTAGGTTTATTGGAATAAGAAACTGTACTGAGCCAGTAGAAAAACACTAACCTGATAAACCTAATGTGGTGAGAGAAAATGTGAAATATGTATGTATGTATGCTTAGGTTTTTACATCATGCTTAACAATTTTTCAGTCATATGATGATGAGGAATCCTTAGTAAGAATGTCACACTGTTGTAGGGTGATTCCATGTGGCCAAAGTGCTACTGGCATTGGAACATTATGCTGAAGACACCAGACATGACGGATGGTCTAACCACTAGGCCAGAGAGGTAGTTAAGCTTTGTCTGAGGTAATTACACTAACTTCATGGGCACAATTACACCACATGCCACAAGTGTAAACTACAACATATAAACTTGAAACCGGGAAAACATGATAACCATAACCCGGAAAAAGTGTGATATAAAAACTTGTTTTTTGGTACAAGATTTAGGTGTTTCAAGAATTTTATGTCACCAGATCAAAAGTCAAATGAACCCTGAATTTTGCATTTTAGATGCAAATATAAACTGCTGACAAAGATTTTTTACCTCCTTAGCTTTCTGTTTTAACTTTGCTTGCTCTGGATCTTCTGTTTTCGACCGACTCTGTGGATAAAAATATTTGTTATCATTTTAGTGCTACTGAACATTGTATATACAAAATCTTTTAATTAAAATCTGACATACAAAAAAGTATCTGACATATCTGGCCTGTATACATACGCTTTCACCAGCACAATGAAGGCCTTAACATGATTTTATAACTTTTGATGACAACACTTAAGTTTTTCTCACAAGATATTATATCAAACTTCACAAAAAACTATCAAGGGGCCCTATAAGGTGAATTAATCAATCAGAATTTGGCCAAATGTGTCACATGAAAAATTTTAACTTTGGGTGAAATACAGTAATCATATCGACAGCCTGGTAAAAATCCAAGCTATGAATAGAGACAAATACTGTATTTCACTTAGAGTCTGGGCTGTGACAATGCACTTTCAGAAGAATACTGAGGTCCAAATATGATACTCCAGACAGCCTAAGCTGTTGCAAGGGGAGACAATTCTACATAATCAAAGTAACACATGCCAGCTCCACAAACCATAAATCAATCCGTGTCAATGAAGATGTTTTCATTAAATTACATGCAACTCAGCTGTTCAGGTTTGTTACCGCTATAATCTACCCTTCTGAAATAGACAATGGTGGTTGCGCATACTCTTCAGTAAAGCAATGTTTGACACACATGTAACTTATGCTAGGGCTCAGCTGACCCTCCTACATGATGATTAGCACAATGACAACAGATTAACCAACATACCTTTGCTGCCCTTAATAAAATCTCTCTCTCCTGTTCCTCGTGCCTCTTCTTCTCCAACTTGTCTATCTCTTCTAAAAATTTTAACTGTGTCCTTGTGTCTTGAGTAACTTCAAACCTTGAATCCATCTGAATAATAGAATGTTTAAATTGCTTCAATCAACGTAGTCAATTCCCCAGCAGTCTGACAAAAATCCACATTCTCATACCTTAACACTTTTGCACACAGATGGTGATTTCTGAATACAATTTATGCACCTTAATAAGTTTGCTAACAAGTTAAAACAGCATACATAAAAGCTGATTTTGTCAAAGTTACTGATTCACAAAAAAAATCATTTTATCAGTGCAATGCTGTCATTGAAGTAGTAAATAAGCACCATGTGAACATGCAGAGAGATTTACGAAAAAAAAGAAGATAAAACATACACTAATGGAGTTGTGTATATAGGTAATTACCAACAGCTTTATCTACATGGAACCCTAATGCAGTGGTATTACCCACGCACTGGTTCATTTCCTTCTTTGCTTGCA
This sequence comes from Acanthopleura granulata, assembly GCA_016165875.1. Lineage (NCBI taxonomy): Eukaryota > Metazoa > Mollusca > Polyplacophora > Chitonida > Chitonidae > Acanthopleura > Acanthopleura granulata. Next base: position 2,279,786 of record JABBOT010000024.1, on the reverse strand, counting down.
CTGATTAATTTTTTTTAATGTAACTCATTAAGAGTTTAGGGGGGATCTTACCCTGTAAATTTCTGTTCTATGTTCTGCTATTGTTGATAACCTTTCTGCAATATTCCTTAACCGCTCCTGTGTGGCCTGCGATACTAAACTGATTACATCAGCTGGAATATCTGTTACACCATACTTTTTTGCTGCAAAAAAAAAAGAAAAAAAATTATAAAATGCTGGTAAGGTCAATAAATATAGATAAAACATAACCAATACCTACATAAAGAATTTGACATATTTTTAGCACTGAGACAGCAACTATTTTTGTTCTCCACTTTCAGATGTTATGTGTTGCCTGTACACAATGTCTAATGTGACATGAAGTGAAGAAAACGGTTAACTAGACACACATACAAATATCTTGTCCAGATTAAACGATATGTCAAAACTGCTGAGCAAGTAATATTCCCCTCTCTGAATGTCCTTTGAGTACACAAGTTTGACACTGATTGGACCAGTAGAATGAATTAAGACTGGAACTCAACAAAATAGTCTCTTAACATAGGCCCGGACTGGAGAGAGGCTTTAGCACTCCACCAACTGCAAGTACCTTGGCGAGGGAATAACAACTGTTACTGCCAGATTTATTTGACTAGCGTTTCACGAAGTATTTCAGAATATTTCAATTAAACAACCACGGCCGTCATTAAGGTAGGAGGAAACCGGGCCGCCCGGAAGAAACCCATAACCCACAGTTTTTGTTACCTTTAAAATGAATCAAAACACCCAGCGTGGACAAAATAATTTTGCTGTGTTAGAATCCACTTACCAATTGAGCTAATTTTTGCCAATAAAGGACCTTGGTTTAAAAACAATTCATCTTTACAGGAGCGTATGTGAGTGCCGATGAAATCTGCGTTTGTGGCCAGAATATTCTTGCTCTCCTCTGACAGGTTGACTCCACCCATTGTGGCTACATCGTTAATATCGTCATCAGCATCTCTGCAAACACATTCAAATACCTCTTAGTCATAAGTCTTCAAGGATAGTGTTTGATGTAAATTAACAGATAGTATTTGGTACCGGCCAAATATTTTATTATTCCCATATATAGCAACTTCTCCACTCTCGTCCATTCACCCCCCTCAAACAAAGCATTCTGAAGTTCATAATCAATTAGCATGGGGTCAGCATTACCTTTGTTCTACTACATAAAGTTAATGAAGTCATGCAAAATATATCTGTGGATATCAGAGTTATCTTCCCCTTATGTTTGTAAATTCTTAGGAAAATAGATGCTATATATCTAAAACATACACAATTATATACATGTGTAAAATTCTTGTGGGCTATGTTTTGAACACTTGTATCAGTAAATTCACTTTAAGTTACCTACAAGGTAAACTTTATTAAATTTCATGGATGAGGACCCTAATTCTTCAACCTTTTCAACCACCTCTGCATCCAATATTTTGTAACATTCTGACAGAATTATGGGGTGTTGGGAAACAATTTGCATTGTTTTATGAAGCTCTTATCTTTAATCACACAAACAAATCATTCTCAGAGTCATTTTCATAATCACTGTATGCATAAATTCCATCAAAAAAAGTGCTTTAGTGGTTGAAAAGGTTGGCAGTTTACAGTAAGTCTTCATTCCCCAAATCCATCTATAGAAACATGCCTTCTTCTTTCTGGTTATATCACACGACTAAGTCACCATATAAGCATGTCAATCTATCATGACTAAATTACTAATACAGTATAAGTCATCATACTTGAGAGATTCAAACTTGCGCTTCTCCTTGTGTTGTGCCCCTCCGCCCGCATCTTGGTGCTTGGTACCCACCCTTGCCTGAAGGGCACTGACAGTGGTGGGCATGGCCCCCGATAAGGCTGCCTTGCTGTGGGCCACTTTGGTAATGATGGTGGCTTGACCAGGCAGAGTTGAGCCCGTTGATATGGATACAGGTTTCTGTGATCTGATATGAGACAACTGCTGGGGGGTGAACTGACGTACAATGTGCTGTAAACACAAGAGATGTAAACCTTATCATCATTCATACAGACATACTCCAGAAAACATCCGACATAATATTCACAAGACACATTTAGATTCAGTACAGAATGTTATTTACTTATTTATTTCATTGTTTTTTACACCGTACTCCAGATCATTTCACTTATATGACAACAGCCAAAATTATGGAAGGAGAAAACCTAGCAGGCCTTGGGGGGAACCCATGGACATGCGCACACTGCTTGCAGGCCTTCTCAGGTACGGCCGGAAAGGCTCCTTGGAAATTGCACCGCACCAGTATGCTTTTAAACCACAAGGCAACAGAGGCCCTCAGGGGGAAATATGATCTTATGCTATGTGTACACTAGTAGACCACACCTTAGTTTAAATATTTGATGGGACAGTAGAAATAAATACCAAATTGACGCTACGCCAGTATAAACACTAATATACACCGGCTTGTTGAATTTATGCGGATTGATTTCCTGCTAAATCCAAATTAACACGATGGGGTGTCTTATGTTTTTTTGTTGTTGTTGTTCAGCGTTCTTGTCACAGGTACTCCGTACACATATTTAAAACTGAAGTTAAATGCACACTGAGATTTTGATGACGCAAATTAAAATCATAAAAAGATAAATAAAACTTTAACCGCGCAGGCCATCCTCACTCGAGATAAACAAAATGTAATTTTTTACATGTGTGCTTGGGCAGACGTGATTTCAGCTGACCTGCTTCACATAACACATGATGCCTGCTATTAATGCTCTAAATATACCATATTGCTGCTTTCTAATTGTCTTTAATTTTCCTACTTTTGAACGAAAATATAAAGTCCCGCCTATCACATTCAGCAGTTGCACACGTGTTTGAGCCAACAGCCACATTCTGTACCTAATTATGTATTCTCCGGGCATGTGGCACTTGACGTATTGTGCATTCAGCTTAGAGCATATATATTAAAACTCTGAATGGTGGAGATATATGGTGCCCAGAACAAAGCTAGCATTCTCCTCGCATGTGATCATTTTTTCTGTGAAATCGCCATGAGACTAACCAATGTGATTGGTGGGAGTTCTGTTGAAAATCTTTCTCAGTCTCCCCAGCAGCTGTGTAAATAAATATAACTAGAATCGAAAGTATTTTAGAGCCACTTTCTTACCCCCTATCATTTTGAGCATCTCTTTGTCACTAATCCAACAATATAACAAGCTCTGCGCCACCATCTTTATTTTCTTACACATGATGACCTGTATTTGTCTTTTTTCAAGACCAGATGAATTTAAGATTCGTTCTAACAGAAAAATACATTATTCCACAGAAATTTAAAAATTCTGAACAATGATCGAATATATGTCTGTGTGCCACCTTCCTCGCAGACTCTTGATTCGCGGATATGAAAGCAATCAACTGGTTGGGCATGGCCTAGTTAATCACACGTGATAATGGTCCACTACATTCACTTGAAGACTTTATTGTGAGAATGTAACAATTTTAATTTTACAATTGACATTAAATGAAAAAAAAAAGTGAAGATCATTGGAGAGAAGTATCTGATATTCCTGTGAACATTTTTATACAATTGTGGTCAGTGACATCTAAAGGGCTGTTTACTCTGGCCTTCACAAATTATCTCTCTTGTCTGGATTTGATTTTTTGCTGATTCGTTATAAGATGGTATAAAAAATGTGAGTCCTGATGAAGGCGTTACTTCAAGGGAGCAGTGTATTGTCAATAATTCACTTGATCTGGAGAATACCATCTGCATCAGATATAACTGGTGCCTTGTTATCAATTACCGGAACTTGTATGTCATTACCTGCTTGTAATGATGTACATATATAAAATACAACAGGAGTGGCAGATTTTGTAGATCAGGAGTTACTGCCCTTGTTCCACTATTCATGGAGGATAAATGGCACTAGTATCCATGAATACTTTGACCAAAATATGCCATCAAACATTCCGATGTTTGTATGAAGCTTGACAGGCAAAACCAAAAGAGACACAGGACTTACCTTTACCTGTCCTTGTGGTGACTGAATTGTGTGAGGCTGCTGATGAATGTTTGGACAAGTGCTGATAGAGACGGGACTTGATGAGTGAGGGAAGGCAGACCCCTGCAGAACCTCAGACGGCGGCGCTTTCACACCCTCTATCGTCATCTTATTCTGACTCAGGGACTGCCGCAACAATGGCAGACTTTTCTGTAAACAAAGTATAATCATGTTAGAAACGTTGTCATTATTTATCTGTTGAGTTGTACGTTTTATGTTATTGCGGAGGTTGCTTTCGAAAATGACAACTGGTCAGTTTTGCAAGCGTACATATAACTTGCATAATACAGATATTATCCAAATGCAAGCTATAAAGTATACCTGCATCTTTCTTTGAATTTCAGATATTAAACATTTTACTAGAAAATTACTGATAAAAGTATTAACAACAAAGTTTTCAAGTATTATTAACAATATGAAGTTGATCACACAATTATACATTTAAAAATAAATTTGAATTATATCTATAAATACAGCAGGACTACAAAAAGACTTTTTTTTTCAAAATCTTGGAAACAAGTATATAGGGTTCCAAGAACAAAACTGTGAAAATGACATACCTTTACATGTGTACACTTTAGTTTACAAATACATTTACATCATACTTTAAAATATACACATACACATTTTTACATAGATATATGCATACCTGTCAGGTACAGATCATAAGTTAACAATGTGACAGTAAGAATACCTTTAAAAATGGAACGAGGTTGGGTTGAGGAGAGGAGTTTAACTCCACCTGTAGATTCTCTGTGAACTGCTCTGGTTCAACCTTACCGTCCTGCATAGAAGAGCACATGATCATTCTGATGAACTGCTTCCACACAAATTACCAACAAACATCTGGATACATCAAGATGAAGAGTTGAAATGTAACTAAATATCTAATGAAGTTTGTGAGGCTTTTTTACTGTACCACAAGTGACAGTTACACAACTTAATGTATTATGAGTTGGAAGGTAACTAAATATACAATGAAGTTTGTTAAGTCTTTGACTTTACCACAAGTGATAATTAAAGTTTCATGTATTGCTAAAAGTTGAAATTGCTACACAAATTTATGTATTAATAAGAGTTGGAAGGTAACTAAATATACAATAAAGTTTGTTAAGCTCTTTCATTTACTACAAGTGACTGTTAAACAAATTCATGTCTAACTAAATCGTTAGGACACTGAACTTAAGGTTCCAGTCTACAACCACATCGGTCTTACTTCACTAGGTCATGGATGGTGTCCGATCACACAAAGTAATAATAGAGAGCACATGTACTTACTATTAGTCGCTGAATGAGCTCCCGCACATTGCGTATCGTCTGAGGTGGTTGACTAGAGGCCAACTTAATTAGTGTGGACAGAAAGTTCTTGCACTTTTTCACATGCTCCATAGCCTGTTGTTGAGCCGCTGAAGACAAAACAGATGAATTAGGTTAACTGATCCAGATGATTGTGGTTGGGGTCATCTTTATCACTAGCTTAGCTTAAAGAGGATATTTGCAGCAAAACAGCAGAGTAATTTATGGGCAATGAAGATTGGGCAAAATTTGCAACACCAGCCTTGCTTACACTCTAACTCTCTGTCTCTCATGTTTTATGTTGTACCCGAGAATATTTCTCTTATATGATGACAGCCAGCATTATGGTTGCAGGAAATTTGTCAGAGATCAGGGGAAAACCTAGGCCTAGTTTACAGAAAATCATGATCAGGGAAATTTGCTGCACTAGCCTAGCTAACGGGCAATAAAGATCAGGGAAATTAGCAGCACAAGCCTAGCTTACAATCAAGATCAGGGAAATTTGCAGCACTAGCCTAGCTTACAATCATGACTGGGGAAATCTGCAGCACTAGCCCAGCTTACAATCATGACTGGGGAAATCTGCAGCACTAGCCCAGCTTGCAAACAATCAAGATCAGGGAAATTAGAAGCACAAGCCTAGCTTACAATCATGACTGGGGAAATCTGCAGCACTAGCCCAGCTTACAATCATGACTGGGGAAATCTGCAGCACTAGCCCAGCTTGCAAACAATCAAGATCAGGGAAATTAGCAGCACAAGCTAGCTAACGGGCAATAAAGATCAGGGAAATTAGCAGCACAAGCTAGCTTACAGATAATCATGATCAGGGAAATTTGCAGCACTAGCCTAGCTTACAGACAATCAAGACTGAGGAAACTGGTAGCACTAGCCTACAGTACAAACAATCAAGATCAGGGAAATTTGTAGAGCTAGTCTAGCTTACAGGTAATCGAGATAGAGAAATTTGCAGAACTGGCTTAGCTTACAGGCAATCAAGATTGGGGAAATTTGCAGCACTAACCTAGCTTACAAACAAAATTGGGGAAATTTGTAACACTAGCCTAGATTACAGACAATCAAGATCAGGCAAATTTGCAGAACTGGCTACATGTACCTTTCAGTAAATCAAAACAGGATCATTTGCGCCACTAGCTTAGCTTACAATCAAGATCGAGGTCACTTGTGGCACCCACTTCCCATAAAGGTGACGTAAGATAGCGGTTCTTTTGCAGCACCAATTCAGCTTACAGATGATCAAGTTTGGGGTTGTTGCAGCATTAACTTAGCTTAGAGGTGATCAAGACCAGGGTTACTGGCAGCACTAGCTTAAAAATGATCATTATTTGGGTCATCAACAGTGCTAGCTTTGTTACACCATTACAGATGAGAACCAGGTCATTTGCAGCATTAGCTTTGTTACGCTGTTACAGATGAGAACCAGGTCATTTGCAGCATTAGCTTTGTTACACTGTTACAGATGAGAACCAGGTCATCTGCTGTACTGTCTTTGTTATATCGTTACACATGAGAACCAGGTCACTGCACTATGTTAGTCTAGGCTGTATCCAAGAAAATAATTTAAGATTCTGATCCCAAACTTTAAAGGTATCATCTTGATTATGCATATAGAAATTTTATACCATGTAACTCAACATGATACTTTCTGAGAGCTTTTCAGTCTGTGAATACAAAAATAAAACCAACTATATGAAAACTAAAATTTTATTGTTTAACAATCATATTTCTATTCAACTTTTTATTGCTTTCAATACCACTTGATTAGTCTAGGGGGCCTAAATGTTTATGGAAGTAAAATCTCTCCAGACAGGGCTTTGTCCAGACAACCATTGGAGTCATAGCGGTACTAGCTGTATGTAGCTTATATTTCATGCTTCCAACTGGCTAGATCTAATGTTTAATGAATGCTTAAACAGACTTCTGCTTAGTGTCATACCTGCTGATGCACCAGGTGTTAAAGAAGGCCCCTGAGCTCCTGTGGCTCCAGGGGCTGATACTGGGGTCTGGACTATGGTCTGTGTGGATATCCCCCCTGGGTGGGCTGAGGCAATCTGATGAGGAGGGGTAGCTGTTGCCCCGTGGGGGTGTAGAGTAGTGGCCCCAGTGTGCTGCTGTATTGCCACGACAGTTTGGCCACCTGCAGGCCTCGCTTGTGACTAACAAATAGGAAAGTAAAATGCAAACACATGAAAATGAGAGAGAAAAAAGGTTAACTTTACACAATGAACAGTAGTATCACAAAGTGAAGTCCCAGTTACGTCTTCACAATGCTATTCTGACAACCTATGTGTGAACATTTACATGTACCGTATTTCACCTGAAGAACAGTATGCAAAAATTTTCTCTTCGAAGTACATTACGGTCTGCCGTTCATACTTCTGATGCTAACAATTAAGTTTTTCTGCTAAGAAGTCGGTAAAACCTCACAAAAAACTCTTATGTAGCCCTATAAGGTGGATGAATCATAATCAAGTAAAATGTGCCACTTGAAAAATGATTAACTTCAGGTGAGATGCAGAACTTCAGGTGAGATGCAGAACTTCAGCAGTGGAAACCAGCACTCATTTGCAGAGATAATTAATAACTGAAGTGCAATCAACTCCATAAAATTCCATTATGTTTATGCTGACTGCATTCCATGATATTTACCAATGAATTACAATATTGAAAACTTGATGCAATACAATTTTTGTGGATCATTTCATGCATTTGATGCTGGCCCAGGTTAAGTGCTACATTTTGCCAAGGGAGAGAACTATGACTTTGACAACGTATGTAATGTATCGTGTCAGGATTGTGATTTCTGTAAAGTGACGCAAATCATAGCGGTTTCCCGCTGATGGAGCATTCAGACATAGGTAAGTAAAGGCCCCACATGCTTCTGTCAGCGTGGCATCTCGATCCAAGGCGGTGCAGGGCTGGAGTTTGAGCGGCGTCAGTCGCCAGAACGCTAGCAAGCCGCCGACAACAAGGCCGCCATTTTCCAAGTGTGTGGATTTCGTACCGAGATCACCCCTGCGCGAAGTTCATTGAACTTTTAGCTAATGCAGTCGACTAAAGCGCCGATGATTGTCATTTTATACTAGCACGGCCTAACTGTTTCGCACGTGCATTTTGTTTAGCCTTTGAATAATGTTGTAAATGGTCGTTTGGCAGGGTTTTTAGCCATTTAACTTCTTGGCAAAGCGAAGCTGTGAACTTGGGCTGACCCTCTTAAATACTGTCATGGCGGCCAGACTGTCAGTCGACCAAGATCATTACATAACATGAGTGTGTGTGCGTGTCGTAACAGCTCGTGAAGCAAGTTTTTGTTGCTGACATCACAGTTTTGTTGACGAGGAGACATTTCCAAAGGCAGTGTGGCCTACATATACACGGCTCTTGTCTGACCGAGCAGAGTCTGCTGATTTAGAATTCGCTACTCGATTCCAGTGCGTTGGCACTTTTAAGTTGAATTCGTGAATTGATGGCAGAACTGGTAAGATGAATATAGGCGCAAGTTTTGCCCTGGCGTTTTACAGATATCTGGGTACATGTGTTGACAGTATTCTAGTGTTATAAGTGACACATTTGAACAGATAAATTCTATTTTCAAATGCTAAAGATACTGGAAGAGTAACAGTTACACATATTGACATGATCTCCATGATTTGACCCTTAGAGCTACTTGTGTGCAGAAAATACTTTGATTTCTAGGATATTTTATTTAGGTTGATTGTTATTAAATGTAAGACACAATCAGAGTACTTCTCCTCCCGCATTGTTTGATGACTGTCATTAGCCATGTTGTCTAGACTGCATTAGTTCAAAGAGTCAACTCTTGGCTAATGAGGTCACATGCCCAGCCCCCACATGATAGTCTGCAGCCCAGCATCAGGCCCATATGGAGCACTAGACTAAGTCAACAATGCCCTGATGTTGCCAGTATTTTGGGCAAAATGTTGTTGAGCCAGTGATGGTTCTGAACATCAGACTGCACTCCATTTAAAAAAATATGTGAAGTTGCGGCTGAAGTTGGTCACGGTGTTTGAAACAAAAATACACTTCCATGTCCTAAAGTTTGCAGTCATTCATGTTCCTTACTGTTACCTTTTCATCAGTTATTTCCAAAGCCCTGACCTGCTATGCTGCCAGTCTTAGCATGCTGGACAAGGCCACAGAACTGATGATATTTTAAAATGAAGGATGATCAGACATGGGTTTGGGCCCATTCTTGGACTACAGCCTGATGACGTCAAGTGTTTTCCACTGGGGCCACTGCAGTAACAGTTACACATATTGACATGATCTCCATGATTTGACACTTAGAGCTACTTGTGTGCAGAAAATACTTTGATTTCTAGGATATTTTATTTAGATTGATTGTTATTCAGGGTGAGACACAATCAGAGTAGTTTTCCTCACGCATTGTTTGATGACTGCATCCACCAACCAAAACTCTGCTACGTTTGTGAAATTAAACCACTGACCTAATGATGGAATCAGTCACGTAATGCACTTAGCAGCCTTCTCGTTTTGAGACCAGTACAGTTTTGAAAAGGGATACGTGCTGTTTGAAAACTGTTAGGGGAAACAGGAGATGTGACGAATTACATTGAAGTTTTTTGTTATACATGTATAGGCAAAATATCTGCTATGACAGACATGTTGCAGCCAGTTAAGAAAAATCTGGTTGATAATTTAACCAAATGCATTGACACACATAGTTTCCAGGCATGACTTGTGCATTGTTTGCAAAACAGATCCAAATATCAAGTGGAAAATCGTTTTGAAGTTTATGATGACTTATTTACATGGATATGGAGAATATCCATTTTTATGGAACCCATATTGGGGCATGATGACGTTACAGTGGTAAGTTATCATTGACACATTACTGCATTCTGGGCTTCCCTAATTCTAATTATTGGGACAGGTATTACTACTACTGAAAGCAAGCAATTTCATTTCTCTCCCAGTTTTGTTCACTGGATGGACTGATCATGTGAGAAGAAAGAAAGTGTGTATATATGGTTTTGACAGTTACATGTACATTGGATATAACAAGGAGGTAGGACTCCAAAAATGCAGTAGCCAACTCTCCTCTGGCGACAAATTCAAATGCTATTGCGAGTAAATATAGTAATGTACTCGACAAGGTGGCAAAGTTTTGTTCGACTTCCTCACCACATTCGTAACGAAAACAAAAAAGGAATATATTTATTCACGTATATTTATTCCCAATTCAAGGAGAAATATTTCTGTGACATGAAATTTTTGTTGACCACCTTACTGAACAGCCTGAATTCTTTGACTGAGCCTCTCCCTGACTGGACCCTGCACTATTAGCCCCTGCGAGTATTGTCCTGGGCTAAAAATGAAGTAGTTCAAACTTTTTCTTGATTTATGGCTTGGACCACGTCATCATTTTTTGGTATTTGAAAAGTTTTGTCCGAGGACAACATTCACGATTAGTAGAATTGAAGCCCCACGTGGTGGACACAAGATTTTAACACCGCAAAGGTCTGGCTAATTTGCTGCTGCCAAACCTACCGGGAATTGTGTTTGCCTGTGTTCATTCCTGACATTCTCAATTACGTGAGCATTTTAATTCAGACAGAAATATAAACCAATGTTTTTAAGGCATAACAATCCAGCTAGGCATCGTACTCCTTTTTTCATGGATTTTTGACCATCTGAGAACAAGAAAATTAAAAGATAGAAAATGAAATCAGAAAAAAAAATCTTCTGAAAAGAAGTCATCAGAACTTTAAAAATTAAAAAAAGAAAATTTTACTAATGTACATTGCAATTATATGTAGATGTTTTGCCTCAACTGCCTTTTTACAGAATTACGTAGTAAAGGCAAGGAAAATATATTTTAAATCAGAGCTTAACATCAGGTTCATAAGCCTTATGACTATAAACATGCTTTTGTTCAGTGATCAGATGATAGGTTCCTTTTTAATATGCCATACAAAATGGTTAAAACCATCACAAAAAGGAAGCCTCGGAGAAAGTTGATACACGCCTTAAAGGACCGGCAGATCTGTGGCATGACGCATCTGAGGTGTATAAGTCTGCGCGAGAGCTTAGTGTGAGAAAAAAAAAACATCTCCTCATTGTATTAATATGTGAACATGGAAAAACAGGTACATGGAATGCCAGTATTGATTTTTAAATGGCCTGAAGACCATATTATCTCAGTCTGTGCCATTTGTATGTGGTTGATGATTTCATTTTCTGTATCCCCTGTGAAGTGGAACATGGCTGAGCAGGTTTTGTGGATAAATGGACACACACAGCGTATGTGCAACGATGTTTTCACTGGTTGTTATTGATCCGGGAAGTAGTGATGTTAGCTGATTGAAGGAGCTATGGTTGAATTCATGGCATTATTGTTCAGGGGACAAATGAATTTCTGTCGCAGTTTTGTACTTGCCTGACTTAGCGCGAGTGTCCATTACAAAATGTAGACTGTTGCATGCATAAAGCCATTGGTATCTCAGAGGCTGTTTTAACTCTTGACACTATGCTCTTACCCCTTAAGTACAAGATATGAAACCAAAAAACACACATCTGTACATGTATTTCAGCCTGTTTTTCGATTCTAGGTTGACATTTGATTACTTGTTTTTCTTCAAATGAGTGAAGCCAGATTTTAAACGGAAGATCCCACATGGATGTGAAATGAAGGCACAAACCTCACTTCAGATGGAGGACAGTTTGAAAGGATAGTCATTTATCATTGCTTTGATTGTACGTAAATATATGTAGTTGTTTAATGCGTGTACTTGCATGTATTTAAACATGTATAATGCATACCCATTTACCTGCCAACTCGTTTACAGGGGAGATTATGATATGGTAATTGTTGCTACAAGTATGTGATTGCCTCCACCTGTTTTAAAACTCCTGCATCGTAGTGTACATGCAGTTCTACTGTAAAATAGCCTTAGACCAAGGTCTAAGGGTGGCTTATATTTACTGATACACAGCGACCGCTGGCAATCCTTAGCCTGAGGGCGATGTGGACTGGATTTAGGTATGAAGTGTGTAAAGAGCTACCACCTCGTTCAGTTCTGCTGCATGCACGTAAGATTCTTCCAGAATACAGATAAAGCACGACAATTCTGTAAGCTGAGATAAGAAAAATGTGCACTTTTTGCCACAACTGCTACTTGCCTTCATATCACCAATTTCCTGTAAATTTTAGCCAAAGTCGAATATCAGGTCATATTTAGCAGGTCACCGCACGCTGCCATGTTCAAAATCTGTGCCAGCGAAGCACAGAATGTGAAAAAAATTTGGCAAAGAATGGGCAAAATTTTGCAAAGAGTGTCTTGGTGAACATAGTTTATGTCAGTTTTATTTGGTTCATGCATGTCTTGGTTCATTTTGCACAGATTTTCATAGCGCGGAGTTTCTTTGAGACAAGCTCCTTTTTTCATGCCACTGTTTTAACCTGCATAGCTCCTTGGCGGTGATGTACGCATAACCTCATATCAGAGATCACAGAGTAGATCCTTATCTGTACTGTGAAATTGCTGTCATCATGTAGTTTTCACTTAGGAGCAATATTGTTGAGTACAGTGTAAAACAACTTAGAAATATGTAAATCTGTCATAGTTTAATGAAGGAGATGCATTGAAATGTAGGTGAAGTTATATCAACACTATTTGTACATCTTTTTACTTCATTTGTCATGTGTCATGTCTTTTGTCATGTCTTTAGATGCAGAGGGTATAGGTATTATAGGTATAGGTATTTTATTTCTTTTATTCCATAGAAGTTGTATAGTGGAAGGAAAATTTGACTCAGTAACAGCCCTGATTACCTCGTCAGTAGATGTTTCTGATTAAATAATAACTTGAAGTAGAATTTGAAAAATATGCTTAGTGGCAGTTGAGACAAGTAAGAAGTGACCTTGGGTCAGTCATTCTCATCTACCTGAAGTGAGACCGTATATCACAAAATTCATAACCTTCCCATCTGTCTCTCACATGTCAGAATCCATGCTCAGGTACATAAAAATGTTTAAATTGAATTACGGCACATATTCTAAGCTAAGTTTGGCAAAAAGGTTGCATAATGTTTTGCGTATTTCAGTAAAGCATTTTATCTAACAACTACTACGACAGAAGAAACTGACATTTGATCCTACTCCTCTGACTGGCCTGAAAGGCAGCCGTTCTGTGTGGGCTGTGGCGTAATTCTTTCAAGTGTGGAACACTGTCACCCGAAACTGTAGTAAAGTGCTAAGATTGTGGATGAAACTAAAGTATGTATGTAAATTTATGACATGAAATGGTCTAAGAACTTCCTCCCACCACAACTCAATGGTCTGGAAATAATTTGCAGTGTTGTTCACCCATGTACTTGTTATAATTAAAGCATCCCTCAGTCTCTCATAAGCTTTAAAGCATGAGGGCCTTCAGATCTTCAGTGGGCAGCACAATACTCCAAACTTCAAAGGAAGATAATTCAGCAACAAATTCATACAATTTCAAACAGGTTTTTACATTCAAGAGAGAATTTTATAATCTTAATGAACAGTACCTCAGTCATCTGTCTTTTACCTTATGTGTACTTTATTTACCAAAGACTTTAAAAATTGTACTTGTTGTTTCTTCTTGATCATTTGATCACTGTTTCACCTGAAAAATCTTGAAAAAAAAATAGAGAAATTAACATGGAGAGAAAAACAAAAATAAAAAAAAAATCCTTAAGCAAAATAACAATAAAAGCTTTTTAGTAGGCCCTTTTTTGAAGGTCGGTCAGGTTACTCCAACGAACATATTTTTAAGGATGGCCTAGATCCGGGGTTCAGCCCTGTATCGAATCATACCTTGGACTCAACATTGTCAGTCTTAGCATAATCTGGCTTGTCTGGGTGCGCGATATCTCTGTTGTCTTTGGCGTATTGTTTTGTTGAGGAAACACTATAAATGCACCTGCATTGAGTCTGGCATACTACAAGGAGACACCTTCGTGATATGACTGATATAATTTTGAAAGCCACAGTGAACGCCAATCGAACGAAACAGTTTCATCTGCATGCTTATTTTTCGAATGTTTACATTGCATGTCTGTTCAATTCTGATGTCCTGACTTTTGCTGTGTTGTAGGTGCTGGGTCTATGGACAGCTCTCTGGGCATGGACAACAGCCCAATGCCCAGTGTGGGCTCCATGGGGCACATGGCCTCCATGGGGTCCCCTCCCGACATCAAGCCAGACATTTCACAACTTCACCACTCACCGACCAGTACCCAGGGGCCGTACTTCACATTTGGCCATGCCCCTTTCGGGGGAATGCAGCCTCCTTCCACCCAGCAGTCCATGTCCCTGGCCTCGCCCACCCTTCACTCTCCTTCCTCCAGTATGAACTCTCCCGGTCTGGCTAACTTAGCCTCCCCTGGCTCGTCGATCGCCTCTCCTCCCAGTGCCCACATGCCACACTCCATGTCCAACAAACACATCTGTGCCATCTGTGGTGACAGGGCCTCAGGCAAACACTACGGGGTCTACAGGTAAGTTGTGATTCATAATTACACATTACACCTGTATTCTCAGTAAATTCATAATAATTTATGTTGGAAATGTTGATAATTATTTTTTAACTTTCTCATGAAAGGCCTTGTCAGAATTATCACCCATGAAGGGACAGGATTTAAGGAGATGGTTGTGGAAAAATTAGTCACCACTGAATTATCTCCCTTCAAGTAACTCTCCCATATAAATGGTACATTTGTTTTGGCCCTCCGTGGTCATTTGGGACCTTGAAAGCAGCTGCATATGATGTACCCAAGTTAAAGTGAGATCAAGTGGCAAGACTTTCATAAGTCTAGACCACAATGAAATAAATCTATTAGCAAAGTGGAGAATTTTAGAGAAACTTGATGATTTTCAGAGAGTTTTTATCTCACCATTAAATCACTTACTTCCTACTACATTTTCCCACTAAGGAAACCGTGTTTCTTTAAAGGCTTTCTATCCACAAAGTACAATGAGCAAATTTTTGTAGATTATTTGGAATCAGTTCAAGATCTTTTGTCTCTTATCATTGTCTCCAGCCATCGTTTATGTATTTCGCGTTTTGCATTTATTTTGGGATAGAGAAGATGTCCACCAACTGCAATTTAGGAAATCTGTCAGTTTGCTTTATTTTCTTGTTGGACAGTGAACTATACAGCATTGCTTGTTAACCATATTGAGAGACAAAATGTGCATTCTGATACGTATCTATATATATATATATGTATATATAAAGACGGTGAGTGAGCCCAAAACAAAAGATCAAAACAAAGCCATGCCGTCAGCACGTGTGGGACGCGTGAGGAATACCCGTAATCACGTGGGTTTGCCAATGACGTCACCGTGACATCACGGGGATTCCCCCTTTGTTCTCGGCCTTTCGGCCCTGTCAGAACAATGCAAAAATATAAACATTTTGGATATTTGAACATTTTCAGTGCTTTCATTTTTCTTTAATAAATTAAGAAGAAAGAAACTGTTTTCATGTTCCTTTTTCAATTTGTACGAAGCACGGGTAGCAACTGGTACTGAATAAAAATATGAACACAAAACTCTACATGTATATTTTGACAGAATTAACTGCGTTATCAAATTCTTCACAAAACTGTTTTTCACGGTTGCATGAAATGGACTCTTAGCAGTGCATTTCCATAATTGATGGAAGTGGGCAATCGATGGTAACGCCGATGCAGAGTAGGAAACCTAAGTGGGGTCAGTTTGGGAAATTCCACGCTTCAATACCGAGTGTTTCTGCCGTTTGTTACACATCGTCGATGCATAGAACTCATTAGGTGGTCAGTTGTGACTTGCTGAATGTTTTCCTACTCCTGTGTGAGGGCCATGCACAACTCTGCAGTGTTACCTGGAACTGGAAGTCACCGACAAACATGTCGGTAGAGGACATCGGGAAGGTGTTCAATTGTGAACAGATCAGGTGAATACGATGGCGAGTCGAGCACATAAGTGTTTTCACCCTGTAGAAATGCTCTGCATACAGCAACAACGTTAGGATGGGTATTGTTGTGCTGCAATGTTACCCGATGGTGCTGGACAAATGGGATCCGGAGTAGTCTCGCAAATTCGCTTCACTGAGGCAATTCCAAACCGTTTGTGTAGAAATTCAGTTAGTATGGAGCTGGACTGTTTCATTAGTTGTGGCAGTGGCTAGCCTGAAACGGTCGTGGAGGTGGAAGAGGCCAATGTGGCAGTCTTTGTCGAGGGTCATTACATGCGGTCAGCGAACATGCAGGCGATGAGCTGTCATGCCGAATTATTCATGACATCTTCTGAGAAGACTAATCGTTGAAACATTAACGTTAAGGGCTCTGGCAACAGCTCCAAAGATCATGCCAGCATCAAGCATACCGATGCCGCACTCGTGTTGGTTTGGTTTATTTGTGGCATCGTGCCTTTTGACCGAACTTCTGCTGTACAGGTTACCTTTTGTACACCTGAGGGTAAGGAGTGCCAGGAAAGTCCTTATAGGTCGCTGAATACTACACATAGAAACACACCTGTCCAACAGGTCAAAATGGTGAACAGGCTTGAAATCAACAGCAGCTTGGTGTTGGGGACTGGAATGTACAGAGTTGTTTTGCTCTTGGCCATGCTTTGGTACCTTATTGTCAAAAATCACAGCATTATCTTTTCATATATCGCAAAAACAAAAGTGTTGAGTTTATATTTTTGTTTGGTATAGAAGAGAGTTATTACTTCCTTGAAATGACCTACGGATTGCCTCACCATTCAGGGTATTCAACCAGGTTCCACTTAAATCGTAGTTTCATGTGGTGAAAACTGATTTTGCCTTTTTTTTTTTTTTTTTTTTATGTTGGCTGTCACCTGACAAGGGAGTTAATTCAGTGCAGGCGAATTAAGAAAACAGTATAGATTAGTGTATTTCACCTACATGTTTGGCTTTTCAGAAGGACATAAGGTCATAAAATGAAGCTGTTGATATGTTATTGTTATGCTATGCAAAATAAATTGAACTTCACAAAGAATACTCTTCAATGTCCCTTTATGGTGGATGAATCAATCAGCGTTATACAGAATGCGTCATTGAAAATATCTGAACTTTAGGTAAATTACAGTAAATCTTAACTTGACCTTTGGATGGTAGATTTCTGGAGGTAAATAAATGGCTGTTGCTGGGTGAGCCGGCAGTTGACCTCTTGCATTATCTGCTCTACCTAGTTGTGAAGGTTGTAAAGGGTTTTTCAAGAGGACGGTGAGGAAGGACTTGACGTACGCATGTCGGGACGACAAGAACTGCGTGATTGACAAGCGACAGAGGAATCGGTGTCAGTATTGTCGCTATATGAAGTGCCTGTCCATGGGAATGAAGAGAGAAGGTTTGTACATTTCTGCATACTACAGTTTCAGCAATAATACTCTAATGTGAGCGCCAAATTATATGAACCAAAATGGACCTAGCACTCCCGCTCCCAAGCTGTCCTTTGTGACCCCGTCATTCACCCTTTTAGATAGTGTATTAGCATTTTGGTGGTCTTTTTTTTTTTTCTTTCATGGAGTTGACATTCATTTGCATATTTGTTACCACCCATATCCATAAGTTTTGTTCTTACCTCTGGTGATACCAAACTTAAATGCACCCCTAATCCTTAGCCTTTACTGCTGGTTGTAGCCTTGTGGTACTGAAAGTGTTATAAAATCTTTGTAGTTTTCTCATATGATCTTGTTTTGTGGACTGGACATTTCCTGTTAAGGTTTGCGTTAACATGACCTGCCAGGTCTGAAATCCCTTGCTTTTAATGTGCTAATACTTAGAACTACTTGGCTTTGTTGTGGGGCATAGGTTTCATTTAGTAAATAACCTGTTTTGTTATTCTTTTAAAGACATATAAGCAGCATTCGCATTCCAGATGGCCGCCATCTCTTTAGTCAAAATCCTGCAGTACCCAAGGGCTGCGTGCTAAATTTGCTTGAGGGTCTGTCATTTAATCTAACAGAGGCATGCTTACCACAGTAAATGTCTGTTTTATTGAAACTGTACATTGCAAATCATATTTGCTGGTAGAGCAACTTGTAGCAAAAACAAAGGGCAAACTGAAAATACCAAGTAGAAAGTGTTACTTTGAAATGTTTCAGCTTTATCAGCTGTAAAAGCAGTTTCAGCCTCAAACAATGAAGGCCACTGATGATCACTAATTTGACAGCGGCTACTGTTTTTTGGCGAGTTTAGTATTGCACAGAGTGAAATGCGAATGTCTCTTATTAGGCTAGCTTTATATGTGTTTAACATGGACATAAATGGACAAGTAGTAGTGGTGTCTTCACTAAGGCATGTTTTAGGTTGAATAGCTGTTTTTTGCTTTGCCAGCAAATCCTACCTGAGTGTTTACAGTTATATAGTAAACACATTTCGAGACAGGATGTGACATTATCCTGTCAAATATTGTAAAAATATTAATGCTCTGCGCCTAGGTTTATCTAAACACTAATAGTGCTGTGTTTAAAGATAGGCAAGTTTCCTTACCAATACCTAAAGGGGCAGTGTTACATTGCACTGGAATGTCACTCAGTTGTCGTGACAACATAATTAGAAATCTAAATTAAGGCACAATCTTGAAAGAAAACAAAATTTTATCAAGAAAGCTTGATACCTACACATTTATGTAATGCAGGTAAACCAACATTGTAGGGAATGGCGAGGTTACAGATGCAAAGCAACTTTTTGGGTGGAGGAAGGAGGGGGTTCTAAATTTTTAAAAACTGTTTCGGGATTTCTGTTGAATTCCAGCAAAAGTTAAAGTGGCATGTGCTGAAATTTTATGCACAGTTTTGTCACCAACCCATGAATATTTTTGAGATAACTCCACCAACTCTCCAAAGTTATTTTGATTTTGATGGAATTTCATTTCTTTGAACTTTTTCTCTCAATCATAATCTCTTCAAAATCCCTGTGTTATTTCTTCTGCCCAATTGAAAACAAAATATTTCCTCATAGAGGAAATACCGTATTTTTTCTGGGTTACTCCTCAGTTAAGAATTTTTAAAGGCTGGCCCATAGACTTCATTATGCATGCCTTCACAACTGAGAATGAAAAAGTTCATGATCTTTTAATAATTTGGTACATTAAGGTCATTTAGCTTAAGATATATTCGTGTACATTGTATTGTATGATACTGCTATTGTATATTTACATGTGTATGTATATTTAAATTGCCTGTTGCCTGTAACGCAAAATCAAATAACATTTATTGCTTTGTAAGATTTCATTTAATAAATATTCCATGGCTGCAAATTTTTTTTAATTTGGTGCTGGAGCATTTTTGTTTAAGGAAACAAATTATAGTTGCCATACTTGTATGCAGCTTCTGTCCATGGCTGCAATTTTTTTTTTTTTTTCTTGGTTTTGGTTAATCATTTAAGTGACCTGCTGCCAGCTATATTCTATGTAAGCTGAAATAATGATTGTACATTTTACCAGGCACTATGCACTGTTTACTCTGCCGGCTCTTGCTTGTCTGTCTGTCTGTTCGTCCTTCACATGTCCAGTTCAACTCAATATAGCATTTGTTGCTTAATGTTCAGTTATTTTTGCAGCTGTACAGGAAGAACGACAGCGCACAAAAGAGAAAATGGAAGGGGAGGTCGAGAGCACGAGTAGCGCCAATAACGACATGCCCACGGAGAGGGTACTGGAGGCGGAACTAGCGGTGGAACCCAAAACAGATACTTACATTGACACACAGGTACAGACATCATCAACCTCACACGACGACGACGACAACAGACCAATCTCACAACAACAACTTTGCCCTTTGCTTACCTGCCTTCCGTGGGAGTGGTTTTGCAAGCGAGACAGCAAATTGATCGACTTTGCTGTTATATTCATAGAACTGGCTTTCCATCTGAAAATCTGAATTTGATGCATATTTGTCCTAGGTCCTGTTTGTTTTGGCTGTGGCTTTAAGTCAGGAGGTTTCGCCAGGTGCCGGGTGAAGGTCGTTGATTTACTATTAGCGCCCTAGATTGCAGAAGATTCTTCAGCGAGGCATTAAGCACCAATTTGATGAACAGCAGTAAATAAGGAATTTTTCTGCATAGGTCTACAGTAGATCATCATACAGCTCTTAATGGTTTCTTCAGTGAAGTGATTCTGTAACTAGGTATATGGTTCGTATGAAGGCTTTTTGAAACAAGACATCAGTGATAAACATGAAGAAGAGCGGCACTGGATGTGTAAATTTGTGAGCTATGTGTACTTACAAACATGCTGTAGGTTTTCAACAGGTTTAGCTGATAATATCAATTTATTTTGGTGCATAAGAAATACCATCCAAAAGGTAATGTTTTTAATACATCTGGTGGCCTCTAGCAATGGAAGTTTGGGTCCAAATTTTAGGTCCTGTATCAGTTTTGGCCTCTGAGTTGTTTGATCTTAGTTTGTTTTCATAAGTGATTCCTGTGCCTTTTCCGTAATAAAGTGTCGTTTGTTTTCGCAGAAAGATCCTGTGACAAACATCTGCCAGGCTGCAGACAAGCAGCTTCTGACCTTGGTAGAATGGGCCAAACTGATCCCCCACTTCACAGAGCTCCCTCTAGACGACCAGGTCATTTTGCTGAGGGCTGGTAAGTGGTAGATAGCTTTTTGGGTAGCCGTCTGTCGACAGATTCGTCTCAGGGTTGTAGTGTTTGTTCGCTGCGACTTTTGGGCCCTTGGCCAAATGTTTCTGCTTGTTTGAATCCAGCTCTCGCTGTTTCTGCTGTGGGTTAAATTCAGTGGGTAAAGATTGATTTACTCCTGACAATTTGGATTCCTCCCCTTGTAAACCTGACGACGGTCATCCAAGTGAAAAATTCTTCAGCACAACTTCAAACACCAATCAGATAAATAATTTATGTGTACAAGCGATGTGTGTGTTCTGAGGGGAACTTGTCCCAATCGTCCCCTTAGTCCATGAGTACTGCGTTATTCCCCCCAACCTTCCTACTTCGTAAAAGATGTTGTCAGTTTTATAGTGTTAAATACAAAAAAGTGAGGGGAAATTGATTTTTCAAGATTCGTGAGAGTGTGCCCATGGCAACAATTGCCTATGGAATCTGTCAGCATTGCCTATCAGATTACTTTGAAAGTATTAAGCTTTACATGTATGTATTGTGCCCAGGTGATAGACATCCTTTTATTCAAATGCAGGTGGGCCCTCCGTGGCTCAGTCGGTAAGCATGCTATCGCAGCACAATGACCCGAAGCCTCCCACCAATGCGGTCACTGTGAGTTCAACTCCAGCTCAGGCTGGCTTCCACTCCGGCCGTACGTGGGAAGGTCTGCCAGCAACCTGCTAATGGTTGTGGGTTTACCCCGGGCTTTGCCCGGTTTCCTCCCACCATAATTCTGGCCGCCGTCGTATAAGTGAAATATTCTTGAGTACGGCATAAAAATAAATAAATAAATAAATAAATGCAGGGCAAATCTTTCATGTGGACCTACGCATCAGATGTGGCAAAGGATAACACAGCGACAAATAGTTACGTTTTGAGCGAAGTTTTCCCTGTGAGCTGAAAGAGCATGTAACTCCAACTTGTATGCTACTTTGACAGGACCACTAAGGCATAAAGTCATTGAAGCATTTTTAATGGATGTGTGCTGGGTACAGATGTTTTGGGTGCTGCATGTGATAAAGTGTCTGTGACTGGCTGTGTTTGCAGGATGGAATGAACTGCTGATTGCGGCGTTCTCGCACCGCTCCATCGCTGTAAAGGACGGCATCCTGCTAGCCACAGGACTGCACGTGCACCGCAGCAGTGCCCACCAGGCCGGCGTGGGCACCATCTTTGACCGGGTGCTGACCGAGCTGGTGGCCAAGATGAGGGAGATGAAGATGGACAAGACAGAACTGGGCTGTCTGCGCGCCATTGTCTTGTTTAACCCAGGTCAGTTGCTACTGCATGTAGGGTCTTGGTTTGGGGATCACAAACAGTCCTAAGTGCCATGTACGTGGTTTTTGGATCTTTGGCTACCAAAAACAACATTATGTAATGAAAATTAAAACCAGCAGAATACACATATATAGTGTGCATGTAAATATAAAGGGGTATGGGGATAAATTAGAAGGTAGAATTGTGGGTGCAGTAGTGCACTCAGATTTACAACATGGCTCTTGGTAGTGTTTGTTTACCCAGAAAAATAGAATTACTTCGTGGAATTCTGACTGGACTATTCTTTGGCTTTAAGCATCTCACGGCAGTGGTTATTTAAGTCCTGTGGGTTTGGATACACTGCCAGGTAACTCGACATGTAATTAATAATAATTTTCTGCTATATATTGGAGAAATAAGTGCTCTTCAGTTAATGTTCTGAGTGTTAAAACATTATTATTTGAGAGGTACAAACACATAGACAATGTCTAAATTTTGTCTTTTGCAGATGCGAAAGGATTGTCAGCAGTGCAAGAAGTAGAAGGCCTGAGAGAGAAAGTGTACGCCTCTCTGGAAGAGTACTGCAAGAGCCAATACCCCG
Source organism: Acanthopleura granulata (assembly GCA_016165875.1). Classification (NCBI taxonomy): domain Eukaryota; kingdom Metazoa; phylum Mollusca; class Polyplacophora; order Chitonida; family Chitonidae; genus Acanthopleura; species Acanthopleura granulata. Next base: position 2,256,911 of record JABBOT010000024.1, on the reverse strand, counting down.
ACGAGCCTGGGCGATTCGCCAAACTGCTGCTTCGACTCCCAGCACTGCGCAGCATTGGCCTCAAGTGTCTGGAACATTTGTTTTTCTTCAAGCTGATTGGAGACACTCCTATTGACACTTTCCTTATGGAGATGTTAGAGACACAGAGCACGGGGACTTAACAGGGCCCACCTACCACACAGCCCTGAGGGCTATGTCCGGGCACAGACGGACAGGGACAAAGGAGGGGGCTTTATACGTTACCCTCACAGGTGTTTTGATTCCGTGGTATCCAGTTGCGGCACTCCTAGGACATCATCATCATCCCAGCAGTGTTAAACTCAGCATTCGATAACACATGCATCACATTGATCATATGGTAAAGCGTCGGCTTTTAAACAAAATTCCCACCCCCTCCCCCCCAAAAACTTGTTTTATCGACAGATGAGCTGTGTTACTTTAATAAGGTTTTAGGATTACAAAGTTGTGAAGGATGCGGTCATTAAATAGTAACAGTGGCTTCTTTTGACAGCTCTTGAATCACAATTTCTGGAACTCACAAGAACGTCCGGTGAGGGAAGACATCAGACATATTAGCAGGAAGGGCTCTAGTTGCCTGAAAGGCATGAAAGATTTTGTTTTAGGGTACATGAATTTCAGGGTGGCATATTGCATTTGTCTTACAGCCAAACCGGTGAACACTAGTTCTCATGCTGGAAGTGTGCTGGGGGGAAAACGGAATATTAATGAAGCACTGAGATGCTCAGAACTCTGGTTGCCATGGTGAAGCATCTCCCGCGGTAACCAGACAACTGCATCATTTTCGCCTTCTCCAGCTAGCGTAGTCAGTTGTGTATGTCATGAACATGTATAATTTACCTACTCATTACCTTTGTTATCTGCATGTTTGGCTGCTGTCGTACTGTACACAGTCACCAGCTGACATATGGTCGGTTTAACTTCAGAAAGTTAGCACGAGAGACAAACTTGACTTTTGAGAAACTCTACCTTTATCCAAGCCGCTTAACAGTGTGGTCCACAAGACCTAAAATGTATTATTTTTGAAATACTGTCTGACAATATCTGATATTTGAAAAGTTGTTGCAAAGCAATGTTCTGGTTTTTGCATGCAAATCTGTTAACTGAAGACAGAATTCAGACTTTTTGCTCAGAATTTAAGGGATTGAACACAGGTGTTTTAAAAGTTGAAGTGCCTAAAGTGCATTAGCTATAAAGGGAAGGATGAACCATACTTTTGTGGAACTGTGCTACTATGGACTCGAGAACTTCAGGGAATAAAAAAAAAATGGTGTGAAATGGTCTACACTGCTGATTGTAGCAATATCAAATTCATGAGACAACATTTTCTTTGCATGTATTCATGGGGAAAGTAGCCTTAGCATACTCACTCTAAACCCTTTGCCTTAAATCAGCCCCGCACCTTAAATTCTCCAACATCCTTCCTCCACCCTTATACTACATAAAACCAGCAGTTTTCAACTTTCATCATTTAGAGCAACCCACATTTCCAAAATGACATTTTATCTACATATTGGGAGTAAGGTGTTTTGTGTTGAATGTGTAATGGTTCGTTTGTACATAGGCTGCCAAGCACCTTCAGGATTTAACCATCAGTGAGGTAATCATCCTGAGAGTGTCTGCTGTAAACCTGTGGGATAGAACTTCCTGTCATGCTGAATGACCCCCAAGTGAAGCCCACCAATTCAGCCCCCAGCAACATAATCCTCATGATTGAGTCCTGACACAAGTCTACAGTACACCCTCCACAGTAGAGCCCCTGGTAATTCAGCAATCAGTCTTCAGTACACCTGACATGAGTCCACATTTCACTCTCCACAGTAGATCCCTTGATAACCCAGCTATCAGTTTTCAGTACACCTGACAGGAGTCCACAATTCGCCCTCCAAAGTAGATCCCCTGATAACCCAGCTATCAGGTTTCAGTACACCTGACAGGAGTCCACAGTTCACCCTCCAAAGTAGATCCCCTGATAACCCAGCTATCAGTTTTCAGTACACCTGACACGAGTCCACAATTCACCCTCCAAAGTAGATCCCCTGGTAATTTCAGCAATCAGTCTTCAGTACACCTGACAGGAGTCCACAGTTCACCCTCCAAAGTAGATCCCCTGATAACCCAGCTATCAGTCTTCAGTACACCTGACACGAGTCCACAATTCACCCTCCAAAGTAGATCCCTGATAACCAAGCAATCAGTCTTCAGTACACCCTTCACAGTAGATCCCCTGGTAACCCAGCGATCAGCCTTCAGTACTCCTGACACCAGTCCACAGTTCACCCTCCAAAGTAGATCCCCTGATAACCCAGCTATCAGTCTTCAGTACACCTGACAGGAGTCCACGATTCACCCTCCAAAGTAGATCCCCTGATAACCCAGCTATCAGTCTTCAGTACACCTGACAGGAGTCCACAATTCGCCCTCCAAAGTAGATCCCCTGATAACCCAGCTATCAGTTTTCAGTACACCTGACAGGAGTCCACAATTCGCCCTCCAAAGTAGATCCCCTGATAACCCAGCTATCAGGTTTCAGTACACCTGACAGGAGTCCACAGTTCACCCTCCAAAGTAGATCCCCTGATAACCCAGCTATCAGTTTTCAGTACACTTTCACAGTCAAATGGCCAGTGACCAAATCAATTTCATACTTATTGAGTCGTGACTCATTGGCTTATGTATGTAGCAGTTTATGCCAGAATGAAACAACACGGTGATCAAGTGATGAAAAACAGGTAGAACAGACTCATTGCGCATTCTGAATTTGGCTAGCACCTGCTTCAGACTGCCTTGAGGTCACACCCTTTGGCCTTAAATCAAAATAACGTTATGACCAGTAGTTCTGACCCGATCATTTGCGAAGGATTCATAGTATGGTTTTGTCCATAGCGGGCCTAGCCAGAGAAAGGCCAGCTCAGCCATTTCTGTCCGGAGTGAATACATGTGGAGAGTTACAACTGCAGATACCTGCTGTCATATCCTGGTCTCCTTAAGCACCATGTTGTGGTTAGAATATACACACACACACACACACACATACAACGCCCGAACCCCACATGCCTCTGACCCTCAGCTTACCAGTGGGTAAACCCTGTGGAGTTCCCCCAATTGCACAGGTTCTTTCGTTCAGCCATTGTACATTCATTATTAGTGCTGTTTGTTACCTTTAACATGGGGTGGGGGTGAGGGGATGTTGTGACCATGGGCATCGGGAGATATGTCTCCAAACTGCTGGCTGTGCCAAGACAGTTTCCATATAATTGTTACGTTTTCTGTGTATTTTGGTTGCGTCCATGATGGAAGCCACCCCTCAGTAAAGAGCCCCTGTGGGTACTAGGTTTCTGTAATGAGCCAGCCAGCATCCGGTGTATATATATTTTTAGGGTCATTTGTTCACGTATTTGCGACATGTGTACACAAGCCTGTTTGTGACACTTGTACACAAAAGAGAAACCTTTTAGCTATAGGGCGTTGTTGTTGTTCCCCTATTCTTTATATGCTATTGTGGGACTACTCATGTTTTTAATTGATTATATCTCTTACAATCTTGATTGTACATAGTACTATTTATAGATGTTCTTATGTCTTTGTAATTTATATTGCTATCAATATATGGTAAAATTGATTGAAAATGAAACCTCTTGGAATGTACGCGACAAGCTTCTGAGCTTTGCTCTCTGGATTGCATTGGATTTTGTTTCTGGTCTCGCCCCTGTCTTGTTCTTCAGGGGTCGTGAAAGAACCATTCATTAAAGGACAGTAGCAGGTTGTCAAAACTATGCCCACTTTCACAAAACTTCTTGAATCGATTTCTTAACTATAACATCATGTTAAGTATAAGTGAAATATTCTTGAGCACAGTCTAAAACATCAATCAAGTAAGTAAATAAATACATAAATAAATACATCATGTTTCGTATAACCTAAATAACTTTTATGAAGAAAAATTACTTACGGAGTTTTGTGTAAGTTGCCCCAGAATCGCTCAGGGGTAAAGCCCAGAAGCTAGAAGCGCTAATGAGGAAGGAGTGGTCCATTATATTCAATAGACTTTAACCAGCACTAAGTACTATTAAAATGACTATCATAAGAATCGCTCTAATACCGGTAACATAAACTTCAGGATCTGGTTCATTGTTTGTCCTATCCCACCCAGCTTTTAGCTACCGGCAAAAGAACGGAGAAGAAACTTGCAAGATCTTTAAACAGCATTGCGTTGTAACTGTACATCCTTTGCACAGTGTCGGTCAGATTTTAAGCATTGTTGTTTGAAACGCCAGATTCCTCCATATAGCACAATGTTATGCCCTGTTGTTAAGGTTATGTTTTCGGTATAAATTTTAAAAGGATCTTGGATTATTTGCAGTGCTTGAATAGACAAATTGTAGATTATTGTTGTGTAGTAAAAAAAAGGTATTAAATGAAGAAAGGGAAAATGAGCTACACAACTTTGTCTTGAAATGGAACCTAATTGCGGCTGGTATAGTGAAATAGCTAGAAACTGGTAACCTCGACCACTTTGTTTTTGTTGTACATAACAATAGCCGCCTAGAAACATTGTATGACAAGTTCATATTTGCTTGTTGTAGTCAACAGTACCAAATTGCTAAGCCAAATTGTGTTGCATGAAGGTGTTAATGTGTTTTTTGTTATATGAATTCTTGTGACTGGTGGAATTTGCGTGACTTGTACAAAGGGAGGCAAATCATGCAACAGAAGCGCCCTCTGTGTTGCTGAGAACAGTAACAATGTATTTATGAGCATGAAAAATCCTGTTTGACGTTGATTGGATTTGCCTCTGTTTGGAAACAGATGACCAGTGCTATGCCGAAATATATTTGAGTGATGAAGTTTGAGTGCACAGAACAGCCGCACGAAAAATTTTAGTGGCTTGTGATAGCTGCGCTCTTAATTGACGTATTCTGTGCTGTATAATCCAGGCTTTTTTTTAAGTTTTACTTTTTAGGCTGCTGTTCTCCAAAAACATACTCATTTGGACTCGAATTTTGCAATTTTCTGACAAAGTATTGTTGAAACGAAATAACGAACGACATGTGAACAAAAGCTCGATCACGTGAGAGGTCGCCACGTGATGCTCTTTCGGTCGATGAATCCATGATGAATAATTGTACATGTGTATTAAATAAACATGTCAACTAGAATCAGTTGCTGTTGACACTTTTTTTCATGAATCCCAAGGATCATTTGTTGGAAAGTACATTAAGATAAGAGCCTCAAATTGTGGGGCCAGTTTCTTGAAGCATTGTTAGTGCTAAATAGCAGTTAGCTAAATGTACTTCATATCTGTAAAACCTGCGGATGATCGTGGGTTTGCCCATTAGCTCTGCTTGGGTTCCTCCCACCATAATGCTGGCCGCCGTCGTATCAGTGATATTTTCTTGAGTACCACGTAGAACACCTATCACGTAAATTAGATGAAGCATATCCGTATAGCATACCTTGCCATGGTAGGTAAGACTTGGCTAATGTATGCTTCATGAAACTGGCACATGGCCCTGGCTTCACGAAGGTCATTCCGCAATGTAAGCCCTTAGTTACGTGTGCCATGACAGCATTTGTTGTTGATATAAAGGGTGCTTAAGTGAGGTTACTTAACTCTAAGTACTCGTCTTAACACTGACTACGCGTCCAGCTTAAGGTACATATGCTACGTATTAGTAAAAGGTAAAATTGAAATGTGACTGGACTTGTATTTATACAATCCATTTTTAAAAGGCAACCCAAGAGTACGGGACAAATTGGGGTGCCTTACCTCTCTAGGGTAATTTTCCATTGTTCATTTCTGGTAGAATCGGTGACGATTTGTGTGAGCAAACTGGTGAAGTAGTATGCACGTGTGTTATATTTATAGAGAACACCGACAAATTACTGACCGTTGCATGGGAAAAGGAATCCCAGTTTGTTCCATATCTGGCTACTGAATGGGCTGGCTGATGGGTTAGCGTGCTAAGGCAGCACAATGGCCGAGGACGTTCTCACCCTTGCGGTCGCAGTGTGTCCAAGCCCATCTTGTGCTGGCTTCCTCTCAGATCGGACATGAGAAAGCCGCAGCGTGCGGATGGTCGTTGGTTTCTTCACAGTTTCCTCCCATCATAACGTTGGTCACCGTCGTGTAAGTGAAATATTCTTGAAGACGGCATAAATGACCAATCGAATGAAATGTAAATTCGTCAAGAATTTGTTCCTGCGGTTCATTTTCTGAAAGTGACAGGAAGGAGTCCAAAAGTTTGATCATTCTGATTCATGGCGCCAGTTCCTGTACATTGTATGTCAGGTACATTGTGTGTCAGTTAGGTACCACAAAAAATACAGTTTTCAGAAACCAAAGGTACAATCGAGAAATCCTGTTGATTTATTGGTTGAGCGCATCGAGAGAAAAGAGGGTATGTGCTAATGATGAAATAGTCCTTTTGTTTTAAACACATGAGTAAACATTACCTACAGTAAACAAACAGTATAATAAACGGCTCAGGAATTTCATTCAATGGCGAAAATACAAAAGTGTGCAAAACCTCAAGGTCACTCGCCTGGCTTCAATACAACATTATATCTTATGGAACAAATGCTGTAATTTTATTACAACTTTACGTTGTAGAGAAGAGGAACGAAAAACAAAAATTAAAGTGGTTTTGAAATATTATATACATATGGAGGGTATACACTTACTGTGCAGTGTGTTTAATGCCTGCAGATGGTCAAACTGCCGTTCAGAGGGTCACCATGTCCACAGATAGAATACGTGTACCATCTAATAGCAAGGGGTGGGGTCGGGGCGAGCTCAGTATGTCAGTTGCTTTCAAAGACTCGTCAAAATATATAGTCCTCTGTAATAATGAAACACATAGGGAAAATACCAAAGAGATGTTAACCAGCGGCGTGATGTGTGAATGACGGGATATTTTCACGTGGTCTTAATGCATGGGACAATGGAATGAACGATTATATGGTTTAAGGCATCTTCAGTAACAAAGTAGCCGTATACTGTGATGACATGGAGCTATGTAGATACAGAACTTCAGCTCTCCTTCACGGAGAGCCCTTTGTCTATGTCCATGTTTAAAAAGGAGAGTCACAGCTCTGTATCTAAAAGCTATGAAGAATGGACGCTAGCTATCGGCATGTTTATATTTATTTGATTGGTGTGAAACGCTGTATTAAAGAATATTTCACTTATAGAATTATTGTGGAAGGAAATCAGGCACAGATCAAGTGAAACCCATGACCATCCACAGATTGCTGACAGACTTTTCCACGTAAGACAGAAAACGAAGTCAGTCTGTGTCCTGTTCCACAAAACAATGCTAGACTAAGTTGATTGTAACTACCATGGCTACCTATCTCTTTAACATGGGTTGTCATGGTAGTTACAATTAACTTAGTCGCCGACTTCTTGTGGAACAGGGGCGTGACATTTAAATCATGGCGTCCACATTGGCAAGGGCTGTGAGATATCGCGCTGCTCTAGGTTCCAATGTATTATCGTTATTAGTTATTGTGTGTTGGGCACCTTATCTTTCAATGTTAAACGAGGGAAGGCTGAAAAGTTCATAGGCTGACCAAGATGCAATGGTCATATTTGACCAAATGTGGTTTATTTTTCAAAATACTCTCCCCTGCGGTCCAAACACTTCTTCCATCGGTGCTGCAACGCTTGGATTCCCGTTCTACAGAAACTCCCATCCTGGTGCTCAAAACAGTCTTCGGTAGCAGAGATATCCTCATCATCGATCCGATACTGCTTTCCAGCCAAGTGTTTTTTCATGTTGGAGAACAGCAAATAGTCAGATGGTGCCAAATCAAGAGACTATTCGGAGGGTGATCAGCGAGTTCAAAGCCATTGCCATACACAGCAACAAGCTCAACCATAGACTTGTGGACAGGAACATTGTCTGGTGAAACTGGACCCCCTTTGTCAGTTTTCCAGGCTGTTTTGACTTGATTGCCTGTTGCAGCTGCCTCTTGACAGCAAATTGGCATAGTCTTCTCATTTGATCGTTTGACGGCGCCCATCACCTTCCCAGCAGATGGCACCACAATGGCCTGTTTTGGAGGGTGAGAAGGCGGATGTTTCTACAGCATGGACTGCCGTGTGGTCTTTAGCTCAAAGTGGTGGACCCAACACTCATTTTGGGTAATAAAACGTGCAAGAAAACTGGCTGGATCTGCTTCAAAAGGTGCCAAGTTCGCCTACGACATGACCATCCTGCTGTGCTTATGATCAGGTGTCAAAAACCGTGAGACTCACCAAGCAGAAACCTTCGACAAGCCAAGCTCGTTGTGCAGAAGGTTCTCTACTCGTTTACGGGAAATGCCTACAGCATTAATTATCTGATTAACAATTAAACATCTGCATGTTGTTATCCATCACCATGTGGTGAATGCTCTATATTTACCACGGTATACCAAGTATAGCAAACATTCAATATGGGATCAAAAAGGTGACACAAAAAATATGACACAAAGAATTTGTCACCAATTTAACAGTTTGTGATCTTTAACTGCTGTGCCTGATATAACTAAATCGGAATAATCAGTATTGATTTATCATGTAATGATGTGATGCGCACGTGTATATATATATGCTTCTAATATCACTACAAAGGACGCACAGTTTAGTCTTGTCACAAAACCCTATCGCTGTGAGTTATACCAATTATCAATTCGTGAGTGTGTAGTATTTATTTATACATCTATTTGATTGTTGCCAAATTCCACACTCAAGAATTTTTCAGTCTTATTGGTGGAAGAAACCGCTCAGCGCCCGGGCTAAAGACAGATTCTGTGTATATAAAACCGGAACTGAATCTGGGATATGTATGAAATGGCCTATATACTACTCACAGGACGCTCATATATATAGTGCATTTTATCTATTATTATCTTTGGTGGATGTTTTACACCATACTCAAGAATATTTCAAATACACGGCGTCGGGGGAAACCCACGACCTTACGCGGGTTGCTGCTGGCACTCAGGCCTTCCCACGCAAGGAGGGAGAGGAAGTCAGCTTGAGCTGGACTTGAACTCACAGCGTCCACCATAGACACCAGCTCCCTAATCATTAAACACTTCGCTATCAGTCTAGCCCCTTCGGCCAAGGATGGCCTATATATGCAGTGCATGCACCTATACGATATATCTTTTGCATTGCGTCTGCTTGTATGGCCTATATATTTTCGTAAACAAGTGTTTTTGCGTCATCCTTGGCTCAATTATACACATGGTTTAAATTTCCCTCACGTCTACATCGTCTAATTGATTAACACACTGGGCTCAACCTGTCTACATACATACGTATATACATGACACAAAAGCCCTCAGATATCATGTAGCGATAGCACCCGTGTGCGGACTGGAATTTCCCGTCCTCGCCTCCTTTAATTCTTACAACACGACTCTGTTCTTTACTGCATCAAGGGCCCCGTGACTTGACAGATGACATTAATCAAGCCTGTGTATATTGGTGCACTATTTGCCTTTAAAATTTATAAGTACACGAAATGAGAAATGTCAGGGTAACCAGACACAGGAACAATCCTAGACGCTTGAAGGCACTCGACAAAGTTGACACTGTTTATATATATATGCACTTGTACCTGGTTTAATACTACATATATAGATCACCTTTCACACTAAAATTCCACGAAAAGTTTGTGATATTAGAAGTTTCTGATTAGCCAGACTGGTTAGTAGACTTCTGGCAATATCCATTAAATAACCAAACTCAGCGAAAAGTAAAAGTCTGATTTTATTGAGATTGTTCAATGATGCGTTTGGGTTTTTTAAAACCATTCTGAACAATGGCGTTTTGAAGCTAGTTATTAATTTTTTTTTTCAGAACCTAAATTGTACTCCGTCAAACAAGATTAAATGCAGGCCTACTTTAAAATCAGTTTATGTACCATTTATTTTGTACCGTAACCCCATTTTTTCGCTGGAAATATTTGCCAATGGGCGTTCGAAGTCTATATGATGACCAGTGCTCCCAGTTGTCAGCTTTGTGTCGACCGCGTGGTTTCGGGTACAACACTTATGTACAACAACACATGAAGGATATACAGTGAAGTCATACATCACGAAGGTGTATATTGACTTTACGCATATGGTTAATTTCGAAAAGTACATCTACTATATATATATACATATATAGGCCTCTGTATAGTTGCGAGCGTATGATGACGTACATCTGCATGAACACACCATACACTGTGAGGAATATATACTGCACAATGTTGCTTTGATCCAGATTAATGGCTAACTCATATATATTCTTTTATGAAATCCTATACGCTGTTGTCATTTCTTCGATGGTTTCACCACTCCTATATAAAAATGCGATCGCCGACATACTACAGAGGAATATTCAGTAATATGAAAAACAATACAATCAAATAAATGAATGGATTACGTATATCTACTGTGCCTTAAACAATATTCTGTCCTTATACATAAATGGGATACACGTGTAGCGCACTTCTTTATTTATATACTTATTTATATGTCTTCTTATATTGTAATAATCTGTGTCTAACGCACTCACACGAAAGAATTGTTTACTTCGGCCTAATACCTCTCTCTGACCACATATATAGATGATGGAAAACATGCCCAGTGTATACATGTATGACCTTCCTTCGCCAGGCTCGCTCACAAAGCCCCTTGTGGGGCATCGCAACATGAGACTGTTGGGTTCAAGCCTGTCATGTCGCTTGTCAGGCCGAGACATTCGGGTGCGGTATCGTCGATGTTTTAGTGAGCCTGATTGAAATGAGCCAGCTTTGAATGTTCCATATTCACTGTAATACTGTATAAATTGTCAGTACATCCATTTACGACCCATCTCATAATATTTCTCAATTTATCTTAGGAATTGTAAAGCGGCACTCATAATAAAGCGGACACTACCTTTTTTTTTTTAAACTATACATGGTACGTCAGACGTATTGGTTATTTTATGTTACCTGTACGTCGCAATTTGGGTTGCACCTATTGAACTACAAAACTTCGATTTGGCGACCAGCTTTGGCCTATATATATTTCCACTTTTTGTTTCGGACATTAAGTATTAATCAGTGAAACAAATTAATAAATTATATCTTTTGATCACTTTATTCGCGAGATCAAATCCTACTGTGGATTATATACGTACTCCATGATCAAATTTTAAAAAATCAAGAACTGGCTTGGTTTACTTTGAGCCGTGATTTTTTTTCTTTTCTTTTTTTGTTGTTGTTGTTGTTGTTGTGTGACATTAACTATTTTTGTTCAGCCAAATTCCCACAATATGTGAAACTAATGTATACCTGGCCTACATGAACAAGGTAACAATGTATTTCTTCCAGTCGGATTTCTGCAAAGTACGAGTCAAACAGAACCGGAAGTAGTGCCGGGGAAGCCGGAAGTTTTTATCAGCGAAACAAATATGGCCGCCTATGGATGAGGCCAACGCCAATCCTTGGGTGAAAAGTCGGCAAATTCCCATAATATGAGCACAGCCGCCCAGGTTTTACGGTAAATAGTATTTTATTTTGTTCGGACAGGACACCGCCCAGTTTGTCAACAGCGTTATTGTCAGAGATTATGTGAAAAAAATACCGAATACTTCAGAATATTCTTTCAAATTTTTGATCTAAACCTTATTTCTAAAACTTACACAACCACAACCTTCGTAACCAAGTAAGTAACCAGTAAGAAATACACTTACCTCTTTGTTTGACCGTCATAAACTTTTATTCTTGCCTTTCTTACCGAAAGACCGATCATTTTTGTGGCGAAATTGACATGGAAAATGTCAAATTTTAAATGTGTCAAAATGTTATGTCACATTTAATCAGACGATTATAAAGCACGATTAGTTCGGAGGCATCTGATCAAAAGTTTCATATTATGAGATAGTTTTTTTTGGATATGGGATGATCGTAATCGTATGCAGTAGGACTGCTTTTGTGGTTCTGACTTAACATAGGTCATATCCTGGATGCTCCCGTGTAATGTTTAACGCATTCTCCATTGTTATTTGCCAGCAAGGAATAACACACACACACACACATTATGAAAATAACAGTAGTTAAACAACTGTTATGCAGTTATCCTTAAATGGAAAGTAAAACATTGATCACTTGATCAATAATCACATGCTGTCAGGATCTTGGTAACCCCATTATATAATGATTGTGGTCTAGAAGTGTGGCGGGGCCTACATGGCTCAGTCGGTTAGTGCGCTATTGCAGTGCAATGACCCAGAAGCCTCCCACCGACGTGGTCACTGTGAGTTCGTCCAGCTCATGCTAGCTTCGTCTCCGGCCGTATGTGGGAAGGTCTGCCAGCAACCTGCGGGTGGACATGGTTTTCCACGGGGCTCTGACCGGTTTCCTCCCACCATAATGCTGGCCACCGTCGTATAAGTGAAATATTCTTGAGTATGGTGTGAAACACCAATCAAGTAAATAAATAAATGAATAGAAATGTGGCCATATTCACCACTTTTCCAACAGAACTGATAATCTGGAATTGGCAGTTGGTATTTCCGTCTTTTCCCCAATCTGCACACTACTATATACATTTTCAGTTATTGTGGCTGTCACAATGGCTAATTACATTAAGGCACATTTCTTGGCTCTGGAACTGCCCTCACCTTAGGGGCTGTGTTCCGGGATCTACTTGCTGTGGAGTGAGTTGCTGGTCAGCCTCACTCTTGCAGCTCTCTGACCCAAGACTGGTAGGACCTGTTTTTCTTTTCTTAAGGTTTCTCTTTGTTTTTCCTCTGCTCCTTTATAAGCCAGACAAACCTGGTTTGCCTCCCTTTGTTGCAGTTATGTAGTTGAGTGTAGCTCTGTTTTTTAAGGCTTAGTTTAGGTTTAAAGTCAAAGGCTGCTGTACATATGTGTTGATTTTGACTGCCTTTTATTGCCTTATTTTGACTGCCTTTTGACAGTCTTATTTGTATATACATGTACATGTACAAGTTTCTTTTCCCTCAACATGTCCCCTGTAAAATATTCTTTGTTTGACATGCCTGTACCTTAAGTTAAATGCTGAAGTGCTTAATTTAACTATCTGCAAATTTGTGTATTCCTGTATGCATCGGCTCTCATACATGTAACTCTGGCCACGCCTATTAAAGTTTCTCAAACCCATGTCTTGTGGACTCAGTTGTATGCTGTAGAGGCAGGAATTCATTCAACAATCAGTTTGGTGTGTTATAAATTTATCTGAGCAGGGAAGGGGATACTTGAGAGATTTCAAACAAATTTTTATCTAAATGTTAAAACTCACATGCTATTCCATGTCCATGTCATCATGCTAGTTACCCACTTGGCACTGCAAATTAATGCTCCCTGCTGGGATGTGAGCACAGTGTGTGACCAGGAAAACTATGCAGAAAACAGGGGCCACATGTATTAGTTGCTTGGAACAGCTAGGTCTTTTAATGTTGTTCTGAAATGAAAACTGGCTTGCGCAGGATAAATGCATTCTCCATTGTTGTTTGCCAGCAAGGAATAACACACACACACACACACACATTATGAAAGGAACAGTAGTTAAACAACTGTTATGCAGTTACCTGTAAATGTAAATTAATTAAAGAAACTTGTAAGAACAAAGTGGTTGCAGCACAACATTTATTAAGTTCTTCAGAATTACTGGTTACACCCACACCTGACCAGATTCATAATGGAGAGGGCAATTTCCTAGAATTATGGACATGTTATTGTTCAGGACTAGATCAGACTAAAAGGGCACTGACCTCCATCATTTACTATCAGCGGCCTCCTGTTTTCATTGTAACAGTATGGAGCCAGCAGTGAGTTTGATCATTGCAGGCATATGAAGTCATCATTGGGATATGGTCATTGCAAGTACTGGAATTCAGCATCTTACGTAAAAGAGGCCTTTTGTGTTAAAATACTCATGATGCTTTAGTTTTCTTGGCCATCCACATTTAATGCTTATTTTGTGACATACTTGCAAACAAACAGTGGAGACTGCTTAGACACATGCAGTATACCTTATTTTGTTTACTTTTCAGACAAGCTGAGGCATTGAAGGCTACAGTTTCAGGTGAGAGTGTTATAAATGTGGATAGAAGAACTGAATCAATATTCTAGATTGGCTCGCTTAACTAGAATGAGTGGTAATCATTTTAAGTGTTGCAGGAAATGGGAGTCCCCAGGTTGAACACTTGTGCCAGTGGGTTTGTGGTCACAAGGGGGTGTACATTTTTTTGGGTACATTTTTGCTGCAAAATGCAGTGCCTTCACATTTGGTCTAAGCCAGTTTTTCTGCATCTGTGACTCAACCTTCTATAGCTATTGAAATATTCTGGAGAAAAATAGGGTCAGTCGGTTGGGAAGTCTTTTTTTATTCTGGCTTTTGAAAAAGATAAGGATTTTAAAGGATTTAACAAGGAGAGAAAAATTTAACAGATAACCCATTAAAATTTTTGGGTAGACCATTTTTTGGAAGGATTGGTGGCGTTACGCCGAACAAACATATTTTTAAAAATGGCTTATGTGCACCTGTAATGGATTGACAGATTTCTGAGTATGGGATTAATCACCTATCAGATACATGAAAGTTAGTACTGATTTTGATTTTTGAAAACTTTGGTTGTCTTGTTTTGTTACTTTGAAATACTTTATGGTTTTATTAATGCTTTGTTCTTGGCTTGGTGTTAAAACTTCAAGTGTACTGCTGTAGTGCTTGATAACTGACGTTCTTTCTGTTTGTTGGTTTCAGACAACAGTAAAAATGTATCTGAAGTGTGTGTATCTCGACAACGACTGGAAGATCTCTACAAGAAAGTGCTGCTCATTGACCTGGAGTATGCCCTGGACAAGAAAGTTGAACAAGAGCTGTAAGTACATAAACATGGAACAAAAAGTTGCTGTTAAATAAAAAGGTTGAACAAAAGCTGTAAGTAGTTGCAAGTAAAATAAACTCTGGTCAAGAAAGTAAGTATATGTTAAAGGAAACATGCTCTGAAGGAAAAAAAAAGAGGTTGAAAAAAAGTAAGTAGCTGGTAAGAAAACAAAAAGTGAAAGCTGTAGGTGAAGGAAACATACTCTGAACCAAAACAGGTTCAATAAGAGCTACAAGAAAACTTTCTCAGGTCATGAAAGGTGAACGTTGCAAGTGCTGTAAGTAGCCAGTCAAGGCAATTTGTTGAATAAAAGGTGTAAGTATGGGGGAAAGAAAACACAGAAATTTAACAAAATCTGTAAGCAGGCCCAAATACTTCTAAAAATGCATGGTTGTTACGCCACAACTTCTGCTGGGGACTAAGACTGTAGGTTTGGTGTGCTTTGTTTAGAACAAGCCTGTAAATAGGTGCCTGACATTTTTGAAAACACCCTTTTGTTGGAAGTGGTATGACCCAAGTGAACGTTGTCCGCTACTATAAAACATGGAAAGCATGGTCTAGCCACTTTGTCTTAAGGTTTCCTTAAGATGCAGATTTATGTAATGTAATGTAGACGTACTTACATGACACAGAAACTAATGTGTTAAGCTTGTTAGTTGCTTATGGTAAATGATGGCCTACGAGTGGCAGGTATATGAAAAAAGATAAATGATAAAGGAACATGAACATTTTTAAATTATGCTTGAAAAATATTTGTCAATAAATATGTGATGCGAAAGTGAAATTGTTGTGTGGTTTGCAGATGGAATCATGCCTTTAAGAACCAGATCAACACACTTCAAGCCCAGGCTAAAGACAAGCAGGTATGACTGATTTTACGGTGTGAGTTGAGAGGAAAATGTCCCAGGTCTTTGGGATCGTCACTGGTAGTATACGCTGGTCGAGCTTACATGTGTCTCTCTAAAATATTCCCTGCTCGCACTGCTTGGGGAAAATTGGTGACATTATTAAAGTAGTCGACAAACTTTTCAGCAGTCTAAGGCTCGCTGACTGCCTCTTGTATTTCACCAATATGGTATACATATCTGTTTCATATGTGGAAAAGTTGATTAATAACTTGTCAGAGGTTGGTGGTTTATCCTCCATAAAACTGATGGCCATCATAGAAGTTTTATAATCTTGAGAAAGGTGTTAAGCAGCAATCAAAAGAAATGAATGAATAAATCTGTCTAACATAGCATGAGTAGAGTTGTGGGGATTGTGCCACCCACTTTCAGTTTGTGACAAACTCCTCATATTGTTGGGTCCCTGATAAAATGGTGCAGTTATGTCTCTGCCTGTAATAATATCCTAGATACAGGCAGGATAGCATGTCATGTTTGTGAATGGTGTTTTGTTGTTTTCCATATAGAACCCAAAGAGGACTGAAATTCAAGCCACTTTGAACCTGTTTCTGGAGATGGCAAGTGGGGTGTATTTGCAGGTTCGTTACGTGCGATATTGCAGTATCCGGAATATCAGTATCTTGTGATGTAAACTACACATAAGCATAAATGTAAATAAATCTTAGGTCATGGTATGTAGCTTTTGAATTGAGAATTGCTTTTAGATATGAAAATTTTAGGATAACTTTTGTTGTGATGATATTACTTTTCATACATATACAGGGATGCCTGAAACACAAAGAAAATTCTCTTTGATGTACAAAGATATGACGATTATACATTAGGCCTGTTGAAACATGTCTTAGCAGAGTTGTGTTTACACATGCACATCCTGACGTGTTCAAATTCTGAGCACGACTTAGTCATCTGGTATACTTTCTGTTGCAGCTTTTGCAGCTGATATGCTCAACGTTCAAGCTTGACTTACCTTTTAGAAGGAAGTCTTCATCATATGGAATAATGAAAGGTGAGTGCATTAAAAAAGATTTTGAAATTGATAATTAATAATATTAGCACAAATACTACACAGAGTGTAGTATTATACCTTACAGGGTGATCCTTGGGTTTCATTTGTCAATGCACGGTCACATGATATTCCGCAAGACATGATGTACATTGGTCATGAGGCAGTGTCCAACGATCATGCGCTGATAGCTAACGATCTTGTTCGTTTATTCTAAAAGGTTATCTCCCTTTGCTCTCTTTGTAAGGTCCACTTGTTTATAAAGTAAACAGTTGGACGATGGCTTTCTCAGCTAGTGACGGCGTGGAAGTCCAGCTAGTTAGGGTTTCAGCAGAGCAAGTCCTGTCTTTTCCTGTACGCCGTGGGATGGTATATCAGGAATTGTGAGCTCTTGACAAGTGATGTTCAACTCATGTTCTGCACAACTCCTTCTATATCATAGCACACTATGCACTATCTGTATAATTTTCTGTTTTTATTGAGGATTTAGTGTGTATTGGTAGATACTGTAAGGTATTGATTGAGTGACACTCAGGAAACAGGATGAAAACCATATTAATTGTTTATCTCCTGTCAGAACCCATTAAACTGCTTGGGCAATGCCCAGCAGGGGTTGATGATGTTTTGAGTAGTCATGACCATGGTGGAGCCCATGGTGTGGCTCTTATATATCTAGCACACATTGCCACAACTTAGCAGCAAACTTTGCCTTGTATTAAAGAAAGAAATTATGACACAACCTTTGGCCACATTGAGATGTAGACCCATATTGAGAATGTGTCTGTTGCAGTTTCGACACAGTGAGTGATCAGAGATATTAGTCTCATTTCAGATGATTACCAGCTTTGTACCTATCAAGTGTATAACAGCAGTTCACAAGAATTTCATTTAAATCTGTACACATATCCCTGTACAGGGGCCTCTGTGGCTCAGGAGCCTCTCACCAACACGGTCACTGATTATCAAAAGCAGCTCAAACTGGATCTAGTGGTACGTGGGAAGGTTTGCAAGCAACCTGTGGATGGTCATGGGTTACTCCCCCTGTTCTGCCCGTTTCTCCATGGCTCTGCCCAGTTTCCTTGTAACTTTATGCTGGACTCAGTAATGGAAGTGAAGTCTTCTTGACAACAGCGTAAAACAATCAAGTAAATCAAAGATATCCTTGTATACATAACTAACCAGAGCCTTTTTTCCGCTGCAGAGTGGAGCCCCTCAAAGATGAAGATCAACCCCCCAAAGAAGAGCTCCTGTCTATACATTTGTCAGTATTGTCTAGTTCACCTGGGGGACATAGGTAAGGAAAGCACAGGTGTCATGTCTGTCTGCTATCTCAGTTAACGAGTTGAAAATAGCTGCTATGAACAAGGCAAATTTTAATTGCAATCATACTGTTTCACACAGGGAGTACATCCAGTTTAAGCTTAAGTGAACTATATCCCATTTTAGACTGTGTCTGTTTGCAGTCGGATTTCTGATTTCTAAAGCAATCAACTGAAAGTAGGGAATAATTACTGTTGAATTTCCTGCATATAAAACGGTAGGGATTCATCACTCACATCTTGTCTCTGTCTTGTTGCAGCCCGGTACAGACAGCAGGTTGACCAGGCACAGTCGTATTACTGGCACGCTGCCCATCTTATCCCTGTCAATGGTATAATCTGCTATAGATTCTCATCATGCTGTGTGGGCTGAATGATTAGGGTGTCTATCTTGTGCAAGGGTCAAGTGGTTAAAGCGCTCGCTTAGCAATTGTTAGATTGTCAGACGTGTGCTTTCAGTATTATGTCAGGACAGAAAATTTTTGAAAATTCACCGGCTTCTTTTGTGGAGAAGTTTCCATGTATAAAGTTTGCCAGAGCTTGTTTGTTTTCTCCAGGAACTTCAGTTTCCTCTGCCCATAATATACTGGCCACAGTCATGTAAGTGAACAACTCTGGAGTATGGCAATGCATGACATTACAAAGGGAAAAAGAAAGTGTTGATAAAGGGATCTCTTTGCTTAAATCCCAGTGGAGCTTTTCTAGGCTTTCTTAGGCTTCTCCTCGACCACTCAGGAGCATGAATTTGTATCCACAAAACCAGAACTTTTCAGTCGTGGTATTGTTTTTCGTATGTGCATGTGTTTTATTTTAAATCCACGCCAAACATGGCTTCATCATCTACCCTGAAAACACACTGTGAATGATCTAAATATTTGCTCCGGATTATGGCACTGAATTTTCCTGATTCTGAGATTCTCTTGTTTACAAGGTAGAATGTTAGCTTACTGAAAGAAGGTGGGTTTCATCATCAACAGTAATGTTTCTTTACCTTAATTTGCTTCAAAAAATGCACTTTTTGGGGGTCTCATATAGTAAAGTGTGTTCTGTTTTCTCAGCTGACAGTGTATTGAATTGTTTCAGGTCAGCCATACAACCAGCTGGCCATTTTGGAGGTTGCCAGGGGCAACAAGCTCTCCACCATATTTTACTACATCAGGAGTTTGTCTGTACGTCACCCATTCCCAGCCACGGCCACAAACCTTGAAAAATTCTTCTCAAAGATCTCCAGGGAAAGGTAACTCTGCCAATGTTTGCTTGAGTGGACTAAGTGGTTCAGGGTGCGGATCAGAATAACTAATCCAATTATCGTATTTGACAGTATACAGAAAAGCGGTGCGGTATGCTCACATACCAGTAATTACATTTGTAAAATTCTGGAAGGCCAGATTGATTAATGTACTTTAAAGATTGTCAAAACTTCAGAATTGAGGAAATGAAGTGTTGTTAAACTTCGAGATTTAACTAAATTATAAAAAGTTAAATATAGATTATGTTCATAATACATAATAACTTCATAATTGCATTTTGTTGTAGAACTGAGTTCAAGTCCAAGTTGTCCATGACAGGGTTTTTGACAGCGTTTTTACAGTTCCATGCGTTAATCCATCTGTGTGTGGGTAAGTAACATAAACACAGTTTGTAGGGGGCCTTGAAAATCTGGAAATGCCTGGAAATTGAAGCCATGTGGCTGGTCAGTGATAATAACTCAGAATGAGCTAATATTATTTTTGTCTAAAAATTAAGGGGCCTGTGTGGCTCAGTTGATTAGTGAGGTAGGGCAGTCTATTGAAGCAGAAGCTCCCATCAATGTTGTTGCTATGAGTTCAAGTCCAGCTCATGCTTGCTTACATGGGAAGGTCTGCCAGCAACCTGCGGATGATCGTTTGTTTCCCCTGAGCCCTGCCCGGTTTCCTCCCACCATAGTGCTGGTTGCTGTTGTATATAAGTGAAATATTCTTCAGTATGGTGTGGAACATCAATTAAATAAATAAATAAATGTAAAAATGAACTTTAAACAGAAATCTTGAAAATTTAAGTTGAATGCAGTAATTGATTACTGTGTTTCAGTCTGGCCTGTAAAACTACACATACATATGTACATATATACATGCCTTAAAATGATACTACTGATAGCAACACTTCATTGGTTTTTTTTATAAGAAATTAATCAGATCTCTCCAAAAAAGTCCTTATATGGTACATGAAGCGATCACAATTAAGCAAAAATGTGGCACTTGTACAGAAAGCTTAGCTTTAGGTGATACACAGAACTGTGAAGTGGTGTGTCTTTCAACAGTGAAGTGACTTTGGACAGTATTATACTAAAGGTGACATACAGTAATTGATTTACTTGTTACAGAGCTAAGTCGTGCTGCGGAACTGTCTGAGAAGCTGCTAGTCAGCATGCCTGCCCACGTAACCTCGCAGAGTTTCTCCTGGCATGTCTTGGTTCAGATGCTGGCCATCAACCTGTTTGCCATGCACCACACGACCAGACAGACAGATGGATCCCCTGACAATAGCCCCAACAAGAAAGAGACACTGAGTGAAGAGGAACAGAGGTCGTTTGATATCGTCTTCAATTTTACAGGTAAAGCTGTGATCTTGGTTCTGTATTTTGACAGTGAACACTCTGGTAAAGTAATGTAACAGTGTAACATCTTGGTAATGTATTTTGGCAGTGAGCACTCTGGGAATGTATTTTGGCAGTGTAACATTTTGGTAATGTGTTTTGATGGTGAACACTCTGGGAATGTATTTTGACAATGTAACATCTTGGTAATGTATTTTGACAGTGAACACTCTGGTAAAGTAATGTAACAGTGTAACATCTTGGTAATGTGTTTTCGCAGTGTAACATTTTGGTAATGTATTTTGGCAATGAGCACTCTGGGAATGTATTTTGCCAGTGTAAGATCTTGGTAATGTGTTTTGGCAGTGTAACATGTGGATAATGTATTTTGACAGTGAACACTCTGGAAGTGCTAGTCATGTACACCCCCAAACAAGAACAGAAGGCGAGAAACTTCTTCACAATGCCAGCCATTCGGATTATCATCGACTGGTTGAGGCTGGACAAAGAGAACTTCAGCAAACCTGTGTTAAAACAGTCCCCGTGAGTGATTTTCTGCTTCTGGCAGCACATAGTGTATTGTAAATGACCTAAAATTTTGTCCAAAAATTGCATTTTTAGAGGCAGCTAAATGCCATAAAATATTACTTTTGGAGCTAAAACTAGTATTTTCCAGAAGGATGTCACCTACCTTCAAAACAAACTTCAAAACATCTTTCTAAAATCAATAGAACTGTCTCAGTCTAGCAAGATAAGCACCTTTGTCATGGATAAAATTTTAGGTCATTTAGGATATTCTGGATGTGATTCTTTGTGGGAACTATGTATTTTGCTTTGTTCATGGGGAATTGTAAAAATGGACTGAAACGATAACCCACAGATTTTTACAAGTTCAGAGTTTTACATTCAACATTGTTTTATGCATGATTCTCTCCAGAGCAAGATATATCCATAATATGTTCTCATTTGGTTGACCTTGGTCCTGAGGGTTGGTTTAAGGGTTGAACACTGCTGTAGGGGTGTTTGTTGTGTAACCTCAGATCGCAGAACCTTGTTTCGTACCCAATCAAATCAGCATTAATGCACATTCTCGGTATTTGACTGGGAACAAAACAAGGTTCGGCTTTATTGAGGTACACAACAAATACCAAGAAGAAAAGGTTACAGCCCAATCTATCCCTAAAAGTGACGAAAAGTTGGAAAAAAACAGCATATTTTATTGTGTCAGTCTCTTTTATTTCCTCTGCAGAGGTCATGAAGTTTAAACCAATGAACGGCAAGGTTAGGCCACTCGAGTTGACCTAGATATATCAGAGAGGTTATATATATGATGTCGTGTCTGATTGTGAAGTGAGCTCTGTGGTAGCCTTGCTGCCACATCTAATTTTTCAGTGCCCCACCTGTAAAACAAACTGCCATTGTACAAGTAAAAAATTGACATGTCATTAGGAAATAGTTAAATAAATAGATAAATTTCTGTGTGTTTCAGGGTGTGGCCTCATCTTGCCAAGCTGTTCAACATCATTCAGCCTGCTGCTGTGCCCAGCCTGGTGGACTCTCAGGCCAACAACAAGAAACCAGGTGAGCTGTCGTCTTTATCACTTATCTATAAGTGAACTGTCACAATGATGTCAAGGTAATTGTAGGGTTTCACTGCTCCGCATTAATAGTACTTGATCATGTTCATATGACTGAAACATTATTAAGTACCTCGTTAAACCCGAAGCACTCACTCACTTAAAAGTACTTGTTGGGTTATTGTTGAAAACTTTTTAAGATTGCAAATCCTTGAAAAAAAGGCTTTCCTTGGTATGAGTCTTTAAAAATATTTGATTTTTTGAAAGTTTAATATTGTGT
Source organism: Acanthopleura granulata (assembly GCA_016165875.1). NCBI lineage: Eukaryota > Metazoa > Mollusca > Polyplacophora > Chitonida > Chitonidae > Acanthopleura > Acanthopleura granulata. The sequence goes on along the minus strand of JABBOT010000024.1, from coordinate 2,234,353 downwards.
TAAGTTATGTTGTAACTAAATAAATATTAAAGGAAGCTACCAAAATAGTATCCATTATTGAATAATCTTGAATACATGAATGTGTACTCAGACTGAATAGCCCTGGAAAATGCAGCACATGTGGCTCTTGAAGTACCATTTATTCACAGGTGGGAACCCTGTTTTCAGCATGTACCTAGTTTGCATTATTCTAACAAAGTTACAAGGAAACAACTCAGGCTAGGATAATTCCTTACTTGGCACTTGGCAGAAGCACTGGTTAGGTTCAAAATGAAATGGTGCTTGAGACAACAATCAGATAAGTAAATACTGCTCAGATTTAGTGAATGGGTGGGTTGTCGGGTTTTCATGTTTGATGTCTACGGCATGGTGTTCCTGTGAGGCAGCAGTATGATGAGTGAATATTGGGACCGATCTGCTTTGGGGAGAATAAGCCACTTGCTTAAAATCCAATTCAACAAGCTACAATATTATGATTAAGGCTTCCACATTTATTGGAAAATTTGACTCCAATATGTTATGTTGCAATGGCAACACCAGTCATTAACTTTGGTATTTGGTATCTAGTTTTGCTAAACAAGACTACTCTTTATTTTAGATGCTGAAATAGCCCTTCCTGAAGATTTTGAATTGAGGTCTTTCCAACCAATTGAGAAGGCTCACAGGTAGGAGCAGAATTCTGCAAGATTGCATGCAACTTCTGTGTTAAAACTAGTCTAAGACTACTTTGTTCACAATTTTACTCACTTATTTGTCACCCATTTGCTCACTCATTTGTTCACCCTGTCTCTTCCCTGTTGTGCGTTCTGTTGCTCCTTGTTTGTTCACCCACTCGCTGTCCCATTTGTTCACCAACTCACTCACATTCATTTGTTCAGCCTCCTTTCCTAATTGTTCACTCTGTTCCTCCCTCATTGTTCACCAGCTCGCTCCCTGGTTTGTTCACCCTCTGGCTTGTTCGTCTATTCACCACTATCTCTCTTGTTCATTTGCCATCTTGTTCCTTCATTTGTTCACCTTGTAGTAGCCTTTATTTACCCTGCCTCTTCCTTGTTTGTTCACCAACTGGCTTCATTGTGTGTACATCCTCTCACTCCCTCATGCATCCACTCTCACTCTCTACCTCATTTGTTCATCGTCTCACTTGCTCCATTGCTTCCTCCCCTTCTTGCCTCTCTCATTTGTTCACCGTCTCTCTCTCTCCTTTGTTCATCCTCTCTCTCCCTCGTTTCCTCACCCCCTCCCTCCCTGATTTGTTCACCCCCTCTCTCCCTCCCTGGTTTGTTACCCTCTCTTTCCCTCATTTGCTCACCCTCTCTCTCTGTCATTTGCTCACCATCTCTCTCTCTCTCCCTGGTTTGTTCACCCTTTCTCTCCCTCATTTGTTCTCCCTCTTACCCTCGTTTGTTTGCCCTCTCTCTCCCTCATTTGGTCACCCTCTCTCTCCCTCATTTGTTCACGCTCTTTCTCCCTTCCTGGCTTGTTCACCCCCTCTCTCCCTCCCTGGCTTGTTCACCATCTCTCTCCGTCCCGGGTTTGTTCACCTCTCTCTCCCTGGTTTGTTTGCACTCTCTCTCCCTCATTTGTTCACCCTCTCTCTCTCTCCCTCGTTTGCTCACCCACTGTCTCCCTCTCTGGTTTGTTCACATTCTCTGTCCCTCATTTGGTCACCTCTCCTCCATTTGTCCACCTCTCTTTCTTCCTCATATATTCACCTTATTTCTCCCTATTTTGTTCATTCTCTCCCTCAGTTGTCCACCTTCTCTCCCTTGTTTGGTTTCCCACTCTCTCCCTTATTTGTTCATCCTCTCTACCGTGTTTGTTCACTGTCTCTCTCCCTCATCTGTTCACCCTCTCTCTCCTTTGTTTTTTTCACCTCGCTCTCCCTCGTTTGTTCACCCTCTCTCTCTCCTTGTTTGTTCACCCTGTCTTTCTCTCTCTCATTTGCTCACCCTCTCTCTCCCTTATCTGTTCACCCTCCCCTTCATCTGTTCACCCATTCATTTCCTTGCTTGTTCACCCAATCTCTCCCTAGTTTACTCACCATCTCTCCCTCATTTGCTCACCCGCTCCCTCATTGCTCACCATTTCATTCCTTGATTGTGCACCCACTCTCTCCCTTGTTTGTGCACCCTCTCTCTTCCTCATTTGTTCGAAGGCCTTGGTGATCTAGTGGTTAGAGCGTCCGCCTTGAGGCCAGGAGATCCAGGCTCTAGCCTGGGTCGAGCCATACCAAAGACTTACAAATGGTACTTAATCCTGCCTCGCTTGGCACGTAGCATGAGGTTAGAGCAAGGAAACAAGACTGGTCGGCTTGGTATCAGTATAATGTGACTGGGTAGGGCGTCATGTTTGGTGTCTTCAGCATGATGTTCCAGTGGCAGCAGCACTTTGGCGGCATGGATTCACCCTGCCACAAGAAGACACACTATAAGTATACACCAGAAGGACTCCTCGTTGTCATATGACCGAAACACTGTTAAGTACGACGTTAAGCCCCAAGCACTCACTCACTCACTCCCTCCTCATTTGTTCACCCTAAGTCTCTCCCTCGTTTGTTGAACCTCTCTTTCCTTGTTTGTACACCCTGTCTGTAATTGTTCACCTCCTCACTCCCTCGTTTGTTCACCTCCTCACTCCCTCGTTTGTTCAGCCTGTCTTTCCCTCATTTATTTACCCTCTCTCTGCCTTGTTTGTTCACCCTCTCTCTGCCTCCTTTTACTCAGCCTCCCTCTCCCTCATGTGTCCACCCTCTGTCTCCTTCGTTTGTTTACCCTCCCCTTGTTTGTTCACACTCTCTCTCCCTCGTTTGTTCACAGCGGCCTCAGCTTCAGTCAGAGTGTCCTGGAGGACAGGTCCCCGGAGGTCATGGCCACCATACGCTGTCAGCGACTGGTCAATCACGGAAAGTGGATTGCAGAACAGTTTCCCAGCCTGAACCTGCTGGATGTGAAGGAGGAGAAGCCTGGGCGTGTCCACTTCAGCTCAGCCACACCCATGGTCAAGGTGGTACCAGGTAAACTTACACGAGGTCACAAAAGTCTCTCATTTCCTTATGTCTAAAATTTGGCATATGCAAGAGCTTAAAACCCAGCGCACTTCAGCTTGACTGTTTCGTCAGGTTATAAGCACTCATTTATGTGAAATAATTAAGTGCCTCAGCTGGATATGTTCTGTGGAGGAAGTGTAATCCTGCACATTTGAATAGTCATTGGTGATTGGGACTAAATATGTTCTGTCAGTTGAGTTGAAGTGATATGCACCTTAAGCTTCAGTGTATGCTGAACTGTAAAGTGATAAAGGCATCGGTGATTGGGGATTACATCTAGCTCTGTACAGGTGTTCCCACTGCACCCTGCCAACTGTCTCTCAAGCTGTAGCCAGATTTTTTGGCGAAACCATTAATACAGTTAATCTGCCCCTCTGGTCATAATAGAAACTGGGTGAAAATATTGACGTCCTATGCAACAAACCATGTTTGTGTGTGTGGGTAAAATTTTCCTGGTGTCATGTCATAGATGTAACGAGTAACACGTTTCTGCCGGGATGACAACAAGTGCTTGCATAGGCAGTGTCATTTGTGGATACATGTGGGCAGTAGGTGATTTCACCTGATGGTGGGTGACACCAGTCATAGTGGAAAGGACAGAAAAATTTTGTTTTCGCATTCTCCAAAGAAACGTACAACATTGGTTTTAACACCCTGCAAGTTTTTAAACATTTTAAGAAAGTCATTCAGGTTATCTCTATCTTTGTCACTTTGCCTTGTTTTTAAGACAGAGGTTTTGACACCAAAGTAGCTCTTTAAATGTGATCAAGTCTTCCTGTATTTATTATGCAGTATATGGGTAAATTTAATGCTTTTGAACTCTTCAGTGCAACATTTTTCTTTGGGGTTCTAAATTTCGAAGTTCGTACATAACTGTATACACTGCCTTCATGCTGCTTTAGTTGTTCAAACCATCTCTTCCTCACCCTGCAGTGAACACAGACCAAAGTAACACCCCTGAGAGGAAGACAGTTCGCCAGAACGTTGCTATCCAGGTAGGTGCAAAGTTGTGAACAATTTCAGTTTCATTTCTTGATTGATGTTTCTGAGCACGAGAACTCAAGGGTACTCATACTCACCAACTCATAAACGATCGAGGCTTTGTGTCATTCAGGTATTGTAATTGCTGGCTTGTGTTTAGCTCACCTGTATAAAGTAAGGTGAGGTATTTTGAGAGTGGGGTGTGCTGAAGTGTTGGTATGGTTGTTCGATTAAGCCTCATTTTTAGCATCTGTATACTGGGCTCTCATACATGGATTGAACTTAAACTTTTTGTTTTAGCCCCTTAGTCTAAGGTATGCTGTGTAAATATACATACTTGGATGGAGAGTTAAACTTTCTTTTAGCTCCTGCATATTTTACACAAGGTTTTCATACTAGTCTTGTCTATATTTTTAATTTGTCAAGAAATTGAGATGAAAAATAAAAATCAAGAAAAAATGACAGTCACAAGGGAAATCTGTTGTTGACAATTTCAGGCGATCATTCAGAAACAGAAAGGTAGTGACAGCTCTCCTGAGAGGTCTCCAGCCAATGAAAACAGTCAGCAGGTTTGTAAGAATTTTTCCAGAGCTTATTTTAAATCAAGTGGTGTTGGATAATGATGATTTAAGAATTATTTACCTTACTTTACATTGAAGCCAAATGTATTTAAGTTTTGTAACCATTGCTACTATCTTATAAATATGTAAAAATTTCCTCATTGTCTGTTGGAATTGTTTGATCAGAAATAAAAGTTCAGATGTCTTGTAGGAGAGTAGCTGTTATCGTTTCTACTATGGATACTTTCATAGAGAAACTGTATTATGTTGCAGACAAGAACCTCAAAAGATGGTAAGAGTGATGGACACTCTCCTACTAAGTACCTGCTTGGGACGCCGATGAAAGACCCACAGTTCATGAAGTCTTCAGGTGGGCACAGTCCTGGCAGCTCTCAGCAGGCTTCATCTGGCTCTACTTCGAGTGTCCGCACACCCACTGTCACGTTCCAGCTCCCAGCTCAGCAGACGTCTCCCCAGCCACAAAAGCAGTCCAACGAGAAACCGGGGCAATTGGGGAAAGAGAGCAAGCAGTACCAGCAGTCCAGACACAGCGACTTGAACAAGCCGCTGGGGGCGCAGTACCGCCAGATGCAGCATCAGCAGCAGATGAAACAGCTCAAGATACAACAACAACAACAACAGCTGCAGGCCTTAAAGCAGCAGCAACAACAACAGCTGAAAATGCAGGAACAACAACAACAGCAGCAGCAGTCCAACTTGTCTGCTTGGCCGGGGCAAAACCAACCAGGCCCCCCACAAGGAAACTATCAGTCTGAGGGAATGTCCGGTCATCAAGGCAACCTCAACAGCCTGACTATGACCCAGAGGCAGATGCTGATGCAGCAGCAGTTTGAAGCCCTTCAGAAAATGGGCGCATCGCCCCAGACGCTGCCCCCACTTGGTCAGACCCTACCCCCGGACAGCCCTGCATCCCATGCTGCGATGCTGGCCAGTCAGCAACAGCTGCTCAACGCCATGGCAACGCTTCATCAACAGCAACAACAACAGCAACGTCAGCAGCAGACCTCCCCGCATCTCCAGCAACAGACAGCACCTCCTTCTCATCAGCAGATGGGTCCGCGGCAAATACCCGCGAGGCAACAGCGTTCACAGCTTGGGTCGCCCCAGCCGACTCCCCAACAAGGGCACCCTCTACAGCGTGGGTCAGTCCCTCGACAACAACAACAACAACAGCCCTCCCAGGCATCCTTCCCCGGACACATGTTTATGCACCAGCGCTTCGCCTCAGCCCGCCAGCAGCACCCGTCTCTGCAGTTTAGGAGCCAGGGGTCACAGGTTTTGCCTGGGCTGGGGCCCTCACAGGGGCCAGACAGACAGGTGCCCAACAAATTTCCCCCAAATGATGCCATTAGCCCAGCCATGTTCCTCAACTCTTACCCAAGTAACTTTCCGTTCCCGTTCACCCAAGCTTCTGGACCTATGGCCAATCAGCATTCGGTGACTGTTGGCTCGCCTCACCCAATCGGAACACCACCAGGGGGCGCTGGGATTCAGGGTCTTGGAGATGAAAGAGAAATGATGGTTGGCATGGCGAAGCTTTCTGTACAGGTGCGCCTTTCTGTAGATTGGTTTGCGTCTTGACTCAAGTCAGTTTGCGTTGTGTTAAAAATGCAAGCGATGGTACATGTTCATCTACATGAGGTAGAATAGTCTCAAAACCGTTCCCCAGACCATACACATTAATCCCAAGAAAAGCTTTGCTGGCTTATTTTAAGTTTTGTTTTGATTACTTCTGTATTATTGTCTTGGCCTTAGCGTCACCGTATTTAAGTAGAATGTGATCTGTTACTAATGTACATTTTCCTTTGTTTTCAGCACTCCAGAAACACTCCTCAGGGTCCGTCACCCTCCAGGCTTAATCATATGGATGCTGCATCTGAGGTAAGAACTCTAAAATAGCGGAATACTTAAAGGGAAAGACCACGAAAAATGAAGTTATGGTGAATGAAAAGATCATTTGAAACTGCATCTAGAAACTGAATTTTGTAGATTTTTTTCATCAAATGAAATGCTGTCAAATGTTTTGATTGCATGGTGGGGTTTTTGGATCATATTGATAATGTGGTTCACCAGTGTCATCTAAATTTTAAAGAGCAGAAATTCATAGCTTTAGTTCTTTTGTTGTAGCCTGTTTTTCTACTAAATGCAAAGATATACATGTAAACAAATCTTATTTGAAGGTAAATTTGATGCTCATGTTAGGTAACTTCTGCACAAACTCTCATGCTGTTTTATCAGCCTTAACTCACCCCCTTTCCCCACTCTTTTTACAAAGGGTTTAGTTTACAAACAAGATATTTGTAATTAAAAACAAGCTGTAATGAGATTTAATATTTATTTTCCAGCTTGGACTAAAGAATGAAACCAGCACTCACTTGTGTTGATCTGAATAAATCAGTGACCTGTGCCAAAAAAACCAAAAACAACTTATGTGTTGATTTTGTTACATTTAAATCAGGGGAGTGCTGAATAGAGTGAAATAGAACAGCACAGCTATCTGGTGAAGTAACAAGTAATCTGAGGTGGATTGTTGTTATGGACATTACCACTGTTAACTTATCATTTTCCTGCTTTATGTTATCAAGTCCATGTTGATGAACAAGGCTGACAGCCCTCAGGCCACAGATGGGTGAGTGGGTTATCATGTTACCTGAACATGGGTGTCTGGCTGTTTGTGTAACAGTTATTTAAGTTAATGATAAATATAAAATGCTCAGACATTTGTGGATTAGCTCAGTTTGGCAGAAAAGGCAACAGTTGTGCACTTTTGGGCAACTTCCTTGAACTTCTGTGTGCATGTTACTGAAAATGGTGAGTTTTGGTGTGGTCAGCTTATCCAGTGTGCTACAGAAAGTTGTAAAACTGACTGGTCTTGTTTAAATGTATGTCATATGCTGTAGAGTTGTATTTTTTGAATTACAATTGATACATAATGTCAAGTGTTTGTCAGGTACCTGACCAAGGTTGGTGTTTCACTGCACTCTAGTTTTCTCCTGCCATAAACCTGACTCCGTCATATTTATGAAAAATTATTGAGGAGTTTGCTAAACAGCAATCAAGCCATCAATTGAATCAGTGTCAATATCGATATGATGTTCTTTGCAGCCCTCGTAACATGTTCAAGGGAGAAGGAGGGGGAGACCTGGTAGGGCCAGAGAACACTCAGCAGGGCACCTATTCCTTGTTCAGCAGTACACCCTGGTCTGTGCAGATATCATCCGCCGGAGACTCCAAAAGTAAGGCTCTCCAGCTATACATAGGAAGGTCCGTCAGCAACCTGCGGATGATCGTGGGTTTCCCTGGGGCTTTGTCTGGTTTCCTCCCACCATAATTCTGTCGCCGTCGTATAAGTGAAACATTCTTGAGTACGGGCGTAAAACATCAATCAAATCAAATCAAACCAAAAGTAAGGACATATTACTTTCACTTTCAGGAAAGGCGTTACTTCACTTTCACTTTCAGGAAATAGGTTACTTCACTTTCCTTGAATAATTGTTGTCCAGATCCTTTGGTTCTTCAAGATCTCCAACAAGAATAAAAAATAAAGATCTATAAAGATGATTTTCCCCCAAACATAGAAAATCTTGCGGTGTTTTTATATGAAGCTCATTGGAAGGCACTTTAATGCTTGCCAGTGAGATGACATACACATGAAGCTCACTCTAAACCTGGCAATGTGCATCACATGTGGACAGCCCCATGAGTTATGCGGCAAAAGACAGTGGTTTATTTTGAGGGCTTGTTGCCTTTACTCTTAAAACTGACCACCATGTCTTAGGTCATGCATTGATACAGGGGCCGATTCCACAAGACAAATTTATATGAAATAAATAATTAAACTTTTCTTCCTCTGCAGGTTTAGGATCTTCTCCATTCTCGTCTCAGGCCAGCAGCATGAGAAATTCACCTGACCCATTGTCTGACCTCATGCCAGGGGAGGCAACCCTAGGCTCTGGGTTTAGCTTGGGACTAGGGTTTGGAACCGGGGACAGCCACTGGGGACTGCAGGGACCTGGTCCCGACCACACCAGTCAGGTCATGAACAGCAACATGCAGGTCCATGTAAGTCAGCATCAGTGTAACTATGGTGCACCACTGTAACAATGAGACACCAATTTAACTATGGAGCACCAGTGTAATTAAGGAGTACCAGTGTTACTATGAAATACCACTGTGACTATGAAGCATCACTGTAACTGCAGCACCAGTGTAACTTTGGAGCAGCACCAGTGTAACTGTGGAGCTCTGTAACTATGGAGCACCACCGTAACTATGAAGTGTGAAGCGACAGTGGAACTATGGAGCTCTGTAACTCCGGTAATAGTAAAATGGTTCTGAAAATATCAAAAATATTAAAAAGCTGCAAAATTTGTGTGTGATGGAATTCTTAAGGAAATAGTCAATTATCTTTATGCAAACCTTATTATCAGTAGGCAAAATTTCCCTGGATTCTTTTTGAATTTTGTTCATTTCGTTTTTTGTGTTTCCTGACCGTATTTTCATAGCAATTCTTATTGAATAAAAACTTGGCATATTGCGTCTTCAAATGAGTTACAGATGAGATTCAAGTTTTGGGTCACTATGTTTAATTTCGGCTAAATTTTGTCCTTTTTTTTTTTTTTTTTTGACCTTGACCAAGTTGTTATTCTGATGGCTCAAGTTCATAGGGCATATGAATTGCAAAAACAAAGCTTTCAGAATTTTTTTTTTGTGTGTGTGTGTGTGCCTATTTGTTTTTGGTCCAGAGTTTGTCACTTATCTAGACAGCTGGAGGGTTTATAAGTGGAGGAAACCAGTTAGGTTGACATAAACCCTGGACCCAAAAAACCTAATGACCTAAAACCATGGATTGTAAAATGTGGAATGTTGTTTATCGCAGCAGTAAGAGATGATATTTTTGTTTCTGTCATTCTATTTCTGAACACAAAAGATGTTTATTGTGAAACTGTTGTTACTGTTTTGTTACAGTCACTCTGGTCCTCCCCTGGTCCATCTCCTCTCCAGCGTCTGCTGGAACAGCAACGACAGCATCGACAAAACGACCCACATTGAACAACCAATGAAATGCCCATGTGAGGACGAGGTCAAAGGTCACTGTTACCATGGTAACAAATACCATCATTGTATGGCAGAAGCCAGTCGATGTGATATCTAATACAACCAATGAGGGGCAGGGATCGTCTGCAAACCAGAGCCAGGAAAATTCTGTCTTGTGCGTGAAATGATATATTAACCGCCATTCTAGATCCCTTGAATGGAAAACTGGAAGCATTTTTACCCATGCGGTGAGAAATAGAAAAAAGCTGAGCTGAGTGCTGAGAAAGTTCACTTGATTTTGTCTGGCAAAGGGGAACAACTCTTCTTTTTGACAAGGGGGGACAACTCTTGTCATAAACTGGGTTATTTTTGGGATTACAAGAGTTACCTCAGGCAGCGATTAATTGGTGATGGCGTTGACAGCTCAACATGAAACTCTCCCTGTTCTTTAAGCGACCATTGGCCTCCAGCAGACGGTAGTGGTGCCTGATCGTGCACAACTATTTGTGTTGCATTGATAACTCTTCAGCCAGTTCAGCCAAGAAAGCAGTGTATGCGTCACACACCATGACCAGGTACCAGTACAGGCTTCACTGCAAGTTACCTGTAGTGTGACACAATTGAGCAGATCACACAAATCTGTTGTACCTCTTAGTTTGCTCTTAGAAAGCTGCAGAAGTGGAATTAAAAGAGAAGCTGGACACAACTCTTGTTCCCTGAGACAGAAGTAATGCACCATCCCTCAGGTATGGCACCGGCAGAGAAATGTATTTTCTGTTATGTCTTGTTTTAGCTGTGTAACTAAGGCACATCAGTAGGTGGAATCAGGAAAGTGCATGGGGAATGCTCAGGGAGATATCCAGCTTTCTCTGTGATTCTTTTTTTTTTTTTCATTTTTACCTCTTTCAAAAGCACACTAGCTTTTCTAATTTTCAAAAGACAATGGTGGATGTTAGCCTTTTGTTGGAAGTTTTTTCCTTTGGGCTGAAGGAACAGTGTAAAAAGAGACAAATGAATTAGACTACAAGATTAGTAGCAATTTTGGACATCTGGATTGGACACTGTAGCTGTTTTGGACACCTGGATTGGACACTGTACATGTACCTTTTCTGATTTCTTACAATGGTTGAAATGTTAGTGTATATGATTATAGTATGGAGAAATCAGCAGATTCTACTCTTGTGCGAAACTTACCTTGTTAAGGCTTGATGATTGCAAAACTAAATGAAAGTGATGGCCAGCACATATGATGATGCCATTATCAGATATTTACATGAATGCAAAAATTTTATATGTGAAAAAAGTATAATCTGATTGAAATTGTGAGCAAGATGTATTGAGGTTGAGCTTGGACAGTTAAATTATATTGAATTGAACTGGCCAGTACAAAAATGTTGATTGCTTGTGATAATTTCTTGGGGAAAGGGGAGAAAATGTTATCAGTGCTGTATTTTGGGATGTTATTTGGCCATTTCATGGTCTAGTATGTGGACAGTCAAAATTTATGCGTGGAAGTAATTGACTGTCAGACCATTAACTTGTTCATGTGAATGTATTTTGGGAGTGTACATTGACATAGTTACCTCCCTTGCTGTACAGTGGGATCTGTGGTGCCAGTTTAATAAATACAAACAAACTTTATTGTGCGCACAGTCAAGCTGTACGCTCTTTGGATCACACACTACAAGCTGTGAGTGTGTTTTAAAAAATGCATATACCGCACGCCACAAATTAAAAGCTTTTGATCTTTCAACATGCTCTATGAAGCAGTTTTGCATGTTCTCTCAGTTATCTCCCTTGAGCCAGGGAGACTAATGGGAATACCTAGCTAGTACTGAACCAGAATCACAGAATAGAGAGACAAGGTAAAACCCACGACTGAACTCTATGCAGGAGTTTTTTCCTTTTGTAGGAAATCTTTGGTAATTGGTCCTGTCTGTCTGTGCCAGAAGACTACATGACCTGTACAGTTATATAATATTTATCAGTTTGCTTAGTGTGTGCTTGTGTGGGTGATGACATTACAAACATTTTAATAGTACATGCACTGTGTTATATTTGTCTGGCTCTGAGTGACTGGAATGGCTCAAGAGCCGTGTGAAAACAGGTACAGATCTATAGAGTTGCTGCCCCTGCCTTTCCAGATGCTGGCCATAGTCAGGCGTGGGTGGGGAGTGTAGACATGAAGGAGAGAGCGAGTAGATGCTGTACAAGCACTCAACAAGTGAAGCACGGTGAAGGGTTGTAGCGTGTGAGTTATTAGGATTATGGTAGGGCTAGGGAAGGTGTGGGTGGAGTGACAGAAGGTGAGCTGGCTGGGTGGTGGTTTGTAGGGCAGGAAGTGCAGATTTGGAGATGAAATAGCTGTGGAGTAGCTCCTGGGGAGGAGGATGTTGGGCAGGGTAAATCATAGTTGAATAGCTGTGTAGGACATGAAGTGGGGTGGGCACACAGCATAATAAGGGTAGAGAGGATGCTGGATAGGAACATGGTCAGTCTTAAGGTATCATTAAATGTCTGGAGTGTGTATGTAGAGTTAGTCACTGCTTTCAGCCTGGGCCAGTTTTCAAGGGTGATGTGTTGCCATGGGAAATTCCATTTCGTTTGCCTGCACACACTCATGCACGTGCACATAGGAAAAGCTGCTCTGCTGTCTGATAATGTACGCTCCTGTAGGATCATCCCGCTTCACCATTTTTCCAAGGTCAAATACAATCATCCAAAGGATGATAGAAAAAGGTTGTCTTTAGCATCCGACACACCCTTGAAAACCCTTCATGTATTTATTTTGATTTCTCGAAGGAATGGAATTAAATGCATTGAAGTATCTGAAATCCTGTTTGGGCTTTGTGGACAACATTTTAATCATTAGGCCTTGATTGCACTACAGGGACATGACAAAATTTTTCACAGGTGTAATGTGTGATGAGCACTAGTACATACATATAACAGTGTGCAACAAGAGCTCTTGTGACATGGTTTACAACGGTAAAACAGAAAGGCTGTGTGAATGTGACATGGCAGATGACCTAATATATGGCCCCATGATGTGCATTGTCACAGGTAAATAAATGTCATCAAAATAGCACTTTCGATGCTAAAAACTGTATGTTTCCATTAGGATCTCATCCTATCATTTTAACAAATCTCAAAGCATCTTGATAAGATAACAGAAGTCTGAAAATTTGAGAAAAATGAACAAGTTGGTCACAGATGAAATTTTATTACTTACTGTCTCCAAACAATATCAGTGTGGCGCGTGATGCCCTCCTGTAAACTCACCCAACAACTTGGTCATTAAAACAGTGAATTATTGGGGCTTGGATACTTGCAAGCTCAACCAAATAAGCACAAACAATTGAATGTGAGAGCTCTGAACAGCGCCAAGTGTTAGCCTTCAGTCAGATATTGGTTTTCCATGGTTACCTCCTTTTGTGCTAAGGCTGGTTTATTGTTCCAAGACCTGACATCAGTTCCATTCTTCCCAACTTAGCTTCCAGAATGTGAAAGTGAGGTTTAGGGAATAGGGCTTACATGTAAGCGGACTCCAAAGCAAGCAAATCCCCAACGTATGATCTATCTGTTGTGACCAGATTCAGATGGGCTACAACTTCAGGGTGTCTGTGAAACTTTTACACATATGTATGTGCCGGTACTGTTATATGTCAAGCTTGTTAACATTTTTTTGAAAAAATTATTTTGGTGAATTCTGTTTACTGCAGATTATTTGACATGTACACACGTTTATTGGCAAAGAGAAGTTTTTGGGGTTAGTATTTAAAACAAAAGCATGTATGTATTAAAACATTTCACTTCATGGGGGAAAACTGAATGGACGGTTATGGGACTGGCTTTTAAACAGTACTTTTCCATATTAGCAGTGGCGCCATCTATATGTCAAGGGGGATTACTCGTGTTGTAGCCTTTAAGACACCCTGTTTCAGGCATGTATATATTCTGAACCTGTACATTTCTTCCGCTGTACCAAACTGTGTGTATTCCTGGTGTAAATATGGACAAAGCAGAGATTGTTTAATGAACGTAGCTGTTTGCAGTGACAAATACAACTCCACACCCACTTATTAACTGTCTTGTGTTCTGTTTTTTTTTCACTATTAAGGTCATGGAAAGCTAATGCTGTCAACTCTACTCAGAGTGAGAGTCGTTAGTGTGGAATATTCCACTTCTGACATCAATCCAAGGGAACAAAGAAAGCCATATTAATCTGCTCCTTACGCTTGAATATTCAACTTGTGACCCAAAACCCAAGGGGACAAACACACAGCCATGTTAATCTGCTCCTTACAGGAATATACAACTTGTTACACAAAACCCAAGAGAACAAACACAGCCATGTTAATCTGATCTTTACACTGGAATGTTAAACTTCTGACCAAAAGTTCAAGAGCACAAAAAGACAGCCTTGTTAATCTGCTCCTTACACTGGAATATTCAACTTCTGAACCAAAAGCCAAGGGAACTAAACACAGCCATGTTAAACTACTCCTTACACTGAAATATTCAACTTCTGACCCAAAACCTAAGGGAACAAACACACAGCTGTGTTAATCTGCACCTAACACTGGAATATCCAACTTCTGACCCAAAACCCAAGGGAACAAACACACAGCCTTGTTAATCTGCTCCTTATAGTGGAATATCCAACTTCTGACCCAAAACCCAAGGGAACAAACACAGCCATGTTAGACTGCTGCTTACACTGGAATATTCAACGCGTGATACAGCCTCTGAGACTTTTGCCTCTAAAAGTGGCTTTGTGAGGGCGAAATCATTAACCTGTCAGTCCTAGCACGTCTTACTCCCCATGTTTATCACAACCAGAGGTTCAATACACTGACCTGTTGTAGAGAAACTTTCGCTGTCAGTGTGAAGAGACTTGATGCAGGGTAAGGGCCCAGGTGCCTCTCACCAATGTGATCGATGTGAGTTCAAGCCGAGCTCGCGCTGGCTTCCTCTGCGGTCGTAAGTGGGCAGGTTGGCCAGCAAATGGCGGGTGGTTGTGGGTTTTGCCAGGTTTCCTCCCACCATAACGCTGCCTGCAGTCGTATAACGGAAAAATTCTTGAGTAAGGCGTAAACACCAGTCAAATAAATTATTAAAAAGAGTTGATTGTGTTACATTTGGTTGATATTTTATTCATATTCATACTGTTTATCTTGATATGGTATGATGCCAAATGGAAAATTGCGTCTGTATATGTTTCTAATATTGCAGTGTTTGAGGGTTGCGGCAACACGTCTGCCCATGGTGTCTAAATCTCTATCTCCAAGTCAAACAATGAGAAAATGACTGTAATGACAAAGTGGCATAAAAATCACTAATGGTTATATTTTGGGGTAAATTATATAGCAAATCCTACTTAATTATGGAACATTATATATTTCTTTCAGCACTCAAAAATATGTCACTTTAACACACAACAGTGACAAGCCTTATGGTGGAAGGAAACGGCCCAGGCCCATGGGTAGGTTTAACATTAAATAAAACCATGATGAATTTAGAAAGGGTAACTGCTCTTGCTGCCATTAATTGTGGTAATAATTTTATTTTCGTGTCAAAATATGACTGCTCTGCATTAGTCTATAACTGGTTGTGTGTCATATTTGCTGATAACCGAAGCAAATCACAGGTATCACATGTAATGTGTTCTGAGAGGGAGAGGAAATGACAGGAAATATAGAGGCTATCTACTGGCCATTAGGGGTTTATAAGGTTCCATGCAGGCCCTAGATAGGACATATGTAATTTCTTTTTGATTGGTGTTTTATGGCGCACTGATAGTCATGACTATTTGACATATACGAGACCAGCATTATGGTTGGAGTAAACCAGACAGAATCCAGGGGAAACCCAAGACCATCCGCAGGTTTCTGGCGGGCTTTCTTACGTATGACTGGATAGGAAGCCGGCATGAGCTGGACTTGAACTCACAGCGACGGTCAACTTATAATTAGAGATTTCACTAAATTAATGTATTATGTATTTATGGGACTCACAGCTACCGCATTGGTGAGAGGCACCTAGGTCATTTTGCTGCTAAGCCCTCGAGACATTATATATATGTATATATAAGATATATATACATGCTTATATACTTATGTATTCACACTGTAACTTCTTAGCACAGCGGATCTTCCGTGGTCGAGGGGGCAGGCCCTTGGCGCTTCTGAGCAATGCCTCTCGATGGTCTCTGTGAGATCAAGTCCGTAGGAAGGTTCGTCAGCAACCTGTGGATAACCGTGTGTTTCCCCCGGGCTTTGTCCGGTTTCCTCCCTCCATAACGCTAGCCACTCTCTTATAAGTGAAATATTCGGCGTAAGTACGGCGTAAAACACCAATCAAATATATAAATCTTTGCGAGGCTTCTAAACTTTTTTTACATGTAGGGGGCCAACATAACAATTTGATGATGGATAACAACCCAGGTCATCAAAAATAAATGAAGATCTTTATATTGATAAGCAATCTGTACAAGTAATTTATAAATATAGATGATATTGCACAGAGAAGGTTGAATACCATAAATATTGTTCGAATGAGAGGTGGAAATGATAACCTACAAGACACGAAGCGTCGAGTGGGTTATCATTACCACCTCTCACGAGAACAATATTTATAGTATTCAACCTTCAATGTGCAATATTCTATTTATTATTTATACCCTAACAGTATCATGATTTTGTGTGCTTTAAAAGAGTTTTCGGCATTTTTTTCAGCCGTTGGCCATCACAGACGTGTCTAGAGCCTGACGTCGTGTACATGACGTGTTATATGACGTCGTGTCTTCTTGCGTGATGTGAAAATGTAGCAGTTGACTAAACTTGACGTCATTCCGCTTGAGATTGGAACTTTATAAATAAAAAAATGCTTTTTTTGACGTCATGACGTTTGGGTATGAAATATCAAAATATGATATTTCACTGTAGTGAAAATAACACTTTTATCATTGAAGGAAATGCTGTGATTTCACTGATGTATAAATAATAAAGACTATATCTGGCAGACCAGCCACCCTGTCATTTTGAAACCACTCAACAAGGAGAAAAACATCCTTCCATTAAAGTGTTCACTGAAGGTTGTAGAAAGCAAACCGAAATAGGAAGCCCTACATGTTACGGTCGGTACGAATAAAAGTCCATGACAGTATTTTGTTGTTGTTGTGCAAACAGTAATTGGTTCACGCACAATTGGTTGATAATTCCTTATCAAGTGGTTTCAGTTTGGTAGAAATGAAGACCCGGGTTGATATCATAGAGGTATAGGGCTATTTATTTCCGCAAGTGACAAAATCGTATTTCTGATTTCATTGCCCAGAAAATTAATGCCTCTAGGCTTTCATTGTAATGTGGAGTCACGTGATTGGAGACCGAAGTTGCACATCTTGTCTGATCCTTAAAATTTTCATGATTTTAGTGAGTTTAGGCCTTTACTGGGTGTGCTTGGATTTATTTATTTATTTGATTGGTGTTTTATACCGTACTCAAGAATATTTCACTTACACGACGGCGGCCAGAATTATGGTGGGAGGAAACCTGGCACAACTCGAGCAAAACCCATGATCATCCGCAGTTTGCTGGCAGACCTTCCCACAAGAGGAAGCCTGCATGAACTGGACTTGAACTCATAGCGATCGCATTGGTATGAGGCACCTACGTTCAAATATAAGGATTGTGACAGCCAAAATTCCGCGGATTTCATGAGGACAAACGTTTCACAGCAGAGGACGTTGTCGACCCAACTCCAACTGGTTCGCATGCGGCTTTATAAATTTAGGCCCACTTCTAGAGGTCAATGGATAATGTATCCTACATGTAGGCTGTATAGGAACCATTTTTAAAATAAATGTTAGCTTTGAAACAGAAACCACTTTCCATATTTAAACTGACCACTTTAATAATATAACCCACATTTGAAATAAAAACTGACCATATTTGTAACAAGGCCGCAAATCAAAAATGTACTACTTGTAAAATTAAAACTGCATTTTTCTTTCATAACTGGAAAGTTTTTTTTTGTTTCAAAAGTGGAACTTGAAATATGTGGTCGATTTATATTTCGAAGCTAGCCAGCAGAAGGATAGTTTCAAAAGTACTCAGTTTCAAAAGTGGAACTTATTTCAAAAGTGGTCAATTTTATATCAGATGTGGTTTTTATTTCAAAAGTGGTTCTTACACCGAGGGTTCAGCTGTTTTTTCAAAGTGTATATAACCCTAAAAGGTGATGTGGAGGGGAAATATTCTCAAGCAACTTAACTAGTCGATTCCCCCGATCTCGCTGTCCGTGGGACCTATGTGACAATAAACGGATGGTCTTGTCATTCGAGCAGTCTAAAGCTCGGTGGAATTGTTTCCCACCTGTTAGGTATCCGTAGGCCTGAGTCAAAGGTAGGAATGTCAATCAATCAGTCGGCCAATCAATCTATAAAGTCCGAAATCATTTATCTTTTATATTGATTTCACTGATGCAGTAATCCTATCAGAGGATATTTCATTTAAACGACATGACCAGTCAGTTTTATGGGTGCAGGATAGAAACCAGGCGGCGCGTCGTAAGTCAACCGTTGCACTTTTAACGAACACACAGATTCATCTCTGACATCATTTGGCAACGGCTGGTTTTTAGTGTATCGCAACTGTCCTTAATCAATTGAATGACTGATTGACTGTTTGTTGCGTTAATAGCATTTTCAAAATTATTTCTCTTATTTGACGGCAGTCAGTTTTATGGTCGCAGGAAGAGCAAGAAAACCACCGACCTTTGCCAACTTAGTACTAATACCGGTGATCTTGAGCAACCGGTACAAGTGTAAGCAAGCAAAAACGCTTGTTGTCACCAACCCGCATGAACAATGAGAACCCATAATCTACAAATTTCTTGCCCAAGGTCGGGACTGAACCTTCACCTTGAGCATACCAAGGGTTGGAAGTACTCTGCTGTGATTAACTCAAACCAGGTGTATTATATAGTGCAACAATCATTTATTTCACAGATACATATAACAACAACAACATGATAACACTGAGCATCTATCAAAGTCATAAATTCAAAGAAAGAGAGGATGAAAAGCATAAACTGTACGAACAGAAGAGAAAAGAAAACAAACCAATGAAGAAAAAAAAAAAAAACAAACAGAAAAAAAAAGTTTCAAGTCAAGAACCATGTGATCAAGTTGTCATCAAAATGTTGTCTTATTGATCAATACACATGCAGCTTTTGTCTGTCAACCCCCAAAAAATCAAAATAAAATTTCGGTATACAGATTGTGAGGAAATCAATGAACGATTGAAAAATGAAATAATTTAGTAAGATGAGAATTTAGTTCAAGAATGTACTTAAAAAAAAAAAAAAAGTATACGTTACTTACATGCATTTAAATATATAAGTGTACTTGAAGACAGAGAAGTGATTTTGATTGTGAGTAATGAGTATGAGTAACGAGTATGAGTAACGAGTATGTGTGATGAGTATGTACAACGAGTTTGAAAAAAAGCAGAAGTTAGCTCAGTGTATCCATGTGGCTCTGCAACAAATAATACTAACAGAAACTTTGCACAAAATCAAGAGCAGCGTATAGCAAAACCATCACAAAAATATCGCTTAAATTCACCCATACTTTTGCCAGAAGTCTGACTCAGTACTTTCCTGAAACTATAAAGATTTCTTTGAACCAAATAGTTAATATCTTCTTTAGGAATCCGCTCTCTTGTCACTCGGGTTTGTTAATTGCAAGAAAAAAAAGATATTTACATTTTGCAGGCAAAAAGATGACCCTATTGACATTGAATTCCCTTTTCTTAAGTTAATAGATATTAACTACCGGTATATACACAATAAACTTAATTCAGATAAGGAAACCAGAATAACAACCTAACAACCAAAATGAAGAAGAAGAAGAAGAAAAAACCAAAAAGACAAACAGGGATAAAAAGAAATCGAAATAAAATAAATAATAAAAAAAGTTTGAACGTAAAACCTTGAATAAGGGAAAAATCCGGATCCAGAATGATATAGATCTAACATTCAACTGAAAGGTAAAATTCAACAATGTTGCTGAACCATTTTGGCAACCTTTCTTGAAATGCATCTGAAAAAAATCTACTGGGCATATTTTACCTGTTCCTTTCGTTTATTAAAACCACTTTCTGCTCATTCTTAAAAAAAAAACAAACAAAAAAACAAAAAAAAATGTCTTCAAATGACTTAACATTAAAGAGCAGTAGCGACTCATATGTAACTAGCACAGCTGAGAATGATCTTTTTTAAAAATAGACATTTTGAAAACAAGAGAAACAACATGTGCTGATAAAAAATTTACAGGTACGTACGAACACACAGGATTTGTTTCCTGGAGAGTGTGTTCAATTTCCAAACAGATGTAACAATACTTGAGGTGTTGATGCGTTTACAATTTATGTATATGTAGCGTTTAACCTAGTACTACGTTTTTTCTTCCACAGCTCTGGTGACAGAAAAATGGGTGATTTGTACCTTAAATAACAAATTAAACATATGTCATTGAAAACAGTGATATTCCTGTAAACAGTTTCCCTTAAAATCAACAGTAACAAATTCGCACAAATAACTTGACAGAATTACCTACAGTGCCGACCTGCAGATTGTCACTGATTCATTTCATTGGAGCACTTAATGCACGTTCGATTTTTTCCCTGGTATTATTGTGGCCAGGTGGGAAAATTGGTAACAAAAACTGAATGATTTTATAAACCAGTTTTACAACTTAACAAAACAATCACCAGATTCCAATGTTATCCTTTTAACACATTTCAGACATGATGGTTTAAAATGTTTTGTTTTTTTTTTCTCTCCTGACATTTGGACAAGCCCAAAATGATGACTTTTTAAAACTGTAAAATTTTACAGAAAATGTTACTAAAAAGGTTTTTTTCCACATGAAATAAGTACAAGAGAGTAGATGAGGTCAGCTGACAAAGCCCTCAAGACCTCTCAATTTATGACGGTGATCAGTGAGTAAAATGATGGGACCTCTGTATGGGTGTGTGTGGTCAGTGAGTAGAATAATGAAACCTCTGTATGGGTGGGTGTGGTCAGTGAGTAAAATGATGAGGCCTCTGTATGGGTGGGTGTGGTCAGCGAGTAGAATAATGAAACCTCTGTATGGGTGGGTGTGGTCAGTGAGTAAAATGATGAGGCCACTACAAGGGTGGATGTGGTCAGTGAAGATTGGTGGGACCTCTGTATTGGTCAGTGAGTAGATTGAGAACAGCTTTGTATCGGTGGGTGTGGTCAAGTAGTTGACAGATGGGAACCGTGTATGAGTGATTGATGCGAAGAGATAAGATCTCAGGGTGGGTGGAGTCAAGTAGTTGATGGATGGGAACTATGTATGGGTGGGTGTGATCGGTGCATAGTGATATGATCTCTGGGTGGGTGGAACCAAGTAGTCGACAGATGGGAACTCTGTATGGGTGGGTACTGTCAGTGTATACATCGATGGGATCTTTATATCGGTGGGTGTAGTCAATGCGGAGACAATAGGTGAGTGTGCCAAATGAATACAAAACTTACCGTTATCTGATAAGTAAGGTCAATGAGTACATTGTCATCTCTGTGGGTGGGTGGGATCAATGAGTGGATTGATGTCATCTCTGTGTGGGTGGGTGTGGCCCATGAGCAGATTAATATCTTTGTGTGGGTAGATGTGGTCAATGACTAGACTGATGTTTATCTTTACATGGGTAGGTTTGGTCAATAAGTTCATTGATGAGACCTCTGGGTGGGTGGGTGTAGTCAATGAACAGATTGATGTGACGTGGGTGTCAGTAGTCAATAAACTGAGAGATTTCAACACAGTATGGGAGGGTGTAGTCACGGAATAGCATGATATCATCTCTGGGTGGGTGGGTGTAGTCAATGAACAGATTGATGTGACGTGGGTGTCAGTAGTCAATAAACTGAGAGATTTCAACACTGTATGAGAGGATGTAGTCACTGAATAGCTTGATATCATCTCTGGGTGGGTGGGTGTAGTCAATGAACAGATTGATGTGATGTGGGTGTCAGTAGTCAATAAACTGAGAGATTTCAACACAGTATGGGAGGGTGTATTCACTGAATAGCTTCATATCATCTCTGGGTGGGTGGGTGTAGTCAATGAACAGATTGATATGACCTGGGTGTCAGTAGTCAATAAACTGAGAGATTTCAACACAGTATGGGAGGATGTAGTCACTGAATAGCTTGATATCATCTCTGGGTGGGTGGGTGTAGTCAATGAACAGATTGATGTGACGTGGATGTCAGTAGTCAATAAACTGAGAGATTTCAACACAGTATGGGAGGATGTAGTCACTGAATAGCTTGATATCAGCTCTGGGTGGGTGGGTGTAGTCAATGAACAGATTGACGTCACTGCTGAATAGGTGGGTGTGGTCACTGAGGTGGGTGTGGCGTGACTGAGGTACTCTTGTAAATGTGGAGATTGAAAATTTGCATGGAGTTAATGTAAGATCAAATCAGTGAGATGTCCAAAAAAAAATATGGGTGCATGGAGATCAATAACTGAATCTGCATGCAATTCTTTACACAAAGTATACCTTCATTCATTTTGCTCTAGAAAAAGTACTTACAATTTGTGGCCAAAATAGTACCTTCTGCAGTACAACATCTGTAAAACTTTACGATATACAAAACAATAACTTACATGTATCTCTAATACCTTTGTAAGGCACATTATCACAAAGGCCACTTTCCCAACAATATAGCTAGTATGTATGTGAGATCAGTTCGACATTCATGAACTGGGTCATTTGTTAGTTATATGAACAATTGGGTCAAGGTAAACTGCAAAAATTTCGGTCAAAGATCAGTGGTAATCAATTTCACACTTTTGTATATTTCCACATTTTTTTTTTTTTTCAATCTTTTCATTTTTTAAATAAACAACAAAAACCCCATGATGAAAGGTTTTGGGGTTTAAAACAACATTTACAAGCTTTTGAAAATATCTTAGATATTTACTATATCAGGTTCATGAAACTACATGTATGACATGAGTAATTCTGTTCCAAAAAAACAAACGTCATGGAATGTCACTTGTTAGGCTTGCAGCATGCAGTGCCAATGTGAAATGAAAAATTCCACATGAAATGAAAAGTTCCACGTGAAACCTTTTTTGAGATCATATTATGAAACAGAACCTGAACATTTTTCACAGTGACACAGTAACTGACAAATTCCCCCTCAAAACCTGCATATAAACTTTACAGGGGTTCACCAGCTGATAAAAAGCTTTTCCCATGAAAAGAACGGGTCCTTTAAGCAAAGCATGTAGTTATGCTTGACAAAACTTTGTGGCTGAAATGTTTGTAAAATTTCACATGCACTGTGTCAGCTTACAACAATGTTGCACTTGACTTGATTAAAGCTCGCTGAAAGGTGTTCTGTTGTTTGTGAGCAATACTTGTACTTTTGGTGTAAGTAATGGAAACATGATTGAGAGAAGTAACACGAGTGAGCAAGGTAACGTGTGAGCAAGGCAACATAAGTAAACTGCAACATGAGTGAGCAAGGCAACATGAGTGAACTGCAACATGAGTGAGCAAGGCAACATGAGTGCTCAAGGCAACATGAATGTTCAGGGTGAGTGCTTAGGGCAACATTTTTTCTGGAAATACTTTACTGCTTCAGGGTGAGCAAAGTGGCAACACTATCTGAATCAAATTGCAGGCAACACGAACTATGTAACATTATGGTTACATTTAGCCGTAACAAAGCTGCAACACTAGCTGGGGATATGAGGTAATAATATCAGAACAGATTGAGTGATGAAAGGAGCTGTTGCTGAAGTAAACCAAGTGATAATAAGCAGGGCAACAGAGTGGCAACAGGGTAACCTAGTGGCAACACGGACAACAAGTGACACCTGAAACAAGGAAGCAACACCTTTAGATGCTGGATGGTAAGAATATGCTACCTATAAATCATTCTGGAGAGTTTAGAATGAGTAATATAGAAGTGCATCAGACAAGGTAAGGTAAGTGCTACCATGGGTATATACTGTGGGTATATTATTTAGTAAAACTCTGACTCAGAAAGTCTTTGTTTACAAGCCTGCTAATCCAAATGTTTGACAGTCAGTGGGAGATAATGATTACATTCAGACATATTCCTAAGCAATATAAAAAAAAAAAAAAAAAAAAAAAAGAGAAAAAAAAATTCACTTGCTTGTTTTTGTAACTTATAGACTGTCAAACCTTTCTAAATTCTCCATTCCTACTGAATGATGGTTTAAGACCTAAAATTTTGTCCATGACTAAAAGTCGCTCAGTTTTGCCTCATTCTGAGAGCTTTACTGAGCAATGTGCTTTGAAGTTTGTTTGGAAGATTGGATGATATTCCAAAAAAATATCTAAGTTTCAGTGCCATAAGTAATATTTAAAGACATTTATTTGTCTCGGAAAACGCAATTTTCAAGGGGTGGGGGAACTTTAGGTCACTTACTGTATACATGAAAGTAACTATATATATGTGTGTGTATTACACCCTGAATGTTGTACGTACGCAATTTTGTAGGTGTATTACATTCTAAATGTATGTAAGGTGTATTACATGTACATGTACATCCTGAATCCTGTATGTAACTATGCAGCTGTATTACATCCTGAATGCTGTATGTATGTAGCTGTATTACATCCTGAATGTTGTGTGCTTTGACTGTAACAGCAAAAAGTAACACAATTGTGACAGGAGGATTGACTTATGGATGTGACTGACTTACGGATTGTAACTGAAAGTATGGAAGTACGGAAAATGAGATGAAAAAGATATACTTTACAACAAGTATTCAAATATATACGTGTGTGTGTAGGTGTGTATGGGTGTATGAGAAGAAAGGAATATATATTTATATAGACTTCTACACTTACATTAGTAGATAACTTTGATATTCTAAGGCACAGGCATCTCACTTAACACAGGAAAGCTCAGAATCCTCACAATTTCTTCCATTACCACAAAATTTTCAATTTTTCCTGTGTGTTATAAATATGTCATAACTACAGAAACAATGCAAACGTCCCTTCCTCATTCTTTAGGAGTCAAGCATGCGGATCCTGCCGCCAACCACAGAGTGGGTTCTTTCTGTGTATGTCACAACATCCACATTCTCTACCAATCGGAAAGCCTTCTTCCAGGATATGGCAGAACTTCTGGAACCTCCAGCCAATCAGAGAGAGCCTTCTTTCTGAATATGGTAAAATTTCTTGAACCTCCAACCAATCAGAGAGAGCCTTCTTTCTGCATATGAGAAAATTTCTGGAACCTCCAGCCAATCAGAGAGAACCTTCTTTCTGTCTATGGGAAAATTTCTGGAACCTCCAGCCAATCAGAGAGAGCCTTGGATATGTCAAACTTCTTCATACAGATGGCATCATAGAAAGAATACACTGAATCAGATGTAAATTGTTTCCGACTTATTGAATAATTATGGCTTAAAGCAACATCCTCAATATTTCCTACTGAATCTGAAACTAGATTGAGGATAGTATGCATGACTGGAGTTGACTGTATACTCCAGAAATGAACTAAGGTATAACCTGCACAGCTGTGCATTATATAGTATTGCAGATTTATGTTCCATTGCAAGGGGTCATTACTACTGCCACTTTAGTATGTTCTAGAGACTTTAACCATGCATTTCCCAACTTTCATTCCCAACCTGTCTGCAAATATTTAAAACAAAGATCATTGTTAACTACAACATAAATATCTTCAGTGAATATAATTCAAAATATCGTCACAGAATATCAAAGCTATCATCCCCCACCTCCCACCCGCTCCCCTCCCTTTAACAATGTAGACTTCAACAATGTTCTTCTGAACCCCATACAAAAGATCAAAATAACTTACAGGATTGAAAATATATTTCACAAAAATAAGCATGGGTAAAATATATTCTGTTAGAGGCTGGACGGTTGCCCAATATGGACAATACAGCGTTCAACAAATTAGGCCATGATTACTGGGAATGCTTTAAGCGATAAATACTGGTATGTCCCAGTAAATGTCTGACGGAATGCCGAATTTACTGGAATGACTTTTAATATCATCAGCCTTGACCCAAATTACACTAAATGCTGATATAACACTTTATTCAACATTTCAAATAACAAACCTGGCTCACGAAACTGATTATTACAAATAATCCTTAATTATTTACCAGGTACACATAAACTTTGAAGAAAATGAAAAAAAAAAAAAAAAAACCCAACAAAAACAATACTAGTAACGGGATGTAAGCTACAGGTATTGGAATGACATAATACCAATAAACTGCTTTGTTAAAAATTTCAAATCAGTAAATTAAGCTGAATTAAATCCTTAATTACCAGGTACAATTTAATTAAAATGGCTTCATTAATCAACAAATGTCTGTTAGACTGATATACATATAGTTGTGTGTGTGTGGGGGGGGGATATATCCAAACAAGGAGTCTCAGAAGTCTAGCTGCAGAGTTGTTGCCCCTGCCCAATAGGTGTCTCCACTGGTGATGGAAAGGTCAAGGATGAATGATAATGGATCGTCTTCTCTAGACTGCATGGGGATAATGTTCGATGACAACAACTCACAGTCCAGTTCATTTCACCAAACCTTGAGAGTCAGTGCTGAGACCATACCAGTGCTCTCACTGGAGATTCTCCATAGACTAACTGATTATAATTGACTTATGTCCAAAACTTGAACTGAAGCCAAGGGCATAAAATAATGTCACATCACAATGATATCAGCACAACCAATACTCTTGCTGACCATAAATATCTTAAAAACTGGACATAGGATGTCACCAACCATAAATATCTTAAAAACTGGACATAGGATGTCACCAACCATAAGTATCTTTAAAACTGGACATAGGATGTCACCAACCATAAATATCTTTGAAACTGGACATAGGATGTCACCCAGCATTATCCTCTCTTTCTTAAGTAAATAATTCTTTTTTCTCTCTTTAACCAAATCAATATATCAACAATATATCAAATATATGTAACTGTATAAGACTAGGAAAATCATGACTGTCATTCCCAGTCCAATGGAGTCAAGCTGTCCTCTCACTGGCTGGAGCTTCAAGAGTACTTGTCCAATGAAATCACTTGTTCTGAAGGTGATCAACACAGAGGTGTTCCCATCGATTGAGAACTTGAGCAGTTTTCTCCAATCATATCCCTCAAATACAGTGGTGACCCAGGAATGTCTTCTCAGTGGATGAGATCAAGACACTTTTGTTACAGTAATTTCGTTGCCATGGAGAACAAGTTGGAATGCAACCAATGGCAGACAAGTAACAGCACTTTGTGTCCAATCAAAGCATTTGAATCAAAAAAAATGTATATGTATACATATATATATTTAATCAAAACTATCAATCAATCAGCTGCTCACAAAATCTTGAAGCTGAATGCCATTGAAAACTTTTTACGAATGGAAACAAAATGCCAATTATAATCCCCCTAATCTCAAGGATTAAGTAGAAAAGGAATAAAGATCATTTTGCTTTTCAGCAGCAATTTTGAAGACAGCTGAATCTCTGGAACTTTCTCCAGAAGTTCTTTGAACCTGTTGGGTTGATTGGGGAATTTTGATTGGATGAGGCCGTGAAGAGCACAGGTATAGCGCTCCTGGACGTCTTCGATCTTCTTTCCGTGGGAAAAGTCGGCTGTGAATGGAAAGGAAAAACAACAATGTTAAAGTTTAAGCACAAAGATAAATGTTTGGTAGAATGTAGGGCACCAGTTATTTATTGTTAAAGTTTCTGATTGTTCTTTACGCAATTTATTTGTTTATATGATTGCTATGTTGGTTTTTACGCGAATGATACTATATACATATATACAGTGCAACAAAAGTAAGTTACCCTCCAAGACGTTGGTTGACTCCTTAAAAGAAATTTTCGAAATTGACCGATTTTCAGTTTGCGCATGCCCATTAGCACACAAGTGCACCTGCTCGTTAATTCTTGGCATACTGTGTCCACATGATTACTAGGATAGTGCGTGCAAAATTTCATTGCTATCTGGTACATATCACGGGAGACATCATACAATGTTTTGGGGGAAACTTATTTTTGTTGCACTGTTTATTTATTTCATCACCAGATTGGTATTGAATGCCATACACAAGAAAGTTTCACCAATACCATAGTGGTACGGTTTATTGGAGAAGGAAACCTTTGTGTTCTGAACAAACCACATGCACTGGTGCCAGACAAAGCTGTCAAATTAAAGCTGGATTTGAACACACGACGTCATAGTCAATGGCGTAATGGTGGCAGTGAGCCAGTACTTTAAACATCTGAGCCAATAAGAACCCAAAGCTGTTTTCCCGAATGTTTCACTCATTATTGATGGTAGTCAGACTTATGGGTGAAAGAAATGGGGATAAGCCTCACAAAACTGAAGGCATAAAGCCAAATTAGAACCTGTATTCAGACTTCATTGTCCTGGTATTTATGTCTATAGGGACAACCTGAAAATGCACCTCTATGTCCATACAGGAACTGCTTGGTGTTGAAACGGCATCTAATTTTACCTTGTGTGTTAATGAATTTGGAAATAGATCTACAGCATTTTTCCCCCTCTTCTTCAATCTTTTTATCCATTCAACCTCCAGTTTAGGAATGACATTTAACCAAATGCATATTGAAATGAAATCGCAGCAACACAACCTTCTTCCATATTTTTCCAGATTTCCATCACCTGTACAAAAACATCTTCTTGTCCAGACCAATGCATTTATTTAGCAAATAACTAGAATCCTGCACCACTTTTCATACTGCTTGCATACGG
This sequence comes from Acanthopleura granulata, assembly GCA_016165875.1. Taxonomy (NCBI): domain Eukaryota; kingdom Metazoa; phylum Mollusca; class Polyplacophora; order Chitonida; family Chitonidae; genus Acanthopleura; species Acanthopleura granulata. The sequence goes on along the minus strand of JABBOT010000024.1, from coordinate 2,205,859 downwards.
AAAAGCACCAAGGGAGCTTACCCTGCAGCATGGCAGTATCACTACCTAAATCCTCTTGCAATTATTTATTACGGCATATTTATTAACTTTACCTGTTGTCATTTAGATTGTAAAAGTTTATCAAAAAACAAAGCTGCTACAGATGAAGCCCAAAGCCAACAGCTGCGTAAAAGCCCGTCCCTGCTGCGGGTGACAACCACAACCATGGCTACAACAGCAACAACATTATACTGTGTATCGTCCCCACTGCTGGTGACTTGAAAATAGTCGCTGAGAAAACTTAACGAGTTTTCTCCTTGCTTGGTGACATGGATGTCGTTGCGAAATCATGTCGGTAATGGGTATGGCACGGAAGCTTAGAATAAAGAATGTCCTATTTTTTTGATTCTGTACGTGCAGTTGCAGCTACAGTTGAGGGTGTTGTCTGCAGGAAGGATGTGCCCTGGAGCCTCTTGTTACACGCTTTGACTATACCTTGCACATATCCAGCACAATCATATCACACTCTTGCTTACTTTGCAAGGCAGTCAGAAACACATGTATATTAAAAGGCCGCCAAATTTCAGCAAACTGCCAAAACGCATTGCTGGTGTGCTGCCCGTGTCAATATGAAATCAGTGGAACTACAGCTGAGATCATACCTTATCAATACAGACTGATTCACTGAAAAACCCTCTTAAATGAACAGGGCCAAACCAGGAGAAGTGTAGGAAATTTAGCTCAACCGGTTGACCTTTCCTACAGAATCTGTATATTTCACCCATTCTCAATATATCTTGACAAATTTTAGCTTCTCCAGCTTTACATACGTTTCAAAATTTTACCTGAATTTTCACGACCTTCTGTGAAAATGGTTTGAATTGTGTGTATGATAGAGGAAAACTTGAATACATCTCAAATCTTGAAAGAAATATAATTTAGTCAGGGTCGAATTTGAAACATCTGATGATCACTATTTGGGTGGATATACATGTATCCTTCAACAATGTCCTTAACTGCTATGAAAAAAACTAAACAACTAATTGCTTGACCAGAAAGTCTCTGAATAATTGGGGCACCTATGCTTGACCAGTTATCCAAAATGTGTGTTCAAATCCCAATGTCCCAACGTTGCTAGTGTATATGAGTGGCACGCACTGATGAGGTGATGAAACAGCCGTACACACTATTTATTTACTTGACTTATTTGAGTGAAATTTTTATGATACTGCAATATTCATATTTTTAGCCAAAATTTCAAATCAGGGAGTCTCAAATTCAAGTTTTCTCCTACATATACTTATTCTGTTTCTCCCATGCTGATTTTGTGAGATAAGGGTGTCTTAAAAACACTGAAAAACCTTGGCCTTGCTAAACCTATGATGGTACTGTACAAAGGTCTGGCTATTTATTGATTGTATAATTTACTAAAGGATGTTTCTGGTCTTGGACGTGGGCATTTTAAAAGCAGACATGTGTTCAGCACATACAAAGCAGTTAAGCCCCATCTCCAAACAGATATCAAACCTCTCTCAAAATCTACAATTGCACAACAATCCTTCAAAAACTGAGAATACACAGGCCTGCAAATATGTGCCTGACATTTTTGAGAACACCCCTTTGGTGAAGGTAGTATAACCCAAGAGAAGCTTGTTCAATAATAATAATATACACCTTGATCATACCACTTGGTTCAAAGGGGTGTTTTCGGAAATGTCAGGCTCCTATTTGCAAACTTCGATACATGTACATGTACCGTATACATTGTCGCAATGGCAATGTCTGAAAATGCTTTGGTCATTTGATTGCTGGATTATAGTGTACTCTTCCTCAAGTTTTATTTCACTACTTAAATAGAGAATGGCGGTTAAGTTTAATGGATTAAGGAAACCCAATAAAATCTTGGGGAAACCTAATGAAACCTGAGAGAAACCATGGCTGCATGAACTTTCTTAGCCCCAGCCTAGCTACTTTCCATGTATATTACACTTTACACCCACAAACAATTATTACATGTATCAATCAGAAAATCGATATTACAGTTTATGGAACAAATTTTTTTCAAAATTCACTGTGCTCGAAAATAAGTCTGAATGGCAGGAGAATCCACACAGTCAAACAAAGCTTCAGTTACTTATTTACTTGTTTGTTTATTACAGTGGAATGAACATGTAGATTTCAAAAAATTCTTCACCCTATGAACCCTCAGTTATTCTGATTTGAAATAACTTACTGTATTTCACTAAGTTTAGCTTTTCATCGAATGAAACATTTTGCTTGATTCTGACTGATTCCTCTACCTTATAGGGAACCTTAATAGTTTTTGTGTGTGTGTACTTCTCTTTAATTTCATCTGACAAAACTTAAGTGTTTGAAGACATTTGCTTCAGAAAGTCCATCTATGTAGATAAAACTTCAGGTAGAACATGACAGAGGCACATTATCTGTTTGTTTTCTTTACACAGCTTTATGTCCTAGCCAGACGTTTAACGTGTCAGAGGTACAGAACGATGTGTCACAGATGATGAGTAACTACAAACATTACGAGCATTATTTACTGTGTAATTTGACAACATTGTGGAAAATAATTACAGCCAAAACATGACAGATATGACATTATATAGATGTATACGTGATTATAAAGACATAAGTCTATTACATGTACATTAAAAAAAAAAACACTGTCCAGAAAATTACCATAATATATCTGGCAGCTTCTGTACAGTAGCCTCTGTGGCCGAGGGCTTTTGCACTTTGGAAGTCTAGCTACTGTATGTCTTCCTCTATAAGTATTACACAGTTAGATCCAAAGACAGATATGGTATTCTCAGCAAGTGGATAGCTCCAACTCCTTGGTATACGCCAAAGTGGGTTTGAATCATTTTGTCCCATAAATACATAATACATTAATTTAGTGAAATCTCTAATTACAAGTTGACTGTCCCTGTGAGTTCAAGTCCAGCTCATGCTGGCTTCCTCTCCGACCGAAAGTGGGAAGGTCTGTCGGCAACCTGCAGATGGTCATGGGTTTTCTCTAGGTTTTGCCCGGTTTCCTCCCACCTTAATGTTGGCCGCGGTCATATAAGTGAAATATTCTTGATTACGGTGTAAAAACACCAATCAAATAAATCAAATTTACAAATTATAAGCTGAATCATCTCCTCTTAAAAAGCCTCAACTAATTGTTTTCCACCTTCATGTATAGTAAGAAAAAATTTGATATTTCCATGAAGTTCTAAACTCTTTCAACTTAAAAGACTTATTGGTTCCTATAAAGTATTATCATGAGCACCAACCTGCTAAGTTATCTCCCTGAACTAAATTTATATATTTATTTCATTGGTGTTTTATGCCATACTCAGGGATATTTCACTTATACGACGGCGGCCAGCATTATGGTGGGAGGAAATCGGGCAGAGTCCGAGGGAAACCCACGACCATCCGCAGGATGCTGGCAGACCTTCCCACGTACGGCTGAAGAGGAAGCCAGCATGAGCTGGTCTTGAGCCTGAACTAAATGTATGTCTTCCTAGTTTCCTAGCACAAAATTATTTGATTAGTTTTTCTAAAGTTTCAGGAATTAGACTACCATAAGTGACATAAAGTTTAGCCGATTTGATTGGGCGTTAGAGATGAGATAAGAGATTGATCAGCCACCAGCTGTGCAATAAGGCTTAATGACGACAGTCCCACTGGTCTATGCGCACAGGGTGTCAACTCTCCGGACATGAACTGATTGATGGGTGTCATTGTGAACAATATGCTTCATAAAGTAAGGCCATTTTCACACTGCAGTTCTGTTTCGTTTCTTGTGAATTTAACTTAACAAAATGTTTAGTGAAATCTGACAAACCTGGTTTGGTGGTGGCGAGTTATCCTACAGGCTGGTAGTGATTTCACAAAAACACAAATCTAGTTGCAGCATGCGGATGTGACTGACAAACCTGGCTATTCAATTTGTCCATGGTTGTCCAAGATGGTCAGAATGAAAATAAGCAGTCCTCGACATGTCTTTTGTGTAGCAAATGATTTAAATGGCTGAGACATGTGCCTCAACTAATTGATTTTGTTGTGGCCACCTTCAATAATGGCCGCACTTCCAAGGAACAAGCAGGAATGTCCCTTCGCAGGGGTGTACAGGATTTGTGTATTTCTCTGAAAATCAGCTCCTAAAATGCTTGTGTTGTCGAATGCAGGTATAACGAGGGTTTCAAACAGGCCCTTTTTGCATCCGGTAAATTGACCCACTCGCCCACCAAAGGTAACAAAAATTCCCCCTCAGACATACAAAATTAATGAGAAAAAAAAAAAAGAGAAAAAAGCTCCTCCTAACCCAAAGCCAATGGAACTTCTCTCGTTGAGGTCTACACTCGAGTCACGTGAACTTATTTGTATTTAAAACTGACAGAAACAAAAACTTGTATGCCATTCTCGGTTGCATTTTGAAGATTGAAGTGGGGCCTACAAATGGTAATGAAAACCTCAAAGTTTTCAAGATGTTTTTGATACCAGAGCTCCGTTATATTTCAGGACCAAGAGTAGGTTATAAGACTTTTCAAAATGGCTGCCAATGGTGAGTGGTTTGGTACCTTCTCACAGCCAAAGTGACCACAATACTATGAGTTAATTATTTCATCAGTAAAAGGTAGTAAATTAAGAAGGTAGGATTTGAGATTCAACCAGAAAATGATAAAGAAATGGGTAAAAAAGGTGAGTTGGAGTGTCACTTGTGTGCATCAACTTCGAATTTGGAGATCTGCAGCGACTTTTTGGAGTATGGGTGATGGACTCAGGGTCCATCAAGATTGACTATTATTTGAATAACCCTATCCGCTGTTTAGTCTAGTTGTAAAATACATGCTTGCTGACCACTGTTCAGTGAAGCTTGAGTGTGTTGAGTGGTTTTGTCAACTGTATGCACACTCCTCCCACCCCACTGGTACCCAGCTGTAATCAATTACCACTGACAACAACTAGATGTAAGGCATCATAGGATACAGTCTTTGAGATTTTCGGCTAAACTTTATGTCATATACGGTACATAATTTATGAATTGCATAACCTGAGAAATGGTTAAAACAGTTTATTTATTTTTTCTTAAAGGGAAAAGTTAACTCACTGTTGTCGAGGAGTAAGACAACTTGGAGACAGACAAGCTCCTCCTTCGATAGGGCCATCTGGGCAAAGTCTGCGGTAATTCGAGTCACCCTTCCCATCAGGCTCAGCATTCCTTCGTCCATCTGGTCAGATGAGTAGTTTTTGTTGAACACAGATTTCAGATAATGCTGGAGTTTCATCACGTTCTTCTCCACCATGACTTCCAAGGGGTCCAGCTGGGCTGAATCCCCACCGTCTGCGGCGCACACTGGTTTGTACGCTGTCATGATCAACAACAGCAGCTCGTGCCACTTACTTGTCAACAGCTTCGAATGTGCCTCCACGGGAATTTCTGAGTAAAACGGAAGCTGTTGGGTCCAAGTCACCAATCGACTGACGATGTCGTCGCCAATTTCGTACAGCATTTGCGAGACAGAGACCTGGGTGTTGTTGGTCAACCTGTTGATGTTGTAAATCACTGCGATGTCTAAGAGCGAGTCACATTGCATCAGTGTCCGCACGAAGTAGTCTGTCTCCCAGTTCGTCAGCGACGGTACGACTTCGCGTCCTGTCTCCGACGGAACTGGAGACGTTTCGCTGCCTGCAGAGCTTGGAGGAGAACTACGGCGCACGGGCGACCACTCGCCAACCTTTGACTGCATACAGGTGAAGTTCTGCTGCATACCGTGACAATCCGCGAGCTTTTTAGGCACAGAGAATGCCCCAGAAAAGGGCGGATCACCACCCGCGCACATGTTCAGATAAGCCTTGGGTGAATCTGTGATCACATTCGTCTGGACATTCAATCCGTGGCCCATGCAAATCTGAGCCACCTTCTGTTTGCAAATCTTCGCTCCTTGATTCTTCCGTTTGTGCTTCTTGTACTTCACCTAAATAGAAAGTAGCACAAGATTGTCAACTCTTGAAGTTATAAACTATAAATATGATTATATACACGATTTATCTGATTATTATTTAATGCCATACACTTTATTTGTGATAGTTGCAAATTTCATAGGTAGAGGAAACCACACCGTCAAATCCCTGATAAAAGTTATTGGCAAACTTTTCCAACTTGGTCCATACATGTAGAAACCTCATATTCGTGATACTGGCAGTGATTTCCAGCCCACTTCATGCAAGACCACATGAAAGATAAGCATGGACTGCTTATTGACAGCAAGTCCCTAAGAACAACAAATGCAGGGCAAAAGTACATGTCCAGGAATGTCCTTGGTCACCTGTGACAAAGTGACTAAAAGGCAAGCATCTTAGCCATAAAGCTGTGAAATACTCCACCAGAGAAGCTAAACATGGGTGCAACACAGGTGTTGATATAAGTATTGCTAAACGTCACAATACAGAATGTTTCACTCAAGAGATTAACTTTACCCCTCAAAGGCAGAAAATAATTCAGCTATGAAGAAAATAAACCTTGTTAAATGCTATTAATTTCTACTGACAACTGAAACTGATGTAAATTCACATTTTCGTTCAAAGCATTTTGTGGAACAAAATATGCTTGGCATCCATAAGAATTGTACAACAACACTGAAGGGGAAATAACTCACCTTGTAAAGGTTGTACACTGCCCCAGAGTTCCTTCCCCCTGGCATCCTATCTTCTCGTACAGCTACAATAAAAGTATTTCTGAAATTAACTTTTCATTTTTTAACAGTTTTGACCAACAATGAAAACAGTGGTGTCAGTGATGTCTAGTAGCATTTATCACTGTCTAAAAACTTATCATGATGACTTTGCTGTAACTGTTTAAAATGGACGTATTCAGACGTTGCCTTCACAATCAACATAAAAATTTTCCTGAAATTTAGACACAAAAAATGTAGCAGTTCTCATACATTTGCGATTGTCCTTAAAACAGATCTCCCACACATAACTTCTAATCTGATTCTCATCCAAAATAATGCAGTTCTATATCGCTGGGGTCTGTGGATTCGATTTATATCAGTAGGTTTGTCAGGTGTACGAAAATGTTGACCTATGAGTCATTCTGTCAACCAATAATAGACCAAACTGTACAGTGTAACTCTCACTGTAAGCAAATTCGAAATCAAGGGTCAAAAGGTTGGAAATGTCCAAGTTATCAACATCATCACCTTCCAAGGATTTTAGGTAATCCATTCATAAAATGGGCATTGGTCTGGTTTCAGTTTCCAGCCATCAAGAAAGCTGGGGAAAAAAAGGAGTAGGAGCAGGGGAGACAACTCTGCTGCTTCCAGTGCAGTAATACCTCAAACAGAAGAAGCTGTGTTGCCTGCACTGAGTTCCCTTGCCACTCTAATGTATGAACATCACTCAGTCAGTCAGTCATATGAATGATTGAATGAACTTACATTCAGTGGCACTTGAAGGTTGCATAAGTATTTCTGTGTCCTGTTTGACAAAATGTTTTAAGCTATTTTGTCTCAGAAAAGGCATTTTTCTTAAGAAATGTGGAATGTTTGACCAACCAACTGAAGCACCTCACAGAAATTTCACCATATTATTCCCATTATGGGCTGATGCTAAGACTATCATATTCATACAATGCCAGATTCTAGAACTGACATTCACACAATGTCTTATTCTAAAAATTGTGACATCCACACAATACCTTATTCTAAAACTATGGCATTCACACCAAGCCTTCAACAAAGCTTTTTGCCAAACACGGAAGAATAACCAATCTGGCAACACATTAGTCAACATCTTTCCACGAAAATGATTATTTTTTTGTTTGCTTTTGGTTTACAGGACTTCTTTCAGCATATTATATCTGTTGTGTAACCATACAATCTACTTGTCAGAGGTCAGTGTAAATCACCCAATATTTATAGTGCTGCCTGACTGTAAGAAGACACCAAGACGCCAAATGATGCTACAACCATGAACATGACTGGACAGTTGTATGGCATTAGCACAACCCAATTTGGTCAATCCCAAGATAGTGCACACAGAACTGTCCAGTCCAGACTTAGAAATGGGATGTGTGTACAAATGAACTTGAATTGATAACAAAAGTTACCTTATGGGTTGTTTTAAAACTGTTCCTCTGAAGAACACCGTATTAAAGAAGATTTTGTTGATAACTGCACCCAAAAGAAGTTTTCTGTATCATAAGAAGTAATCTTCAACTATCAAGTTGCTCCAAAGTGTGGACTCTATTCTGATGTATCTCTCCCCCCCCCCCACTCTCCACCTGTGACAAGAATGGGACAGGAGTCCTACGGAGTTTTATTGATAGCATGAGTTTACTTTAGGAGTTGTTTTAAAATTGATCTTATGCAAAAGACGATTGAAGAAGATCTTGGTAATACTTTGTTTCCAAAAAAGCAATTTACAAGCATCATTTCAACAAGGTAAAGCATATATCTATCTCTCCCGCACCCTCACCAACCCCTGACAAGGTCAAGCATATATCTATCTCTCCCGCACCCACACCAACCCCTGACAAGGTCAAGCATATATGTATCTCTCCCCCACCAACTCATGACAAGGTAAAGCATATATCTATCTCTCCCATACCCTCAACAATCCCTGACAAGGTAAAGCATATATCTATCTCTCCCCCACCCTCACCAACTCATGACAAGGTAAAGCATATATCTATCTCTCCCCCACCCTCACCAACTCCTCAAGCACCCTCACCAACCCCTGACAAGGTCAAGCATATATCTATCTCTCCCCCACCCTCACCAACTCATGACAAGGTAAAGCATATATCTATCTCTCCCCCACCCTCACCAACTCATGACAAGGTAAAGCATATATCTATCTCTCCCCCACCCTCACCAACTCATGACAAGGTCAAGCATATATCTATATCTCCCCCACCGTCACCAACCCCTGACAAGGTAAAGCATATATCTATCTCTCCCCCACCCTCACCAACTCATGACAAGGTAAAGCATATATCTATCTCTCCCCCACCCTCACCAACTCATGACAAGGTAAAGCATATATCTATATCTCCCCCACCCTCACCAACCCCTGACACTGGCACTAAAGTCCAACGTAGCAATGGCAATAAAGTCTACTTTCAATAACTAACACATTATACACACACTGCTCATAAACACTGTCAACTTATTGAAAAAGACATCAAGGCTGCAGTGGCTTAGCAATGGGCATGATCAGGATAGTGGTGGGCATCACCACGTACCTCCCCCCCTCCTCCCCGACTTCCCTCTTTTCACATGATCATCTCCACTTTTTTCAGCCAACATAAAAGCTGATCTTCCATAAAGTCCTTTGGCATATTCATGTACATGTAAACACAGGTCGAATTTTACCGGAAATTTTCAAACTAATTATACCTTTGTTTTGATCCCAAAATTCCCCATTTCATCCTAGGTGGCCTTTGAATCTTTACCTAATACCATGAATGTGCTGTCCAATATCGGTAAAAGGCACCTGAGACATTTCCTAATTTCCCATTGTTAACCTGTTTTTTTGTCGTTGATGGAGAAGGTCAATGAACCGTCCAGGTATAGCTGTCCTAAACCTGTGACTCACTCTCTCAGTGGGCTCCACTCAGCAGGTTTTCCTCATATCTCACACACCTTAACTTGTCATCCCTATTTTAAGCCTAGCACAAAAATCAGCTTATACAGGTATTAAATTCCTCTAACAATGTTACCATGACAACCAATTATTACAGCAGCCTTACATTCATCTTCACTTCATAGGCGTATTTACACGGTGAATTAAAGGGCTTCAAACCAAATCAGTTTAGACCAATACAGTCTGTATGACTCATACAGTCTTTCAGAGTTTGTATTTTTTTCATATATTTGATGGGTTTTGAATCCCTTTAAGTATGGGGTCAGCATGAGACTATCCCTGCCAATACATGAGCAGTATTTGTAATTTATCTTTGTTTTGTATTTTTTTTAATGTCCAGTTTCAGTAAGACCTTGAACAAATGTTGCTTATCCACTGATGACTCAGCTGTGAAAAACCTATATGAAGTAAAACTAGGTGGGTCAGGGAGATTCAATATTATTTTTCAGTCTTTAAGTCATTTTTAATAACAAAAATAATATTTTGTATTAAAAAATGATTTCACCTAAAAAGCAGCATAATTGACCAAAGCTTAATTTGAACTCCAGACCAGGTGTTCTCTAGACTTAGGCACTGGTATATGCTTACTTTATGTTTTACTCACTTCAGCCACAAGCTAATACTACAATGTACTGCTTAATGAAGTCACACATAGAACAGCTATAGAATCGCATTGAAGAGCAAGTGTAAAATAACCCCTAAAAATTCAAAACTATTTTGTGAATGCATAATTAGACTTCAGTACAGGTGTACTTTGCAGACTACATCTACATGCTATCACAAACTGATAAAATCCAAAATCTGATGTCCAGAATCAATGTGAAAACACTGTTGAACACTGCAGTGTTCAAATTTAAGGATCAAGAAAAAAACGACGTTTTCTCAAGTTTACTGGAAGACAGCATCCCGACAAAACATGCGATTAGTCATGCTTTCACAACGACGACAAGGAAGTGATTTTACGAACTAGGACGTCATGTTTTTTTCTTCACCTCTGACAGATGAAAAAAAATAACTGAAAACAAAATAAAACGGAAAAAAATCCCAAAGCGATCTACTTTGTACTCGGCTTTGCTCTTCACTGCTGCCGTTAATGCGTAGCGGACATTTTTCTAGTGTTGTTGCATGACGCTATTGACATTTTTACCAAACAGTTTGCATTGTGGTTAGCCCTTTCCATCGAGGCATTGTTGATCTAGGGTATTGCCTCTCTGAGCTCCTCGTTCAACTTCCTTCAGGGGACAGCCCTCTTCCCAAACAGGAACAGCAGACTCCGATGATTTAACAGGGGCTGACGACACGACGCGGCCACTTGCCACATTCTTCCACATACAGCAGAATCTGCCCCGATGTTTGCTCTCCGATTTCACCTCCCGCAAAAACAACAGCGTTTTAGCGTTACACTACTGACCCAGATTGTATGTGGGGAAATTTCTCTGACATGCTAAACATCAAGATTGTGCCAGCTCCGGGCTGAGAAGCTCTCTGTCCCCCTCTCCCCACCAATCAAATCCCTCGGGCAGGAATACAATCCGTCCTGTCAGCTCATGCTCTTTTTATACCGTTCCCTTCATGTATTTTGTTTCCGTGTTTCCAGACACATATTTATGTCTCCGTCTATAATGTCCCATATATAGCCCAACCATGAGAATGGACCTGAATGTAACACGGCATAGTTAATTACAACATGATCGTCTAGTAATTAAGAGCAAGTTTCCCTAAATACTGATCAAGAGCTTTTGTTCTCAGTATTATCGTTCTTAGTGATTACACTTTCTGGATATAGCACAGGTTCCACTGCTGAAAACTGACCGAGACCTCTCTCTCCGTTTCGAACCAACCTCAGAGTTAGGCACCAAACTGCCAGCAATACATGTCAACCATCCAGGCCACTCGATCAACCAGCTCAGGAATGTTTCCCTTACATGAATGTATAACAGTAAATTTTCAAATTTTCAGGCCGGCCCAAAATATTTGGCAAGTTACTGAAGAAACTTTCCCGTATTAGGAAAGAACAGTTTCTAGCAATTAAACTCCACGCAAGATCACATAAGATGCCACCACTGAACATCTCTAGCCCCAAAGATGTGAAGAACAATGGAAAAAGGGTTATTTCAAAAATCTCCTAGTGTCTTAAAACCTGACTACAACCCATTTCTTGTGTAACCTAGCCATCAAAAGGTGAGTTAATTTAAGGCTCTACCATCTGATAATTAGGGGTAGGTGAGCAAAAGTTGACAGGGATGTGGGGTCTCATGTGATCTGAGCTTAAGCTTACCTGTTGCTCTTCATAGGTGTTTCACACAGAGATAATGGTCATTTCTAATTAACACTCATTGCCAGGGCTACTGCGCAAGGACACTGCATTTCCACAGTTTTCCAGCCCACCTGCGTTACCTGACTCTAAGTCGTGCCACACCAGTTAGAGCTAACCCCCACCTGAGTCCTTGTGGACGGAGCCTGAGTAGCTACTCGGAGCGGAATCAATGTCAGACCTGTGGTACAGGAGCACGTGACGGGCTGGCACGTGTTGGCTAAATGACCTGTGCATTGCACACTGGGTCGTCCCTCGCTGACGAATCTCCTGACTGAGACTCTCAATAGTCTCGGCATAACCTCTGGAACTGGTAATCACAATATAGCTGCACTCAGCCATACAGGCAACACATTGGCCACTGATCATCAGGACATAGCCATTTCCATCTTTTATCAATATTCCTATGTGTTTACATAAAATCCTCAGTAGTCATACTGAAAAAATAAAGTGGCCGGAAATTAAATATCTGTCAAGAGGATGGAATATCTATTCTCACAGGAAATTGTTGTTGTCATATTACACCCCCCTCCTAGCCGACTCCTATCTTCATCATGTATATATCTATATACAAAGACTTTATGGGCTGCAAATGGAATCCAAAACAAGTAAGGCTGTTTTTTTTTTTTAAACTTTTTTTTCTTTCCCCGCACATCGGCCAAAAAATCCAAACAGTCCAATAAAGTGGGAGAAATACAAAATTGATCATTAAATCCCGGATGTAAAATTTATTTGTACTATCCATGTATATATGACCTCTTGAATTAGTCGGGATTCCATGACGCGCGAAACATCCAAACATCCGAAGTATTTTCATAATGTTCAATGAGATTATATAGCTAAGGGAGCCACCTGAAGGTAGTGGACATTATAATTGGATATGGGATCGGATGCCATTAGTACAGCTGCCAGTGGGCACAATTACAGCCGTGTTTCTCCTAAGCAGGTCGCACTTAGGTGGAACACGAGATTCTGCCACACGTGTCGGCCACCTTGGCAGGGTTGCACAATATCTAGGCCCAGAAAGCGAGATTCTGCCACAGCAAATCGTGACGTCCACCTATCTCAAGCACACAAACAGAATAAATGGCTGACAATAGGTGGTCGTTATTTATGATCAATTGTTGGCTACATGATCTCATATCGCCACGGTGATAGCTAATCATTTCCACGGCAAGTATCAAAGTATTCAATTAAAGCATCCAGTATTATTTCCAATATATGCCTGTACATGTATTTCATGGTAGTGTTTGGACTGCCATTATCGCTAGTCTCTGTACATGGCATATTTCTCATGCGTCTCCTGTTCTCCTAAGTTGTATAATCTATCCACATCGTAGATGGAATCAGCAGGCTTTTATGGACAGATATTTGTTTGCAGGACATGTATAAAATTTCGGCCCACTCTGATATGTATTTACATGTAGTTATAGCAATAGGCGTATACAAATCTAGGCATTTGTTGAATGCATTGAAATGCAGAGAAAAAACAGTTTATCTCATAAATGTACTTCATAATATGTTGTTTCCATTCCTTCAACTGTGTCAGTTGTTTGCTGGTTTTCATAGTATTTAAAACAAAAAAAAAAGAAAGAAAAATCGACTGAAACAGTTCTGATAAAGTAAACAACAAACCCCAAGTTAAACAAGCTGCTAAAGGATCAAATTCACCAGAGCCACAGTTATGTGTGCTTGTTTCTGAAGCACTGTCATAAAAACTTACAGCATTTATTTATTTGATTGGCGTTGTATGCCGTACTCAAGAATATTTCACTTATACGACGGCGGCCAGCATTATGATGGGAGGAAACCTGGCCGAGCCCAGGGGAAACCCACGACCATCCGCAGGTTGCTGGCAGACCTTCCTACGTACGGCCAGAGAGGAAGCCAGCATGAGCTGGTCTTGAACTCACAGCGAACACACTGGTGGGAGGCTTTGGATAATTGTGCTGTGATAGCGCGCTAACCGCCTGAGCCACGGAGGCCCCAAAACTTACAGTAACTTACTTAGACTTTTGCACACGTTGCTAATTGTAGAACATGTAAAACCTGCCGACCCAGGTGCATTATTCGAATACAGTATCCATATACTTTGACTTGAATGCTAATCTGTACATAAAAGTCTGCTGATTCCATCTACGATGTGGACAAATTTTACAACTTATGAGAACAGGAGACAGATGAGAAGTATGCCATGTAGCAATACTGGCAGTCCACACACTGCCATGAAATACATGTACAGGCATATACTGGAAATAATACTGGACGCCTTAATTGACTACTTTGATACTTGCCATGGAAATGATTAGCTATCACCGTGGCGATATGAGACCATGTAGCCAACAATTAATCATAAATAACGACCTGTACCCAGTGATACTTGATCTCTACTCAAGAACATTTCACTGCATTTTTGTTCACATAACAAGCTGAAGACAGCAATGCACTATTAATGCTTTACAGGCTATTATTCAAATGGCTAGTAAATTATACATCCACTCCTATTTTCAGATCACTTCATCGATCAAACTACCCAAACATTCAATATTGCTTTCAATGAAAACTGATGAATACCGAATAACCACACATCATAAGTGCCAGAACTAAACATGGACTTATTCCAGGGAGATTCCAAGAGAGGCCAGTGTAAGTACCAAGATTTATCCCTGATAGGCTGGAGCTCTCTAATACTCCCAGTAAATTAAATGGGTTTTCAGCCTAAGCTTGCACTCAACACAGGAAACACGCCGGCCCGATTTATCACACTGAAAATTGGAACTGGTTTTAAAATTATGCTGATGTGACCACACATAAATGCTCATGACACACCCTGTACAGCTCTCTTACAAACACAGGTTTCACAGGAGGGTGAAAATAAGCGTAAGTGAAAACGAATGGATATGATATCACAGCATTAATAATACTGATCTGGTCAAAAACACGTTTGGCAAATTCACAGATTTCACTGTAAATGTATCATACGAGTCAGTTATCCATGTATAATGTTTCATTTTACAAACATGCAGACTCACATCCAAAGCCGTCTCAAAATCGCCAATAAACGCTGCTAAGAGCTAAAATTTGAAACAAATTGGTGTGTGTCATCTTCCGTAAGTGCTTGACTTCATGGAAAGTGTGATGATAAACTGAGAAACATTAAGCTGATGATGAGACAAGAAATAATCAGGCAATGTTTGAAAATTTGAACAGGAGATCAATACTGTGTCCTGAGCGCTGCTCTTGTCCAGGAGTTGATCTTTAGACAGTCTATGGCACCCAGCCCCTTAAGACAAACATGGGCATCTCGGCATGGTGCTCATAGAATTGGGGGGAGGGAGGAGGGAGAAGGGAGGGGGGCTGGGCAGCAGCTTTGAAAGTCAGATTGTGTACATGTATGTCCTGCCTGGGTATTTTGGCCTCCTTTGGCGTGTATGTTTAACAACTAGGCCAATGTCCATGGGGTGTTTGGCGCTGAGAGAGGATTTCCCCCCCAAAAGGCAAACACTGTCACCCGTTGGCTAACAGATGACCGCTGGGACTGCTGCTGACCACTGCTGCCCATTGCTCCTGGCTAATGACACTGACCATTAGCTGACCTTAACCTGCCTTTTCACACAAAAAAGCCATCTCCTAATAACACCTTGTACCAGCCCAGGCAATACCATCAGAGAAAGTGATTTGTCTACACCCCACAGAAAAATAACTTTTCTGGCTTTTTTATATTTATTTATTTCCTTATTCTTTTTTTTTTGTTGTACATGTATCTTGCCATACTCCAGAGATTGGCTTCTTTGAATAAGAATATACATTTGCCTGAATACACCTGTACACATATATATACACTCTGATATGAATAACGAGCTTGTTACAGCTTACCTCTAATGTTCATTTGAAAATATTCACTGAATCCTTTGACAGATAATTTTTGACTGATGGTATCTGCATGATATTGAAATCCATCATCTCTGCAGTCACAATACATTCAATCAAACACCAAGGTGGTAGTGATGAAACTTTTTCTGCTGTTCAGATCCCTGGGTGCAATGTTTTTGAAATGCATAAAACATTCCCAAGAAATTACGCAATTACGCATGCAAATCATGCATGCCTATATATGTGAAAGGTATAGGGCCTACACAGTATTCACTCAGATTACAGATGTCACAAAGTTTTTCTTGATCCAAATCAAATAGCCGATACGAGATTACAATTAAAATGGATCTGTATGAAGATCAGGAGAGGACATTGGGAGATGAACCTAATTAGGATATATCAGTCTGACACAACGACAAAGCCACCACAACTGGAAGTACAAACAAACACAGAGAATTTAAATTTGCTCACCTGCCAACACCATTCCCATCTGAAGGCACTTCTTAAACCGACAGTACTGACAGCGATTCCTCTGGGCCTTGTTGATTTCACACTGGCCGTTCCCCACACAGGTGTAAACACGCTTGTTCTGAACAGTGCGCTTGAAAAAACCCTTACAACTGAAAATACAACAAGGCAATCAGAAAACATGATAGCAGAAATTTTTATTTTGAATTGCATGAGTAATATCCCTAAATCTGGCACACCCCTTCTTTAAACTTCCAAAACTTTAGCCTGGTGTAGTTTGGGACATTCACCAATCTTATATCAGGATTCACATGTATCTTGTGTATCCAACACTTCTATGAAATTACGTACCAAAATAAGGGTTTACCTGACATTTTCAGAGCTGGCTTTGTGTTGTGAGTCTACCCACTCTTTCTGACGTATTCTTCTACAACCACTGTAGTTGGACAGGCCAAATGTCGTGCGAGTTTCATGTAGACCACAAGGGCCATCATGGCTGAAGCCTTTCATGTCTGTCTGATCAACACATGTCCACCACTGGCTTCTTTTTGTACAGGAGTTTAAGTATTTCTGCTGGCTGGTTGAGAAACCCAGGTATTTTCACTCAAGCTTTCAAGATATATCTCCCTACCCACCCCCACCCTCCCCCACCCTCTCCCCCAACCAAGGACTGCTGCCACACTCCATCCCTATGGGTGTTCAGTATGAATGATAATATTTGGCTTACTTCTCCCTCAACAATACTGCAGGAATATTTATGGTGGTTGTATGTATTTCCAGGGTGTTCCACACGTAGGGCAAACCATTTATTACTTCAGCTCATCAGTCTGCGTCTGAGATTGCCAAAAACATTGCTTTATCAACAAGTCATTTTTCATGAAAGTCTTTGAAGCTGGAAAATACTCTATGTATTCAGTTCACTCGACTTGAACCATGCATCATGCTGATTTAAACGGCCTACCTGGATGCACATACACCAAGTTAGACACCACTTTCCCCATCTCCTCCAATGCCTTGCCTCACTCCGCAATGGCGAGATAAAAAAAATGCTATTTCAGTCGGTCTTGGCTTCATATCATCTCTACAGCGCCTCCTCAATGAAGCATCTAATCTGACATGACACTGGCTTGACACCAGACATGACATCCCCATCACTTCTGGTGTCTTTTAAGTATTCAATCATAATGACACCTGCTTGCCACATATGTACAATCAGACGTACATGCACACTTTCCGCCACAAACATTTTAGAGGTTTAATTATTACAAACGTACAAATACAGTGGCCATGACAATGGTAATGGTGACCAGGCCATGACGTCATGACGATGCTGCAATGGTGACCAGGTGGAAGTTGGCCACTGTCACTCATTTGTGTCCACAGTCTGCTTGGTACGAATTCTATAAAAGATACCACCGTGCACATGCATAGATTTAGCCAGGGAGGGGTGGGGTGGGGTGGGATGGGGGTCTCAGTGTCTTTGAGACAGTTCGTTTTGATAAAATTAGCATGGGAGAGATAAGGCAAAAATAGAACGGAAAGTGCAAATCAAACCACCCTGATTCTGTATCCTGGCTAAATCTACGAGTACAGATACAGAACAATTTGGACACATGGGCATCTTAAATTGTATCGCTACTTAGGATTTGTGTGGAACAAAATTTCACGACAAATGAGCCCTGAAATGAGACAGCTGCGAGGTCTAATTTTCCAACACATATACATGTGCTTACCCTTCACAGGTGATAATCCCGTAATGCAACCCTGTAGCTTTGTCCAGACATATAGCACATATCATTGGCTCATCGGGTTCCGAGTCGGATTCTGACATTGCAGAGTTCATTTTTCCTGACGACGAGTCTTTTTCGCCATTCCTGCGATTCAGCTGGCTCAACGCAGACGCCAGCGTCGGTGCAGCAAAGCCGGAGCGCACTGTGAACGTCCCATCCGTGTAGTGGTTTATAAACTTTTCGTCGCGTTCCACTTTGCTCTTGGTGGAGAAAGAATCCACGGATTTGTTATCGAATTCTTGACCCAGGCTTTTCTCGGACTGGTAGCTGTAGAGGGACCCCATGCTGGCAGCGCTCCTGGTTGGGGATACAGAGCGCTCGCTCATCGCCCTGCGTTCTACAACCACAGGGCGCCCCATGGAGTTCAAACAGTGCGTCAAACCGTCGGGCTTCTTGGGCCTAGGGCTTCCGTACCCACTGTCTGCCGAGCTGTGCTTCATCTCAGAACGTCCCATCTGCTGCAAGTAGTGGTTACTGTAGGGAAGACCATGCATGCCCAGCGGGACGAGCCCTGACTCAGAATTCCCACCGAAATGTGGCAGGCTGTTGGGGTTAATTCCGTAGCATGGCTGACTCTGGGGGACCATGTTCGGCATTACGGCGATCATCTGCATCCCGCCCATGCTGCTCATCCCTCTGTTCTGGGCTGCCACGTACTGAGGCGGGGTGAGGTATCCCGTCTGCGCCAAGACCATTCCTGATGGCAGCCCCAAGCATGTGTAACCAAGGAGACCAGGGTGGGGTGACTCTGCTGGCGGCATCTCACCTTTCACTTTTCTTGTGAACTGCACAAACTTTCTCTTCTCTTCGTCGTGGACAGCGCTGTTGTTGTCCTTGTGAGGCCTTGGGCTGGGCGAAGCCGTTTCAATGGATGCGGAGCTCTGTGTCTCCATGTTGATGTCTTGCCAGGAAGGTGCCGGGCTAACAGACCGATGATAGTAGTCCGACTCGCCGCTTTTGTCAAAGTCTTGCTTGACACTGTCCGAATCGAGGTCTTTGGATGGCGTGAGGCTGTAACTGCTGGTGACAGACTCCGCATCGCTGGCCATGAGGTCTTTCACACGCCGGCGTTTTAGCTTGAAGTCCCAGAAGAGGCTGGAATTCCCAAGGTCTAGATTTCTGTAGTCTCGCATCTTCCTTCAGTACTGTACGTGACAACACCCAGACATAGGACACCTGGAAGAAATCAGATCAAGATTTTTTGTACTGGTATCAAAAATGAAACCTGTATTCACCTTGAGGATAAGGTTCTGTTTTGCCAGTTACTGGTAAATTATTAACATTTCTGTTAACATGTTACACGTGTTAACATGTTTTCCCTGAAGCTGGAAAAACTTTTTATACGTATCAACGGATCAACTTTCGCCACTTTAACACACATGAGAGAAAACCATTTTAACTACATGCATTAAACGTACAATTAACATCTTAGGCAATGAAGATTTTATTGTCAAGCTTCTGGCTGAATGATCCCGTAACGATGCGATTAACAAGTCATTTTTAATGAGTGCTCATCAAACCAAACATATTACACAACCTAATGAACTTGACCTATATATACCTGTACATAGTTTGTATTTCGATCGGCGCACAACCTAGATCTTAACCCCATCCCTCCCTGAACTTGGGGAAAACATCTGTCACTAACCTTTTGTACACACGTCTATATGTAAGTTGTACTGAAGTGTGCACAGTTACCCAGTCCTGTCAGTAGGATTTCTCAACAACTTCATCAAACAGCCGATTTAAATTTAGTAAACAAATGTTCTTTTGGCCTGATTTTAGTCTGAATAAATTTTGAACATAGTTTCTTGATTCCCGACTCATCTCATTTACTGTAAGTCCAGATTGTGGACTAACACACTGTGCAGAATCAATATTTTTTCTTCTCCTTTTATTGCAGAGAGCCTATTTAAATCCCTAGGTTTATAGAATAACGACCCAATTTGTACAGTGATCAGCTAATTCAACACTTGCGTGAACACACCTAATGCCAAGACATTTCACCTTCCCAAATAAAAACTAAAATTAAACTACAAAATAACACAAATGCTACAGCTATGTCGCTCCTTGAATTACCCATGCTGTTTTTCAGAGACATCTTTACACGTGTCCCTTATGTCATCAAACGAGCATCTTAGAACATAGCCCAATGAACCTGATTCTACCTGTAAATTTCTTTACTTAGAAATTCACCTTTTGACCCAGATTCCTACGTCGCTCTGCAACTCCCCACCCCTTTTCCATTATATAAATATATAGGCAGTTCACATAGATATCCTCAAAACCAACAAAGCAATTCTTCTTACACCTTGTATGAGTGAGCAAGATAAAACTGATTAATTCAGACATAATGCATAATTATATTTATTTATTCAGTTTATTAAAAGCTTTCATTTCTATGACGACAATATGGTTTATAGGTGGAAGAAACTGAAGTGCCTGGAGAAACAACCCACTTTTGCTTGCCACATGTGCCTTCCCAACTTTTGCTTGCTACATGTGCCTTCCCAACTTTTGCTTGCTACATCCCAACTTTTGCTTGCCACATGTGCCTTCCCAACTTTTGCTTGCTACATCCCAACTTTTGCTTGCTACATGTACCTTCCCTGCTTGGTGACACTGTTTACCTGCTGTGCATTTGTACAAACATGTAACGTCCATGTCGGGATTAGCTATGGCAACACTACCGAGCCCCCCCCCCCCCCACACACACATGGACCGCTATATATATATGAACCCTTTGTAGACTTCACTCCAGAGAGTAAAATGTACAGTGAATAAACAGAAGTACAACTTTCCAGACATGTGTCCGGAGTCCTTCTCTGATGTCACTAACAGTCTCAGGAGCAGTGACACCACATCAGCTTTTAGCCACAAAGACTGTCAAATTCAAAACGCACAAACAGTTAACATTTAGACCTATGAATACATTGGCTAAATGGGCCTTGAAACAAACGACACTTCAGGCAAATACATGTGACTTACACATGGAAGCGATGTCATTGTTACCCACTTGGTCCTATCAGATCCACACAGTTTGATACTTCACAGCCATTTTTTATACTACGTAGAAAATATTCCCATAACAAAAATCGAATCCACCCATTTTCCAGGACGCCACTGAATTGTCCTATTATCTTACATAAATATGTACTTCATTTCAGTGTTCCCTTTAAAAGTAACTTTATCCCAATGGCTGATTGGGACAAACTGGTTTAATCTACCTCAGGCTTAATATTCAGCTACAGATGACTTGATTTCTTAAAGCTTAGGTATGAACATGGGACACATGAAAACTTCAAAGCCACATGTACAGGTGTATGAAAAGCAAACAAATATCAGGTCCTACATTGAGTAGTTCACCAGGTCAGTTCATGATTCAATTTTTTTCAAAACAACTACAGCAGCAAAACTTTTTTTCCTCAAAACTTACCCTGTTCACTTTCTCACTACACAAGAGTCAAAAACTAAATTGCTCACATGCTAGTTTCAAACTGTCTCATTTAACAATCAGTGAGTTTTTACTGTTTTTATTTATACAAAAATGACATTTTCATATGTTGCATGTGCACATGTTAAACTTGTGAGGCTTTGAATCCATCAATTTGTAAGAGTGCAATCTTGTGACTGGTACTTTAGATATCAGTATTGGTAACCTGATGTTTCCTCAGCCAGGTGTTAAAAAAATTTAAAAAAATTAAATTTATCTACCTAATCTTGAATTAATGTTCAAGGATTTGACAATCAATAAAACAGACATAAAATGGAAGAATAAAATGAGTATGCAATGTCTATCTACTTGAGTCTTGAAAAAAGAAACCATTATTTTGCAGCAAAAACTTACCTTATCATGGGTGTGGCAGTATTTTTTCAAAGAATGATACAAATATATCTACCAAAAAAAAAAAGGAAAAACAGAAAAGAAAATGTCTGTGGACTTTACCTCGATGGTTAGCACACAAAATCCCGAGTAGAGAGAGTGGTATATAATTACGAGAATGAGTAATATCCAAAGTCTGTATTAAGAAGTTCCTGCTGAGTTTAGGTATCGTTGGCCATGACAGCTAGAGGTTTCCAAAACGACTGACCTTAAACTATGTCCAGCCTTGACTGACGACTGACTGTATCTGACCAGTGGGAAACACAATGTATTGGTCTCACGCCACATCTTAGATTAACAATGCCTCGTCCAATTCAGCCCCCCCCCCCTCCTGGCCACCCTTCTTTCCATAACTCGCATCCCCTCGGCGGCTATAAGACAGCGGAAAAAGGAAACAAGAGCTTTGTATGCTTAAGGTCTCTCGCAAACAATTTAACAAAGCTCGGCGAAAACACAAACAAAGTGGGTTTTCAGGTCAGTTATTCCTGGAGCAAACTGGGTCAGAGAGGGGAGGGGGGGGTTTAGGGCACAAACATTAGGCAAATTCAGGGGATTTCTGATCAGTGACCCCAGAGAGACAACTCCGAGGCCCACCCTGGTCCAGCATAAACGCGGTCGCCACCACGGACTGGCGACCTACATTCAAGGGTAACAACCCATGGCATGAGGTTAGGATTTTGTAGCTCACTCGTAAAATGTTCTCTTTTGCTTTTTTTTTTTTCCAATCCGTAACAAGGAATTCAAAGACAAAAGTTCAAATGCAGGGCGAATGATCTTCTTAGGACGACTCACATAAATTCCTGGCAAGCAGAGAAGTTTGTTTTTAATCTGGCGACAGAGTTTTATTTTTCGTGATACGCGGATGTCAAACTGTTCAGCTAAGGGCAGACATCTATACATGCATGTTACCCAGAGAGCTTGACATGCAAAACAGGCTGCTGGCACAGTGCCAAAATAAATGAGGAAATCACAAACCTTTACTGATGTTGAAAAAAAAAAAATCGCTGTTTGCACTCAAAGATGACTATAAGGCAATCTGAGAAGAAAGATGTATTCAAGTTCAGAAAGGTAACGGTCACATATAAGCCTACACATCTTTACTTCAAAGTTGCATATTAACTTATATTTAAGCAAACCAATGGCTCAGGCTAGCACGCTAACCCAGTTGAGTATACATGTAAATGTACATGTAACTGAGGCAAGATTGAAGTAATTAATATTTTATGAATTCTTTGAGAAAATACAAATCTGGCATCAAAGTTCAGGGAGAAAAATTAGAAAATTCAGAAGCTGATCAAGTTTTTATGACAAGAGCCAAGCGCCATCAATTCTCTAAATGTTACACACAACGTAATTGCAGGTAAGAGGAAGAGAATGCTACCAAATCTTTAGCTCAGTAACATCTCGAAAATATTTACCACACCTTTCTTTATTCATTTATTGTTTTGATTGGTTTTTTAAGCTGTACCCAAGAATATTTCACTTATACGACTGCGCCCAGCATTATGGTGGGAGGAAACCGTGCGGAGCCCTGGAGAAACCCACGACCGTTCGCAGGTTGCTGGCAAACTTTCTCATCAACATCAACTAGGCAACCTGCATGTTATGCAATAAATAAATACTGATCTTTTATGGTTTATTTTATTTGTTGAAGATTTGCAGAAATTCTTTTAAATCCTATGAATCAATTACACTGAAGCTTGTCTCAACATATACATGTAACCTTATCTTAATCACTCTGAATAGTGGTTTCCTCAGGATATACAAGTACATCACGTCTCAAGTCTTAATTTAGCGATGATTTTCATTGAAGATGCAAAATTGACATTTTATAATCATTGCATACAAATGCTACTTTTTCCGATTAATCAAATGTTGATATCGAAGTAAAATAAATATAGAGAAACTGACAATATCTAACTTTCTAAAGTTTGGGTAGTATCTATGTTAATGTAGATATATAATGATACATACAGATGCATATGGATAAATGTATTTTTGAAGTACAAAAATTAACACACTATATAGACTAAGCCCATAGTAAGATAAAACTCACTTTGCCAAAGGTTTTCCTCAGCAAAGTTGATGTAAACTCAGTAAACCACAAATTCATCAATAATTATATGAAATACTTACAGAGTATATACATATGTATGTAAGGGCAACCCCCATCCCACAGCCAGCTGGTACAGTGTTTCCAAGCCTGTGATCTACACACTGGCTATCTAGCTTGTTAAGGTTACCCATGAACAAATTCAACTGCGTAACTTTTAACCTCAATTTGAAAAGCCCGGGGCTAGAGCCACTTGATGAAAGTTAAACAACAACCAAAAAAAAAATGTCTGTATACATTTATACATACAACGATTACACAACAAAATACGAGTGAGGGACACAAAAGCCTGTCGAAAAAAAAAAAAAAACTGCCTCGTCTGCACAGAAATGTGACATACTGTGACTGTTATACTCAAGTGTTCACAAATACTGATTGATTACCCATACAACTGAATTGCATACATGTATGTGTGTATGTATGCATATACATACTGTTAGCTGCCGACACAAACACAGACCACAAATTCTGATGACTGAAATCAATTATCTGAAATGAGATTAAGCAAAGCGTTGCAAAACAGAACACAAAAACAGATGTATTTCACCAGTCCAACAATATCAATACAGCTGGTAATTGCATACATGTAAGATCTGATGGGTGGGAAAATCAATCGGTCACAAAGCATGTGGAAAGACGACTTTAGTCAGTGGTTTACGTTAGTTTGGGTTTCCTCCCCCCCGTTATCATGATAATGCTGAGAGGCACTGTCACAGTGAAATGCGATGGTATCCAAGGCTTGAAATAACGCATGCACGTGTGTGAACGTACGCATGTGAAAAATGGCCGGTGCACTCAACATGTTTATGTGACGTATACAACGTGCACCTAAATATTTTGCGGCAGAAAGCAGTAAATAATTATTGTCCAGCAGTAATGCATTCTTAATATCGTTGAAAGTAAGAAAATTTTTCCTTTAGAAACAAATTTGATTAACACACTCTAGGCAAGGTAAACATTTGCTGAATGTAAAAAAAGTTTTGGACATTGAAAAATAAATGTACCTCCATTAAAAAAGAGCGACTGGCTCAAGGACTTTTTGACTTGACAGAAATCCACAAAGGAGGATTAACATTTTTGCAAGCTGACTTGCATGAGATAATGCCTGAAAAATCATTTTTGTCCTAGACTGGACAAGAAACACGCCATATTTTACAATGCCTTTCATGGTCACCATATTTACATTTAAAAAAAAAAATTCTTCCAGGGAAACAAATGTGAGTAGTATTAGGTGTGTAAATAAAGTTCTCTCCCTTAAAACATTTAATCTTTTCACCTGTAAATTTAATTTTTCTTTAATAGATTAAATGAAGATACTTGCACTTGTCTAACGAGTGTGCAAAGGTCTGGTTCCTCCTCTCACACTATCTTACTCCAATGTATAGATCATACGGCTGTATTTAAATGAACTAATTTTGTAAATTATTATTTAGTCGTATTTTTTCTTGAGGGAGAAATTACATTTCAGGACCCTGAACAGATATCTATATACACTGACTTTCCGAAACTTTCTTCGTCACACGGGGATTATCTGCTTTGGCAAACAGCCTATGTCATCAGTCAAAGTGCACCAGCTCAAAACTGCTGCTTTAGGCATTTCTTGATAAAGATGTTGGGTGAAGCTGTTGAGAATTAATTTACAGGGTATGAAAATGACCAGCTGGCAAAACGATTTTGGTACGACACGACCCATTACGCTGTCAATATAAGTGCATTTGTTTTAACTTACAGTTTACCAGTTCCTGAAATGGAGAAAAAAAACAATGTGTAGAGGCTGGTTTGCTCTAGACCATTTTGAAAAAATACACTGTTGTATGAACAGATGCTTCACCTTCAAAGTTACTTTTATTGAACACACATAAATAATATGTGAACGTAATTTTCAGCTGGTGCATGTACTTCTGGAAGATGCGTGTACAGTGTGCCCGTATAGTTGTTTTAGAAGTATTTCGAGCCTTGGTATCCCAAGAATTAAATTTGATTCAGCACATAATTATCTTGAAGCTAGTTTTCTTTCAACTGTATTCAAACTTCTCCCCTGCATCAAATTCGCATTGGGTACAAAAAAAAAAATGTAAAGTTATATTTCCCCTGCATATCACTTATTTCGCATGCTGTCTTGCAAAACAATAGTGACAAAGTACACGATGCAGTTATTCATCTGAAGTTCACCTATTCACGCACAGCTAGTATATAACGTAAGAAATCATCTAACTTTGCGGACATTTGGTCTCCTCTATTTAGCAAGTTTACCTGTAACAGGAACTGGAATACATAGTGCCTCTTTTTTCACATGGTTAGTCCTACTAATGGAAAACATATACATATCTTAACCTTTTCAAAAATAGAATAGAAAACAAAAACTGGGGAACAGAAACGTAATTTTAAGCTTTCTGCACTAATACTATCTGTCCTAAAAATTAGAAGAATAAGGGAAACCGAGTGTGCTGAGTGATTTAGATTTTTAACCTATATTTACATGGGCATATTATGTATAATGCTTTGGTCTGGCATTCATAAAGGCAGTATTGTGGGTGGTAATGGACGAAGGTATAGTGGAGGGGTTGGGATCAGAGGGTGAGGTTGGGATCAGAGGGTGAGGGTGAAGGGGTTTATCACGGTGGTTATTAATCACCCTTATGGCCTACATATTCACGTGTGATCATTATCTCTTGTGTTTTACAACACAGGCCACAGATGTATAGTACTGACAAACTAAGTACCCAGCCACAATGCGAACGTACACACCTTATCAACTGCTGAGTGCGGACGGACTAATGGATTAATGGGTTCATAGCTATAGCCTATGCAAATGAGTTGAACAAATTTTACATCCATTACAAGTCACATGGACACATTTCCTTGTAACTTAGCAACAGTAAAAGTTCCCTGCATGTTTTCTGACAAGACAGTACTACATCTCCAGTTGCCCTGGAAACTGCAGTTGCCAAGCTGCTCATGGGAGGATGTGCGTGTGTATACATATACATATATAAACACATACTTGTTCACATGCATCTCCATATTGTTTTCACTTTTCCATGCATAAAAATTAGTGAATTTAGAATTCTGCCATGACATTTAAGTCTGCGCAAAACTAAGTTTTCCTAAATAAGGTAATTTTGCTAATAAGTACATAACTTAACCTGGTTCTTAAAATACTTGTTTTTGTTATTTGTCCAATGTCAGGAATTAAATTGAAGCTACAGAATTCATGACATGCATGACTGCAAATAACTACACACTGTACCTTAATTCATAATTAAGACTAAGTATTAAGCATGTTGCCATTTTATCAGTTTCTAAATTTTGTGTCACATTTACAGTACTGGTATGCTGGAAACACTCTTTTAGACAAGAAATTTTTCTGGAAAGGTAATCGGAATTTGTTTAGCCTCCAAATATGACCGTTTCAGTGAGCTGCAGGTCTTTAAACTTTAGAAATCGGTAAAAATCAGCATTTCTCCCATTTAGCCCAATGTTATTTGTCACCTCTGCTCCTTGCCAAATACTCTGATACTCGAAACTATGAATATGGGTTTCAGATGAGAATTGTATTAAATCAGGGATGCAATGCTAAGGCAAATGGCTGAACGTGTTCTCGTACCTGTTTCACAAAACTGAATTTAGTCCCACCAATTACCCGTAAGTAGCCCTGAGTACCCGTAAGGACTTAGAACAACCCATAAGGACCAGTTTGAAGACAAAATACTGTCCGACAGTTGTTAAATTCAAGTTAGAAATGTTCTCCGATATAGCTCTCCCTCACTGATTTGCCTTACATCATTTTTCTTCCAGTCAGTAGACGTTGTAGAGGGAGAGTGTGATGGAAGCAAGGCTCCCTATCTGCACTATCTGCACAGTGTTGTCAATGACTAAATCTACTCTCGTGTATGTGTGTGTGCGTCTATATGTATCACCAACTGCTTTCTAAGTTACTTTGTTTTCTTTTGTAATTTCTATCTAGGCACAGGTGTACGCCTTCCCATAAGGACCACATATAAGGACACAGTTTCTGACAGAAAAACACACTGTATTGATAAACTTATTTTAACAGTGCGCAGGAAATGCTGAAATCACCACTCAATGCACACTTAAATTTTCCTACATGTTGACATGTACCCATAAGGACCCGTTATCTCCACAAACCTACCCATAAGTGAGCAATTTCTGACAGAAAGGCACACCATATTAATAAACTCATTCTAAAACTAAACAGGAGATACTGAAATCATCAATCAATACCCACTTATTTCTTCCCCCTAAATATCTGTTTAGATGAGTACCCTTAAGGACCTGTTATCACCATGTTGATAACCTCGTTCTAAAATACCCAACATCACCTATTGAAATACTATTTTTTTTATAAGGATAAGGGCCTGTTATCTCCATAGTATTACCCATTATACCCAATTTATGCAAGAAAGGCACGCTGTATTAATGTAATATTAGTCTAAACGAACACCCATAAGGACTTATCATCTCCTCAGCACTATACCCAGAAACCCGCAATTTCTGAGACAAAGGCACACTTTACTGATAACTCATTCTAAAACTAAACAACAACACTCTATATATGTGTATCAAGATAGACACCTGGGAATTAATACAACAGACTCATCCAAATACGAAATCTGTGGAAAATCAAAAAGAATCTGTTCTTATATGAAAACAAAACCTGCACTGTATCAATACTGACGAATAGGTTAGAGTTAACATTTGTGTTTACAGAACTTACATCTGGTTTGTTTTAACAAAAAACAAAACAGATCCGTTTTCACATTGTCTTTTGGAAACAAACAAGCTACACAGGTATTACGTTACCCTGAAACAACAGCAACATTAAAAAAAAAAGAGTAAGTTTTGCCTCTGCTGCGGGCGTACATTCTCTGGCAATTATTGAGTGAATCGGCTACATAAAAAGTGGTCCAGCGTCTCACGGCAAATTAGGCATGCGACATAAACGAACAGACCCAAAAATCATGGAGCAGATGGCTCAGGGTGTCGGTTCAAAACCTCCACATTTTATCAGGAATTGAAACAAGAGGATTCCATTACACGCCCCTCGCAACTTTAAACACATTCCTGACAAGAATTATAATGAAAAAAAGAAACAGCGAGTTTTTTTATAGAGGTAATGTGGCAGACAAAATGCGTGAGGTACATGTACTGTCAATGATAGACAGTCACCCAAATGTTCAAATGGTTATATACAATAAAGCAAAAACCACCGTCTGCTATTATTTATTTGGGCGAACAAATGATTGATGTGAAGAAAAATGTAGTTGTTTCAGTGAGTGTTTTAGGAGTCGATAGGACGTTCAGTTTAGGAGCTTGTTATGTAACAACCGTGGTTTATAAACATTGTTCTGTTAACCACAGGGAGTCAGGTGAAAGTCCGATATTCCTCGGCCCTATGTTTTTGCAGTGGGACGGGGAATTCGAAACCTAACATTCTTTTTTTCTCACCTACAGGCCTAACTCATGGACTCAAATGTGAATTTTGAAATGCAAATAGGGAGTCACTGCAATTAAGTTTCTCTTCTGCAACCCACATTTTATGTGCAAAATACCTGAGTGAAAATGTAGGCAAGTATTTGTCTGATAAGGTTAGTTTTTTGGTGAAAGAAAGAAAATTCGTAAGAGAAAAACTGTTTGGAGAAAATGGCCTAGCTTTCAGTTCAGACAAGTCTGTTTATGAAAAAAATGTAATTGAACTCAATCCCTATGTGATGAAACCTCAATTGAAAAAGTATGAAATTTCAGTCAATGTGGTGAAAACTGTCAGAAAACGAGACCGAGAAATTTCTCAACTTTTCAACCAGAAAGAAATATATGAAAGCCACAAAGATTTTAGCTACTCATGTAAATTTCTCCATGCCGAAGATGGGAAGAATTGCAAAGAAGCCAGGTCAAACAGAGCGCACGAGGAACGAAAGAGCTAGATGAGTTGTATCCAAACAAACTGTTGTGACCTTGACTGTATATGGAGAATGTAAATGTTCCAAAATATAAAAAATAAAAATAAATAAAGTGTGTATGTATTACTGGTGTTTTAAAAAAGAAATTCTGCTCTTATGGGCATTTGTTTATTTATTTATTTGATTGGTGTTTTACGCAGTACTCAAGAATACTTCACTTATACGACGTCGACTAGCATTATGGTGGGAGGAAACCAGACAGAACCCAGGGGAAACCCATGACCATCTGCAGGTTGCTGGCAGACCTTCCCACTTACGGCCGGAGAGGAAGCTAGCATGAGCTGGACTTGAACACACAGCGACCGCATTGGTGGGAGGCTTCGGGTCATTGTGCTACAATAGCGCTAACCGACGTTTTAAAAAAGAAATTGTGCTCTTATGGGTAGTACTGTGGAGATATAATATTAGCACGTCCTTATGGGTAAACACGTATAAAGAGAAATGAATGGGTTAGTGATTTTAGTGTCGCTCGTTAATTTTTAGAATGAATATAGTTAAGAGTAAGTAGTGTGGACATAACAGGTCCTCATGGGCACACATCTCCATTAATTATGGATACCACTGTAGAGAAAACATTCCCTTTGGGTACATGTCTACATAGAAATTTGGGGCGAAAAATAAGTGTGTATTGATTGGTGATTTCAGTATCTCCTGTTTAGTTTTAGAATGAGTTTATCAATATGATGCAAATTTCTGTCAGAAATAGCGTACTTATGGGTAGGTTTGTGGAGATAACAGGTCCTTAACAAGAAAAAGATAACAGGAAATTGGGAAAGATGTATGTGGGCATTGACTGGCGGTTTCAGCATCTCTGGTTTGCTTTTAAAATAAATTCATCAATACAGTGTGTTTTTCTGTCAGAAACTGTGTCCTTACATATGGTCCTTCTGGGTAGGCATACATGTCTGCCTAGATAGAATGACTTTCGGCTTGATGGTTGACGCCTGCTGCTACAGCTGTAATGGTGGGCCTTACATCCCTCGGACAGTGGAAACAAGTGAAGAAAATTGTCCGCCAGAAATATACAAATATCAAGGACAAGCTTATGTCGTGGAAGAATTTTTGAATGAGGTGGAGGATTTTAGGGAAATTCTTCAAGTCCTGGGAATTTGTCTGTCAACTGCAGTTGCTCAAGTCATGATGAAAAGGGGGTTCCGTTTGACCAGGAGCATCTGGACTACTCCATATAGATGGACTCGGAGTGTTATTTGAAAATTCTGACATTCATCGCAACCCTGAGTCCATCACTTGTACTCCAACAAATCGCCACAGATCTCCAAACCCAAAGTCAATGGAACTGCTCTCGATGAGGTCTGCGCTGTGTCACGCAAACTTACTTGTATTTAAAATTGACAAAAACGAATAATTTTTACGCCTTTCTTGGTTGTATTATGAAGACTGAAGCAGAACCTGCAAACAGCAATGAAAACGTGATAGTTTTCAAGATGTTTTTATTACATTTCAGAACCAAGAGGAGGTTATGAAACTTTTCAAAATGGCTGCCAGTGGTGAGCTGTTTGTACTGGTATGTTTGAAGTTCTCACAGGCAATGTGACCACAACACTGCAAGTTAATTAGTTTCATCATTGAAGGTAGTAAATAATGAAGATGGGATTTGAGACTCAACCGAAAAATGATAAAGAAATGGGTAAAAAAGGTGACTTGGAGTGCCATTTGTGTCCACTGAATTCGAGTTTGGAGATCTACGGCAATATTTTTGACTTGAGTTCGGGTGATGGGCTCAGGGTTGTGATGAATGTCAGAATTTTAAAATAATACCCTGATTCTATCTAGATGGATTAGAGACATATGACAAATACGCCAGATAGCGGTTTTGTGTTGCACAGAACTGCGCATGAGCAGAACGTGTCATACGGTAGACAAACAAAAACACATGGTCATTCGTGCCACTTTTTAACGTTACAGACTTCGCTGACAGCCCAGTATAGAGCTCTGTTCTAATTTTTCCGCTGTGTTTCCATGAGTTTTCCACTTGAAACAGTCCTAGAGCCCATGTATAGTCTCAAATGTTAAACAGACACATAAAGGGCATGAAATCGGCTGAATTGTGTGTAACTGCCTGCCTACTGTTATAATGCTTTTAACACAGCCACAAAGAACTGTTTATCCATCAGCTAAGGCATTCCGGTCACGCGCAGTCGAAACAGATATCTGGCTTATTTAAGAATACGTTTGAAAAATCAAACATGCTTTTCAAAACCTCAAAACTGCTGACAGTGGGACAGAAATAATGTTGAGATTAAAGCTGTTACAGAATTTCTTGACTCTTCTTACTTACATGCTAATAATGCAGTGCTTTCTAAGTCAAAAAAAATCAGCGTAATTCTTTTATTCACATTTGAGAACATTTATTCTGTTTGAGTGTGGGAAAGTACATTTGCAGCGAGTACATTTGCAGTGAGGACACCTACAGGCTGCCATGTAGGTTAACTTAGGTTTCCATGATCAAAATTTGCCCAACTGAAAACACGTTATCATACCATTTTACCTTAAATTTGCAAAACCTATTTTCGGTTACCATCACAAATATTACTTAGCAGCCCTGTACATGACTGACACTTTGCCTAATTAAAGACTTCTTAAAAACCTCACACCTCACATGTGCTTGAGGCCCGTGAGGATAAGGCTGGTCTGACCCAGGCAACACCCGACGTGTGCTTGAGACCCGTGAGGACAAGGCCGGTCTGACCCAGGCAACACCTGATGTGTGCTTGAGACCTGTGAGGACATGGCTTGTCTGACCCAGACAACACCTGATGTGTGCTTGAGACCTGTGAGGACATGGCTTGTCTGACCCAGACAACACCTGATGTGTGCTTGAGACCTGTGAGGATAAGGCCGGTCTGACCCAGACAACACCCGACGTGTGCTTGAGACCCGTGAGGACATGGCTTGTCTGACCCAGACAACACCCGACGTGCGCTTGAGACCCGTGAGGACATGGCTGGTTTGACCCAGACAACACCTGATGTGTGCTTGAGACCCACGAGGACATGGCTTGTCTGACCCAGACAACACCTGATGTGTGCTTGAGACCTGTGAGGATAAGGCCGGTCTGACCCAGACAACACCCGACGTGTGCTTGAGACCTGTGAGGACATGGCTTGTCTGACCCAGACAACACCCGACGTGCGCTTGAGACCCGTGAGGACATGGCTGGTTTGACCCAGACAACACCCGACGTGTGCTTGAGACCTGTGAGGACATGGCCGGTCTGACCCAGGATACACCCGACGTGTGCTTGAGACCTGTGAGGACATGGCCGGTCTGACCCAGGCAACACCCGACGTGTGCTTGAGACCCACGAGGACATGGCCGGTCTGACCCAGACAACACCTGATCTATGCTTGAGACCTGTGAGGACAAGGCTGGTCTGACCCAGGCTACACCCGACGTGTGCTTGAGACCCGTGAGGACAAGGCCGGTCTGACCCAGACAACACCTGACGTTTGCTTGAGACCCGTGAGGACAAGGCCGGTCTGACCCAGACAACACCCGACGTGTGCCTTGAGACCTGTGAGGACATGGCTGGTCTGACCCAGACAACACCCGACGTGTGCTTGAGACCTGTGAGGACATGGCTGGTCTGACCCAGACAACACCCGACGTGTGCTTGAGACCCGTGAGGACAAGGCCGGTCTGACCCAGGCAACACCTGATGTGTGCTTGAGACCTGTGAGGACATGGCTGGTCTGACCCAGACAACACCCGATGTGTGCCTTGAGACCTGTGAGGACATGGCTGGTCTGACCCAGGCTACACCCGATGTGTGCTTGAGACCCGTGAGGACAAGGCCGGTCTGACCCAGACAACACCCGAAGTGTGCCTTGAGACCTGTGAGGACATGGCCGGTCTGACCCAGACAACACCCGACGTGTGCTTGAG
This sequence comes from Acanthopleura granulata, assembly GCA_016165875.1. Classification (NCBI taxonomy): domain Eukaryota; kingdom Metazoa; phylum Mollusca; class Polyplacophora; order Chitonida; family Chitonidae; genus Acanthopleura; species Acanthopleura granulata. The sequence continues at coordinate 2,171,892 of JABBOT010000024.1, read as the reverse complement.
ACCCGTGAGGACAAGGCCGGTCTGACCCAGGCAACACCTGATGTGTGCTTGAGACCTGTGAGGACATGGCTGGTCTGACCCAGACAACACCTGATGTGTGCCTTGAGACCTGTGAGGACATGGCTGGTCTGACCCAGACAACACCCGACGTGTGCTTGAGACCCGTGAGGACAAGGCTGGTCTGACCCAGACAACACCTGATGTGTGCCTTGAGACCCACGAGGGCATGGCTGGTCTGACCCAGACAACACCCGATGTGTGCCTTGAGACCTGTGAGGACATGGCTGGTCTGACCCAGACAACACCCGACGTGTGCTTGAGACCCACGAGGACATGGCTTGTCTGACCCAGGCAACACCTGATGTGTGCCTTGAGACCCACGAGGGCATGGCCGGTCTGACCCAGGCTACACCCGACGTGTGCTTGAGACCCACGAGGACATGGCCGGTCTGACCCAGGCTACACCCGATGTGTGCTTGAGACCTGTGAGGACAAGGCTGGTCTGACCCAGGATACACCCGACGTGTGCTTGAGACCTGTGAGGACAAGGCCGGTCTGACCCAGACAACACCCGATGTGTGCTTGAGACCTGTGAGGACAAGGCTGGTCTGACCCAGACAACACCTGATGTGTGCTTGAGACCCACGAGGACATGGCTGGTCTGACCCAGGCTACACCTGACGTGTGCTTGAGACCTGTGAGGACATGGCTTGTCTGACCCAGACAACACCTGATGTGTGCTTGAGACCCACGAGGACATGGCTTGTCTGACCCAGGCAACACCTGATGTGTGCCTTGAGACCCACGAGGGCATGGCCGGTCTGACCCAGGCTACACCCGACGTGTGCTTGAGACCCGTGAGGACAAGGCTGGTCTGACCCAGACAACACCTGATGTGTGCTTGAGACCCGTGAGGACAAGGCCGGTCTGACCCAGACAACACCTGATGTGTGCTTGAGACCCACGAGGACATGGCTTGTCTGACCCAGGCTACACCCGATGTGTGCTTGAGACCTGTGAGGACAAGGCCGGTCTGACCCAGGCTACACCCGACGTGTGCTTGAGACCCACGAGGACATGGCCTGTCTGACCCAGGCTACACCCGACGTGTGCTTGAGGCCCACGAGGACATGGCTCTGATATTCTCTCGCAGCGGCCAAAAGCTGATCTCTCAAGCTTTCAAGGTTAATATACATGTGTGTAGAAGATCACAGATATTGAAGAGATACGTCACAAGTTATAAGGAAAATGGCCTAAAATTTCACTGATGACTAGGCTGCATATTTTGCGTGATTCATAGAGTTCTACTGACCTAGGAACTTAAGTGAAATTTGGAGCTTTGTTCAGAAATTGGGGAAATGTAAGCACCAAATAAAATATTTTACGACATTTTCTTATGTTAAAATTTTAGGTCATCTACCGCACATGCGAACAGTTTGCAGACACAGGTGAGCTAAATTGCACTATTATCAAGTTCCACATTGTTTTCATGATCATCCTCCCATAAACACACACATGCAAAAAACAAACAAAGAAAAAATGAGTAAAAAAAAAAAAATGAAAAGAAAAAGGAACTATTAAAATAATTAGTCATCCCTGATAATTTGTTTTTGTCAAGAGGTCTTCATTTTAACACCTTAATGTTTATGTATGTGTATAAAATATACATATATCTCTCAAACAGCAATAAAGCAAGGTAAAAGCATATATATGACAAATTGCCATATTTTGCCATACCTTCAATAAACAACCCTTCCCATTTCTACCAACATCATCCTAGAAGTAGCCCGGCAGAGCGAACAAAAACAAAAACCACAAAAAAAAAACAAAAAAAAAAAAAAAAAAGAAATCCCCTACATTAATATGGATTGCGGTCAGTGTGTCAAACACAAGCCAGGCAGTGCCAAGCACTGGGGGATTCTCAGGTACAGAGTGGTGAGTTGTCACAGCTCACGCTCCTCACAACCACGTGTCTCCATTGGCAGGTAGGTAAACGTACAGCCTGCAGGAGCTACACGGTCGTCGTCGTTGTTCATTTTTATGATTAAACTAAATATACCCACCCCACATAATTCTCTCTCTCACCCAGATGTGTTTATTTCAGCTGACTGTTTCCTGGTGTGCTGTATTAAAGTGACTATGCTAAAATCAGCTGGTGTAGTGGTGTGTTTGGCAGCTACCTGAAGAATTAAATGTGACCTAGTTTATAATGCAAAGCATGAAGTGAAGAAAAAAAAAGGAAAAATATATGAGACAAGAAAAAAAAAACCCACACACGCTTCTTGGCTGTACGCATGCAAAGGTAGTCACGTGTGATTGGTGATATGGTTGCAAACTTCCCACACCATATGCCCACCTACATTCATTATTTGAACGGATGTACATGTAACACAGGTAGTTTTTGACACTGCATCACACCAGTAATTCAGACTTAATAACCTAGGCAGTCATGCATGCAGATCTTCACATACAAAGATATACATTATGCATAACACTGAAACAATTCCAGTTTGGATTAAAAGAAAACAAAACTGAATTCCTGCACTGTATAATATATGTCGAGAAACATAAACTATATATATTATTTTTTTTATCTGTCCATTGTCTGAGAACATCGGATCTCAAATATGGTGCACATTTTTTAAGACTATGGTTACATACGTGCATTTTGATCTTTGAAATTAGGCACCTGTGCCATTCTTGGGTATCCTGCTCAATATTTGTCTTGGAAACCTTGAGATATCCTGTTAATTTATACCTGAAGGTATCCTGCTCATTTCCTTTTTTTTTCTTAGCGTGCCTGAAGGTATCTTGCCCATCTTTTTTTGGCTGGTGCACATGTACCTGTACAGGTATTCTGCTCATATTGCTTTTGCTAGTGTTTCTGAAGGAATCCTGCTCATTTCTTTTCTAACTGCAGACCTGAAGGAATCCTGCCATTTTTTTTTTTTTTGGCTCGTTATTATTATTTATACCTGAGGGTACCCTGTTCATCTTTATTTTCTGTTTGCTAGCCGAACCTGAAGGTATCCCGTTCATTTTTTTTGTCAGCACTTCTGAAGGAATATACCACTTTTTTGTCCTGGCATACCTGACAGTAGTCTGCTCAATGATTCTACCAGTGTATGTGAAGGCACCCTGCTCATTTTAAGGTATATACCCTGTTCCCCTTTGCATGTAGATGTATGTAGCCTGGTGATTTCTTGGATTAAAAAAACAGTTCCTTGTTTTTGGTTAGTGTACCTGTGTGTACCGTGCTTGTTTTCACTTAGTGTAGCTGTGTGTGCCCTGTTTGTTTCCAGTCAGTGTACCTGTGTGCACCCTGCTTGTTTCCAGTTAGTGTACCTGTAAGTGCCCTAACTGGTTTTGGTCAATGTAGCTGTTTGTACTCTGCTTGTTTCCAGTCAGTGCACCTGTGTGTACTCTACTTGTTTTTGGTTAATGCACATGTCTGTATCCTGCTTCGTTTGGTTAGTGCACCTGTAAGTACCCTAGTTATTTTTTTTTCCTGTACCATTATGTACCCTGCTTGTTTTTGCTTAATATACCTCTATGTACCCTGCTTGTTTTTGGTCAGTGTACCTGTGTATACCTTGCTTGTTTACTTTCCTTTTTTGATACAGAACAAATTACATGTATAAAAAACACAGTGGTGTTTGTTATATAGAAAGATGATGCATAGCATAAACAGGGCTGACATTTTCTCGAATTTCATCTATTCATTGTAGAAAAAACATATTACAAATAACAAGCCCTGAAAAACAGTACTCAAGTTTATATTTCACCCAGTTTTTCAACGGCTTTATTCCGTGATATTTGACAGGTTGTTGACATATCACTGGGGAAATGTTTTTATTCTGGCCATGCTGATCATGTGTAAATATGTAATTACTGTAAGGCAATACAATGCAATACATCACTCTTCTGCAACGGCCCAATTATAGGTGAGTATTTGAGACCAGTGCACTCAGGTAAACATTGAGTATGACTTTACACAGCTGGATAAGGAAGGTGTGAGGATAGTCAATAATGGACTAAGTTACCATGGTTATTTCAAACTTCCAAAGCTGCGCTGGCTTGCTTTAATAGGGCTGTTTATCAGAATAGAGGTGCCAAGTGCCAGACAGGCTTTGTCAGGTACCAGGAGTATGAGGTTTGTTAGGTATCTGGAAAAGTTGGTCTGGTACCTGGATTGTGAGGTTCCCTAGGTACATAGAAAGTTTGTTTGGTACCTGGAAAAGTTTGTCAGGTACCTGGATTGTGAGGCTTTTAGGTACCTGGATTGTGTGGTTCGTTAGGTACATGTACCTGGAAAAGTTGGTTAGGTACCAGGATTGTGAGGTTTGTTAGGAACCTGGATCATGAAGTTTGTCAGGAACCTGGATTGTGAGGTTCATTAGATACCTGGAAAAGTGTGTCAGGTACCTGGACTGTGAGGTTCGTTAGGTACGAGGAAAAATTTGTTAGGTACCTGGATTGTGAAGTTCGTTATGTACCAAAAAGAATTTGTCAGGTACCTGGAAAGGCTTCATGAAAATTGCACAATTAGAGGCAACAGGTTCCCTTAATTATAATTAAATAAAAAAAGTTCCCTTAATTATAATTAAATAAAAAAAGTAATAAAAAAAAAAATAATAGTAAAGTAAAAGGGTGGAATGTACATGATCTGGCTATGGATACAACCAAGCCTACATGTGTGGTAATTTCCCTCCAACTGGCCTAGTGGTAGAAAGCACAGGGTACGGGTCCAGAGGTCATAGGTTCAAATCCTATCAGAGTCACCCATCACAATAACAAGCCAGATCAGAGTCTTAACCACCTATGACGAAGACACGTTAAAGGGCTAGCTGCTCTATATCACTCCCTCTGCAGAGTCTCTAGCTGAGGCAAACCAGGGAAGATTACTAGGGCATTAAAGAGATAAAAACAAATTTTCAGAATTTTCAATGTTGGCAGGTTGGAAAGAGTTTTGATTCTTAATATATATTAGCTGGTTTTATTCTTCTAGACCCAATATCATAAAGCTGTTCCTCCCCCCATAATGCTCGCTGCCATCTTGTAAGTGAAATATTCTTGAGTACGGCATAAAACACCAATCAAACAAATAAATGAATAACAAAGCTGTCACAAACTCTGTCTTTACTTGTGGTATTATTCCTGAACTTATATTTCAACCCATAATATAACAATAATTTTCAAATTCATTAAGAAATCCTATTAAAGACAACTTTCACTATCCCAATAAAAATTCCTAAGTTAATTAAGTGACAATTTTACCACAGTAATCTGTTTTGAACTTACAATTTAAATTTCTTCTCAAGTCCAAGAGAGCTTCACAATTGTTAAGCTTCATCACACTCAGTTTCGGTTTCTCAAAAAGAGGCTGGCTGCTACATGCTTAACGACACACAAATAATGCAGCCTGAGCCAGTGTCATTAAAGAGAATCATGGCACATTCATTGATATCTGTAGAAATACATGCGCGTTTACTGATTTACTGGATTGTTGTTTACCCCACATTGTGATTCAAGAAATTTAATACACCTACATGTATACTGTAAAATGACAGGTAGCGTTTGGGGTTGAGGAAACATTCTGGGTGTCATGCACTGATCGTCCTAAGGCAAGTTATTGGTCAAAACAGTTAGATACATCAGGAGCCTCCGTGGCTCAGTCGGTTAGCGCCATAGTGCAGCGCAATGACCCAGAAGCCTCCCATCAATGGGGTTGCTGTGAGTTCAAGTCCAGCTCATGCTGGTTTCCTCTCCATACGTATGTGTGAAGGTCTGCCAGCAATCTGCAGATGGTTGTGGGTTTCTCCCACCTCGTATAAGTGAAATATTCTTCAGTATGGCGTAAAACACCAATCAAATAAATAAATAAACAAATAGTTATATGCATGAGCCAGGCCTACAACCTCTCCAACAGGTGCATTTCAAGACCTTTTGAATTTGTTGGGCAAGCCTTTAAAATTTCTTTGCTGGGCATCCACAGAAAATATCAGAATATTTAAAGAACGTCAAGCTTTAGCTTCATCACACTCGAAAACTAAAACCAAGTCAGTTTTACAAATATGAACTACACGTTCAGTTATGACCCGTCCAGTATGTGGTGGTGTCACAGTGGATTTCACAGAACAGCCTGATACAACCCTATCAGAACAACTCGGGCAGATCAACAGGGAAATTATTTTTATTATTTTTTTTTTCATTCTGCCTAACGTAAAAGAGAGGGAATTTAACGAAATTAACATGTGAAAAAAACATTTACATCGGAAGCCCCCCATACCCACCCCCCAAAAAGCCAAGTGATCCATCCAAGTCTTGATGACCAGGACAATGGTAGTAAGCCAGCAAACATGACCATCTCATTAGCACAATCAACAACAACAACAGCTGCAGCTGACCTCTGCATGGGTAGCATGACATGTGACCCCCTAGTCACACGCTTGATCCAATTTAGCTCAGTATTGGTTTCTCAAAAAGAGGCTGGCTGCTACATGCTTAACGACACACTGCATGATGCAAAAATAATGCAGCCTGAACCACTGTCATTAAAGAGAATCATGGCACATACATTGATATCTGTAGAAATACATGCGCGCTTACTGATTTACTGGATTGTTGTTTACCCCACATTGTGATTCAAGAAATTTAATACACCTACATGTATACTGTAAAATGACAAGCAGCTTTTGGGGTTGAGGAAACATTCTGGGTGTCATGCACTGATTGTCCTAAGGCAAGTTATTGGCCAAAAAAGTTAGATACATCAGGAGCATCCATGGCTCAGTCGGTTAGTGCCATAGTGCAGCGCAATGACCCAGAAGCCTCCCATCAATGGGGTCGCTGTGAGTTCTAGTCCAGCTCATGCTGGTTTCCTCTCCGGCCGTATGTGTGAAGGTCTGCCAGCAATCTGCAGATGGTTGTGGGTTTCTCCCACCTCGTATAAGTGAAATATTCTTCAGTATGGCGTAAAACGCCAATCAAATAAATAAATAAACAAATAGTTATATACATGAGCCAGGCCTACAACCTCTACAACAGGTGCATTTCAAGACCTTTTGAATTTGTTGGGCAAGCCTTTAAAATTTCTTTGCTGGGCATCCACAGAAAATATCAGAATATTTAAAGAACGTCAAGCTTTAGCTTCATCACACTCGAAAACTAAAACCAAGTCAGTCTTACAAATATGAACTACACGTTCAGTTATGACCCGTCCAGTATGTGGTGGTGTCACAGTGGATTTCACAGAACAGCCTGATACAACCCTATCAGAACAACTCAGGCAGATCAATAGGGAAATTATTTTTATTTATTTACTTTTTTTTTCATTCTGCCTAATGTAAAACAGAGGGAATTCAACGAAATTAACATGTGAAAAAAATATTTACATCAGAAGCCCCCCATACCCACCCCCCAAAAAGCCAAGTGATCCATCCAAGTCTTGATGACCAGGACAATGGTAGTAAGCCAGCAAACATGACCATCTCATTAGCACAATCAACAACAACAACAGCTGCAGCTGACCTCTGCATGGGTAGCATGACATGTGACCCCCTAGTCACACGCTTGATCCAATTTAGCTCAGTTTCGGTTTCTCAAAAAGAGGCTGGCTGCTACATGCTTAACGACACACTGCATGATGCAAAAATAATGCAGCCTGAACCAGTGTCATTAAAGAGAATCATGGCACATACATTGATATCTGTAGAAACACATGCGCGTTTACTGATTTACTGGATTGTTGTATACCCCACATTGTGATTCAAGAAATTTAATACACCTACATGTATACTGTAAAATGACAAGCAGCTTTTGGGGTTGAGGAAACATTCTAGGTGTCATGCACTGATCGTCCTAAGGCAAGTTATTGGCCAAAAAAGTTAGATACATCAGGAGCATCCATGGCTCAGTCGGTTAGTGCCATAGTGCAGCGCAATGGCCCAGAAGCCTCCCATCAATGGGGTCGCTGTGAGTTCTAGTCCAGCTCATGCTGGTTTCCTCTCCATACGTATGTGGGAAGGTCTGCCAGCAATCTACAGATGGTTGTGGGTTTCTACCACCTCGTATAAGTGAAATATTCTTCAGTATGGCGTAAAACGCCAATCAAATAAATAAATAAACAAATAGTTATATGCATGAGCTAGGCCTACAACCTCTCCAACAGGTGCATTTCAAGACCTTTTGAATTTGTTGGGCAAGCCTTTAAAATTTCTTTGCTGGGCATCCACAGAAAACATCAGAATATTTAAAGAAAGTCAAGCTTTAGCTTCATCACACTCGAAAACTAAAACCAAGTCAGTCTTACAAATATGAACTACACGTTCAGTTATGACCCGTCCAGTATGTGGTGGTGTCACAGTGGATTTCACAGAACAGCCTGATACAACCCTATCAGAACAACTCGGGCAGATCAAAAGGGAAATCATTTTTATTTATTTACTTTTTTTTCATTCTGCCTAACGTAAAAGAGAGGGAATTCAACGAAATTAACATGTGAAAAAAATATTTACATCAGAAGCCCCCCACACCCATCCTCCAAAAAGCCAAGTGATCCATCCAAGTCTTGATGACCAGGACAATGGTAGTAAGCCAGCAAACATGACCATCTCATTAGCACAATCAACAACAACAACAGCTGCAGCTGACCTCTGCATGGGTAGCATGACATGTGACCCCCTAGTCACACGCTTGATCCAATTTAGCTCAGTACTGGTTTCTCAAAAAGAGGCTGGCTGCTACATGCTTAACGACACACTGCATGGTGCAAAAATAATGCAGCCTGAACCACTGTCATTAAAGAGAATCATGGCACATACATTGATATCTGTAGAAATACATGCGCGTTTACTGATTTACTGGATTGTTGTTTACCCCACATTGTGATTCAAGAAATTTAATACAACTACATGTATACTGTAAAATGACAGGTAGCGTTTGGGGTTGAGGAAACATTCCGGGTGTCATGCACTGATCGTCCTAAGGCAAGTTATTGGCCAAAAAAGTTAGATACATCAGGAGCATCCGTAGCTCCTTCGGTTAGCGCCATAGTGTAGCGCAATGACCCAGAAGCCTCCCATCAATGGGGTCGCTGTGAGTTCAAGTCCAGCTCATGCTGGTTTCCTCTCCAGCCATATGTGGGGTCTGCCAGCAATCTGTAGATGGTTGTGGGTTTCTCCCACCTCGTATACGTGAAATATTCTTGAGTACGACATAAAACACCTCTCCATAAAACACCTCAACCTCTCCAACAGGTGCATTTTTCAAGACCTTTTGAATTTGTTGGGCAAGCCTTTAAAAATTTCTTTGCCCGGTATCCACAGAAAATATCAGAATATTTAAAGAAAGGCAAGGATTTTAAAAAAATCAACACAGACAGACGGGCCCTTTTAAAGGGGGGTGGGAGGGCAAAAAACATATTTTTTTGGAGGGGGGTGGGAGGGCAAAAAACATATTTTTAAGGATGGCGTTATTAAGACCAGCACTTAGTACCGAACAGCCCCAATAAAGTTACATATTGCTCTTTGTCTTTGATCTTCCCAGTAATGCAATAAAAATTCCTTATGGGCCACCTTTGGTTTGTAAACTGGATGTTTTCGAAATGGAACTTGGGTCTGATGCTCTCATCACCATGAGGTTGATGCACACTGCATCAGAACAGGTTTTAAACCACATGGTGTACAATTGTATCAAGTGCACACTGGAACCGCGTACTCATATGCTGAACATGTAAACAAGGCCAAGTGTTCTAACAGTGACAGATTTTCCTTTATGAATCTGACATGGCACTAGCCCTTTAAAATGACCGACGAAGTTGTAAGTTCAATTCAAGCTCTTGCTCAGGCTGGCTTACTTTACACCCATAGGCTTAAGCACTGTGTAGGTCCGTGACTCTCGAAGTTTTAACTCAGTCCGATTTAATTGTTTCTATTTCGAACAAACTGAAATGACCATGATTACAGTGAAATGTTAGAGCCCTGAAATGTGCAGAAGGTAATCCAACAACTATGAAAACCAGTATGCATACAACAGGCATTTGACTTGTGCAGGATATGCACATGTACATGCAACATTCACATACAATTATATATCAACATTCATATACAATTACATATGATATTTTACTTACCGTATGTGAGATAAAGTGTTCACTAGGAAACGACTTCTCTTGATGCATCAGATGATCAGCCAAGAGATTTCATTGCTACCACATACACTGTCACCTGTGTCATGGAAATTCGAGGACTACCAAACATGAAATCAACTGACTTTTCTGAAGAGAAGCCGATATATAAGAGTCCGGACGTCGACACCGCCGTTAGACACCAGCTCCCTCACCTGTGGCTCAGCCTAAGTCAGTCGACATAACGTCTGTGAGAGATCGCCTCTCTCGAAGACTATTAAAGATTCCTGCAACGCGGAAGACTGGGAATCTCTCTCACTCTCTCTGTTTCTTTTCTTTTTTTTGTGGGGAAGGTTTCTTTGGTATTAATGGCTTGGAATTACACGCGACCGCCAAGAGAAATGTCAACAGGCAGCGCACGCCTCCACCTGCTGTGCACATCCGCGACCTTGACAGACAGGCTCGCGGTACCATGTAGGAGGTTAGAAAAATACCCGCAAAACACTAATTAATCAGCAGTCAGAATGTTTGGAAAAGAACCACATGATAGAACAACCGCTGAGAACTGAACAGTTTCGGTTAAATTCCAGAGAAAACATGCCATTTTTGAGTGAAGAACTATGTTGTGTCAAAAACGTGCACTGACTCTCCACACAACGTGACCAGCGGAGAGATACACAGTAGGTGCACGAGATAGTAGGACATACTAGTTATTTACATGTTGGGCTTAACCAATCGGAGTTCAACCTCGGCCACGTGCGAAACGTATGCATGTCGGATGGAACAGGATGCATTGAAATCATATCTGCACGAGGAAGCAACCATAAACTCACACGACATATATTTTCACCACTCGCAGATATGGTTCGACAGAGGGTCATCCTGGTAATATACGTCACTACTCTAAAAATAGCTGAAGCACATGGCCGGACTCGACGGTGTCAAGCTTATTGAAAAGTTCATCATGCAATGCAAATTTGGGCAAACGTGCTGAAGTCGTGTTCAGTTATACGTGTAGGCCAGTACACACACGTATAGGCCCATATCCAGATAAGGGTCCAGTTTACACTTATCAACAGAGCATTTAACTTAATTTTGATTGCCGCGGTTTTGAACGTCAATCACACAAGAATATTTCGCCTAAGTGAGAGTCCTGCCACGCACGCGTAGGGGCTACTACATAGGTGGAGAAATTCTTGACACAGCAATGGATAAAGCCACCTGCTGCATTTAAATCGCGATTGACATAGGAGGCACTACCGACACTGTCCTTCAGTATCTTGGCATTGCAGCTCAGTCGCTTAGTAGGCCCCCACTGGCCTATCAGTCAAAACGGCGCCTCAGTTACGAAGTAACCTACCCACACTGCAGCTCAGTCGCGAAGCACAGAGGTCCACACTGAGACTGCACCTCAGTCGAAAGTACAGTCCTACGGACACTACACCTCAGTCACGCAGTGTAGTCCTACCTTATGCACCTCAGTCGTTAGGTATATATGCTGACATAGTGTGTAGTAGACATATTATTGTCGTTTAGTGAAAGGAAACAATTCTTAAGTCAGCATCAATGAAGAGGCCATTGAAAACTACGCATGCAACCCTATTTTTGTTCATTTAATTTAATTTTGTTGACTCCATGCTGGGCTTTTAAAACCAGTTCAGATGTCAATAACGTCATAACATTCTTTTATTTTTGTGTGTGTTGGTATTTTTTTCATCACAGACAGCTCCAGACCGCGCACATCCGGTTACTTTACTCCAAGTTCAAGACACCCACGGAAGGTATAAGTAAATGAACAACAATGAACGATATTTTTAGAACTACGTTTGATAATGACTGGAAATTATAATATGTTATGACACAGAAATGACTGTTGAGCATACGAAAATTGTGAAAGTCAAATCGGCTTGGGCTTAAATTATCGTATATTATTGTATTAACTTTAACGTTATAGAGACAAGACTGTCACCGCCATGCCGGTGTGAATAATTCGTGTAAGTTTGCGCCAAACTGCATAGCGCCTGGTTCACATCTTCTCGAGCCAAGGTAATTCATGATACCTCATTGGGCTCTGTCTAAGACACTTGGTTGCATGGTAAAGAGTACTACAGGTCCGAGTTCTCAAATGTGTTCAATATCGTGAAAATAATGTTTGTGTATACACGACCGTGACAATCGTGTTGGCCCAAATCACTCCGACCGAGTTAGGAATTAAATTGGTTTCAGCAAAGTGAAGTAAACAATTGAAGGAAGAAACAAGAATAAAATGAATAAAGCTACGGAAATGAAAGAAAGTAAGTCGCATACACACACACTGGCCTCGGATATGGTCAGTTTGAGATTAGAGGTGACATCACGCAGCCTTGGGGCTCGTTTGGCTAGTCTATCTGCTCGTTCATTATCGGGCACGCCAGAATGCCCAGGAAGCCAAGCGAAGCAAATGTCAAGACCAGCAAAGAATAGAGAGGGCGACAGAAAAACTACTTCGTACAGGACAGGGTACCATTTTGTCTACTTAAATGTCGTCATTCACTGTAAAGTACTAAGAGAATCTGTGAATATAACAACTCTTAATGGTCTTAAATCCAAAAGAAAACGCAGAGCATTCAGAATTACACAGAGTTCTGCTGAATATACAGACAGGTTATCCGAAAATCTAAGAACTTTTTCATAACGCAATTCTGGTGCGCAAACCGAAGCTCCAACCTTACCAGTAGCTTAAGGTCATCGGTATAAATTTGCATGTATGCAGACCAATTGTTGCTTACGTATTCGTTAGAAATCACAAATATGGTGAGGACTGTCTGATTTCTGGACCTGAGAGTGCAGGTCCATGTATACAGATGGTGGTTTGGCCTTCCAGGGTGGAGATGGCGGGACACATTCCTTCTGTAAACGTCCGATATTGACCCCAGCACTCTGTAAAATATCCTGGGCACGAACATTGAAAGGCTGTGACTTTTTGTTGCAGAGAATCATAACAAGATGGTGAACTCACTGAACTGGCTGAATTATGTAGAGAGCTTTCTAACTTCATCCCAAATTTTGCTGTGCGCAGTTTGCGTCTAATTGAGAGAGGCCATTCCTGGCAGTGGACCTGAGGAACATTTAAAGGAGTTGTTTTCACCGCTCCAGTGCAAATTCGTAACGCTGTACACTATGTAGAGTCAAGTCCAGATTTTAAAGTATCGCAGGCCGAATCAAAAGCTTCACATTCATAATCGAGCTTGGATCGGATTAATGACCTACATATTAAGAGTAAGGATTTATAATCAGCTCCCCAGCTTTTCCCAGATATAGACCTCATCAAATTAAGCACGTTTTTGCATTTGAGAACAACATTATCATTGTGTTTGCACCAGGTCAATTTGGTGTCAAAAGTGACACCCAAATATCGGAAGGATGAAGACAGCTTTATGTCGGTGTTACCGAGCTTAAGTGATATGTGCGACAAAATCCTCCTTTTCGTGAACACCACGGCCTCTGACTTCATACACGAAAAACGGAACCCCCAAAGCTTACTCCATCGTGTTACTGCGTCTAGAGCCTGTTGGATGTGCCACTTTGCAGCGTTCAGATCCTGGCACTGGAACCAAAGAGCTTTGTCGTCTGCATAAAGAGTACAAGGGATCATTGGATGAAGAACAGAGGGCAGGTCATTTATAGCAATGTTGGAAAGAGTGGTAGATATTACACTACCCTGAGGAGTGTCATTCTCAGTATTCACTGGATTTGAGTAGGTCTTGCCAATTCGAACTCGTATAACTCTCCCAGACAAAAAGCCTTTCACCCATCCGAGCATTTTACCTCCGATACCAATATTCTGCATCTTGATGAGTAACCCTCTTCTCCATATCATGTCTTATGACTTCTCTGTGTCCAAGAACACAGCCAAGACAGATTCTCTGTTTAAAAGTGACTTTTGGATAGAGGACTCTAAATGCACTAAATGACCTGATGTGCTACCGTTATTTCTAAACCGACTCTGCACGTCTGAAAGTATATTAATTTTAGTTAGAAACCACATAAGTCTGGAGTTCACCATGGTCTCCATCGTTTTACAAAGCACTGATATTAATGCTATTGGGCAGTACGACCCTGGCTCTGTAGCATTCTTTCCTGACTTGGCAATAGGTATCACAGTGGCCGTTTTCCAGCAAACGGGGAGACTCATTCTTGACCAAACAGTGTTGTACAACAACAACCTAATTTTAAGGCATTCATCAGGTAGGTTTTTTAACATAGAGTAATTCACCTCGTCCTCCCCTGATGTGGAGTCTTTTTTCGCATTCAGAGCTTGCTTGAGTTCCAAGAGAGAAAATTCGTCTTTAATGGCCAGATCATCGAACAAAATATTATCAAAACTATGGAGTAGCTCTTGTTGTTCTTTGTGTTTGGTAAAATCAGAATCAAAGATTCTAGAACTTGAAACATGAGCAAACTTTTCCGCCAGTAGATTACACTTATGAAAGTCACTAACACAAGATGAGTTATCAGATATCAATGTAGGAATATTATTAGACTTCTTAGCACCACTCATTGCCTTTTCCTGGGCCCATACCCTCTTTAGTGGTGTTGAACTAGTAATGCTAGAGCAGTACTTTCGCCAATAGGCTTTCTGGGCTTGCTTGATTGTACGGTGCGCACTAGCCTTACATTTCCGATAAAAAACGATATTGTTGACCAGGCGGGTGTGAGACGCTCTGTTCTTAGCTCTCTGACACTCTGTCGTCCACCATGGAACTGGGGGCTTCGACCAGATCGCCCCTGAAAACTTCGGGATGGAGACACTGGCTGCAGTGTTGATAGCACCTATAATGTTGTCAGTAAATTGATCAATGTTATCAGAAACGACAGACTCATTCATTGACGACAAGCATTCAATAGCATAGGTACTCCAACCAGCTCTTTATATTTTCCATCTAGGCTGGTTATTTGCATATTTATACTGTGGTGATACCCCAAATGTAGCAACCACAGGGTAGTGATCACTTCCATTCGGTGAATCGTAGTCCACATACCATGAAAAACCAGGACATAACTCGTTAGAACACAAAGTCAAATCAAGGGCAGATAACTTGCTTGAGCGGACGTCGAGTCTTGTTCCACCTCCGTCATTTAACATAATTAGATCATTATCTTCGATGAAGTCTTCAACTACAGAACCACTGGCATCAGTTGATGAGCTACCCCACAACACATTATGTGCATTATAATCACCACAAATTATTTTAGGGCCCTTAGCAGTCGATACAATGGCACTGAGGTCAGAAATATGTAGTCTGTTACACGCGTTGTATAGGTTTACTACATTCACAACCCGTCCCTCTGTAAGGAAAATTTGAAATCCCTGGAATTCAATACTGCGAAATTCTGAGAAGCAAATTTCCGTGAATGAAAAACCATTTTCCATTAACATAGCCAGCCCACCTCTGGCCATGCCAATTCTGTCAGTTCTTTTCATGACATATCCTGGGAATGTAGCGTTATACTAAGGTTTAAGAAATGTTTCTTGGAGACAAATTACATCAGGCTCAACATTAAGATCAGCTAAGAAAACTAAGAAAAAATTCTTGACCGTGAGCAAACAAAGAATTAGTTTGTAGTCTGGGTTTAGGGATAGGTGGTTTCGGGTGTGACACACGCTCAAGGCCTCTAGGTGCCTGGGAACGCTCTCCATTGTTTTGGTCGGACTGTACATTGTCGGGATAAGTGTGTTCGGGAGGAGAGTTGCGGACAGATTTTAAAGCTGCGGAGTACGAAACATTCTCGGTAAATCTGATATACTGAACCTTACTTGCCTCCTTCCTGGCAGAACAGCCACCATACGCAGCACTATGGCTATCTCCACAGTTGACACATTTGGGGGAGGCTATGTTTGGACATTGCTCATAGTCATGAGAGCCACCACAGCGGGAGCAGCAAGAGGAACCTCTACAAGATTTCGATGTATTATTCAGCAGGGATATAACGCTTTACAGTAAATTTCTCATATCCTAACAACACTTCCGTTGGAAGGTCATCTCGATCAAAATAAAGCAAAATGATACCTGACGATCTTTACCCGTTTTCATCCGTTCTGCTTTAATGCACTTCTGTTTACGTAAAGCCACCTGGATTTCCAAAGCTTTTACACTTTCTCCAACACCATATATGACACCCTTACATGACGACATGGATGGCTGGCAGCCTTGTATGTCTTTGAAGTCTGCCTACGCAAACGCTTGACCTTGCCCCAAATTTTACAGGAGTCTACGAGCACACAGGGAGTCCACCTACACCAGACATGACAACATCTTAACTACAGTTTGTTTCAGCTTCTCGTGCTTTCTTTCTGCCCTCGCCTTTCACACTGTCATTTCTATTTCGCACCCGCTTGCCCCGCCCTGAAGATCGCCCCTCAGTGAAGTCCATATTGCCGCCACCGTCTTCACAGTTGCCTAAATAAACTAGGTGCAAGCACAGTGAGATTATTTACAAGACAGTTAGGAGAAAGGAGGGGTGCCTCTGGGGCGACTCAGAGACCAAGGTGAAAGACGAAAGGAGCCCATGTTAGTTCAAGAGTGACCGTGCAATGTACAAGAATCAGCTAACCTGACAGAACAATAAATCATTTATGCTACAAAACCACTATAGACTATATACAATCACGCTAACCTAGTTAACTAAATACATTTACTTTGAAAATTACACAAATTTAGTCAGGTACAAGCAACTGGAGTGCAACAACAACATAAGCTGAGCTTACAAGTGGAAAAACACGTCCGTCCCGTTTGCTGACCAACCCTGAATTAGTTCCGCTAACTACTATGGTATGCTAATGCATAACATGAGGGATTGTTGAGAAAATTACACATGAATCCTGTCTGAACACACGTGAGGTCATTTGTCACCAACACACGCGGTGGGCTGACACTTCTGAACTATCTTCAAGATTTGTATGTATGAAGTGGGAATTGCTTTCATTTCATCCTGTGTTTAACATGTAACACTGCAATCGCCTTGGTCTTGACGCGGTGTGTCCGCTGTGGTAAACGGAAACAAAAAGGTCACGTGGGAAAATTAACAGTTCATCAATACCTATGGTCAAAACGTCAGTTGAGATGCGAGGGAATATTCATATGTAATCTCTGTCGTCAGCAATACTACTGATGTTTTCTTGCCCCGGAAAGTTCTTGTTCCCGATTGGTACAGATGCTGCAGCATGCGTTTACGTGGGAAGCTCGAGGACAACGTCGACATTATCAGGAACGTTGTAAATGGACATACTTTGATCGTGTTATTCCAAATGTAGAGATCCGCAACACACGCGCTAATCTTAGCATCGTTGGTGCCATGTGCAATAAGTATCCACGGCCAATAAAAACTAGCCAACCAGAAGATTTTCACTCTGTCATAAATATACTGAGAGGGCTTCATGAAACTAACAATGTTCAACAGCGAGTTACAGGGGACAAAACAATGCAGCAACGCTCCAAAAAGTGGGAACACATTGATGCCAAAGACGCCGTACCAAGTACCCCTTCACTAACTGAAAATAACATTAGAGAGCTGACATTTGACGTCTAGCAGTTAAAGCAGGCATCTAGTTACGTGGATCAAATGCTATTAATGCTAAATCGAGCAGCAAATGATCTCATTCATGTTCGCAATCAGTCACGGCATATTTCATCAGCAGAATGCCCCGAAGCCTCCCCCAATGCGGTGGCTGTGAGTTCAAAACCAGCTCATGCTGACTTCCTCTCCGGCCGTACGTGGGAAGGTCTACCAGCAACCTGCGGATGGTCGTCGGTTTCCCTTGGGCTCTGCCCGGTTTCCTCCCACAATAATGCTGGTCGCCGTCGTATAAGTGAAATATTCTTGAGGAGATCGTAAAACACCAATCAATTCAATAAATAAAATATAATGTATGGGTGGAGTACAACATCAATGTAATAGGCTGGTATTGTGAATGTAAAATTGGAGCGCGTACAATAGGCTGTTGCGCACACACCGATGCAGTTTTATCGTATTTAGGTTATGCACAACACCCTATGTACACTCCTATACAGGACAGATTAACATCTGGTTTTGAGGACGCTGCTGCTGATTGATGTATCCAGTGTGGAGGTCACCGATTCCAATTAGCTGATTGAATCATTACTCCCCTCAATGAGACTTTTGCGGTATCGAGAATATTCTGTGCATGGCTAAGAAAACTGCTATACATGCACATGTATCAAGTTAATAATAAAGAGTCTATGGATCGTCACTATTTGTTTATTTATTTATTTATTTTTTTATTTATTTGGTTTTATTTGTTAATACATCAAGCTGTATTAAAGGAGTATAGTGTACACAGCACGTAACACGCACGCAGAAGAATTCTAGGGCCCAAAGTAACATTTGTGATTTTCCACAGTACACAGTCTTTCATACAACCGCAAAATAATATCAGTGTTTTTTAAATCTCTTTATTCTGTTTCAATTTTAATACAGCCTTAAAACTGATATACTTGGACCTGGTTACAGAAAAGGCAAGAAGCAGTTAACCAGAACTGACAATAGAAGCGGCCTTACGAGGTGGTCAGCAGCTGTCAATCAAAACTATAGTCAGTTCACTAAAACTAATCACTAAAACCCACAAACTTACGGGTTTCAGGCTTCGTGTAAGGGAAAGCATGCTTGTTTGCCGACCAACTTAAGGCTGAGTGTGCTTTCGAACGAACGTCGTTTGGTTGATACTAGAATATTTTTCTGTGTTTTATGTCTAGTTTTATGAAGCCTGGGCTTATTGGCCTATGCCCCAGGCAGTGAAGTTGAATGCCTTGCTCTATATATTAAGTACAAATAGCGCTCTGACGATTCTGCCACCAACATATGGCTTTAAGCAGCGGCGTGTTTTACGATTGGTGTTTTACGCCGTACTGAAGATTATTTCACTTATACAACTTCGACCAGCTTTACGGGGGAAGGAAATCGGACAGAGCCTGGGGGAAACCCAGGACCATCCGCTTTTTGCTGGAGGAAGCCAGCATGAATTGGACTTGAACTCACAGCGACCGCATTGGCGAGAGGCATCTGGGTGATTACGCCTCACTGTTGCACTAACTCCCTCGGCCACGGAGGCCCTCTCTGTCAGAACACAATGTCATATTGTCTATGACTATAGCTTTGGCTCGAGTCGCCATTGCATGGGAAAAGGTAACAACAGAGTAGTTCTTTAGAGTGCATGAGTTCACAAGTAAGTGTGGATAATGTGGGATTGTCAGACAACTAATATAGATTGGTTAGACAACCAACTCGGAGTTGCCACGGGACCTTTGGCGGATCTAGTCTCCTAAGCGACGAGCATGGGTAAGATATGCCAAATATCGATCTACCTGTGACAGTGTGGACCCTTCAAACTTCCGGCAGCAGTATTTTGGCGTCATTTTCTTGACGCAAGCGTTACTTTTACCGCCCATCATAATGACGTCACATTAAAGACAGCGCGACGTTACAGCAAAAACCGATACATTGTAACATTGTAGACGTTGCGCTGAAATCAATGACATAACAATGGCTCAAGGTCCCGCTTCACACTACCGCCACCTCACGGGATTACAAAATATGCCACCTTCCCATTAAGCGTTAAGGCCATCGTATATTAACAATCTGACACTGACCTTAGAGGTGATTGAAGGTCATAGGGGATCTGAGAGTTCCACAAATGATAGAGTGGGGAAGACCATAGGGGGTGTTGTGGTGGTGGGGAGGGGGGCTTACTTCTCACCTTTGAATTTATTTGTTTCTCATCTTTCTGATTTGAAAACACGAGAGACCGTAGGAGTCATACCAAATTTGATTTATTGCCCTTAACAGTTATGTTGTTTATAGAGAGAAGAGGTAAATTAATCCATGTTAAAAGTCAACTTAGACCGCATGCGTCATCTTACATTCTCGTGATTCTCATGAGTCACGTTGATGTTCGATCACATGCTCGGTCGAACCTCCTCAACTCTCATTTTCGCGCATGCCAGGTCTCTTCCGGACTTCCGTTGCGATAACACCTGTTAATTAGGCACAGGTGCATGTACTCATTTGAGAGTGAGGAATGTGTTGGTATATATTCAAGTTATTATGTCTTGTTCTTTAAATTTGGCCGAGTTTTCAGAGCTGACTGTCTAACAAAGAGCAACGGTATACATTGCTGACACCCAGAGTTTCTCCACCCGGGCACTGATCTGACCGCATTTATGGAAAAAAGTGGAAAAATTCCTCTGCCAGTGAAAAGCTAATAACTGATTAATTTGACACGACAGTCAGTATTTGGGCCCTCGATCTCTTTTTTTTGGCTAGTTCACAGGTCACGTGTTTGAACCCATTTCACGCCGTTTCGGTTCCGGCTTTGAGTCAGGGGATTTGAAACATACGTACCTGGAATACGGGGATCGTTTAATACTTTGGTTCGTTTAGGAGCCAGACATTCCGCAGTCGTAAAAACGGATATGCATTTAAAAAAAAAATAAAAATAATAACACAGCTTTTAAGATTTCAAGGACATTTTTGGGGTGTGGAAGCGAAGGTGACAGAGTCATATGAGGGCATTCCTGCGGTGGTGAAAACTGTCACCGATTTACCGAAGTAGTTCCAGTTTTAGAGTGTTTTAGCTTCTGTGAACTGTTTTTTATTTTTATTTTGGAATCTATGTCCCACGACAGCATTGTCATTGTATAGCACTACACAGAGCCTAACTAAGTGATGAAATACGGTTCAAATCATTTTTTGATAATAAAATTTGTGTCTTGTCAACTGGCACTCTTTTGTTTCCTGATACAGTGTGTCGAAAGTTCCAGTGACTCGGTCAGGCAAACATTAAAATGAATGGTTGTTGCGGAATATAGTAGTTATGATAGTTTTAAAATCTAACATGAACACACGCTCTCAGAAATGACATAAATTTGATATGGACCTTAAAAGGTTAAAATGAAAAAAGTGTTTTTTTCTCTTAGGGAAAATTAAGTGGAAAATGAATATTTAACATAAATACCGTGGGATTAAGTTAAAAGAAAATACAACAAAAGGTATACCCAAAGTTATTTACAGGCCTAAGCGGGTGTAGGCATATTTTTATGACATGCTTGGTAACTATGTTAATCACCCTTTAATGTATAATTCCTACGAAGCCATGGGATAAACCGGAAACAAGATGCCGCGTCATCTGTACAATACGCCCTTCGGTATTAGAGGCGAGACACGCATTTGTGTGTCAAGTACTGTCCCGTTTATCATTACAATCAAAGGCCACGCATTATGGCCCCTGGTTGAGACCTTGGGAATAACTCCAGATGTATTCCACTCCGCATTCTCGTTGAAAATTACTTTAAGGTATATCAGAACTGTCTTGTAAGAAGAAGAAAAATGACTCATTTAATACTATGTCTATTTGTCAAAGTGATGAAATAGGAAAGTGTGAAGTCACAGCGGAAACAGTTGCCTTCTGGGGTGGTAGAAATATCTTGCCCTTGATTGGTTAAAATTCAGCTCATTCGATTTTCCCTACATGGTCGTTTTTGTTTAATTTGAACTGCGATATCTAGGTTATCATACATCACAAAAATAATAAGTGAGGGTTTCTGAACTATGAATGGTATTCTATATCGATACATATATACATTTGGTGTAGTGTTTTCTTTTCTTTCAAAGATTTGATAAAAAAATCTCTTTAAAAAGATTATTTATTTATTAGATTGATATATACACCGTAGTCAGGAATATTTCACGTATATACGACGACCAGCATTTAATTGCGGAAAGGAACCAGACATAGTCCAGAGGAAAACAACGACCATCCGCGGGTTGCAGGCAAATAATCATTTTCAGTCTCAACAGGCTGGACATTTCTGACATCTGCCAATCAACACTCTCTCTTTTTAAAACCACGCACCTTTGCAACAGCTGACTATTCCAAGTGAAAATTGACGTAATTGGTCAGTGTTGAATTCTTTAAGGTGTCAGAGACCTACGTGTTACGCACGAATTTTCCAGCTGTTTCATTCATTTCCAACAGTTTGGTCCTGTTTTTGGACTTGGGCAGTTTACATTGCACTTAAGGGCAGATGCATGTTTATCTTACTCTAAATTGAACTTAATAGGTGGTAAGTAACTGTTCTTGGTGAAACCAAATTTTGATCTGTTTCGCCCAATTGGGCAAAATTATGTCTTTTTTATTCTTGTGTAGATTTGACCCATACGTTCTGTCAGCTTAAACCGACAAGAAACATGTCTTGCTTTCACAATGTCTCTGGAACAAATGTTTCCATATTCAGTAGTTTTTGAAAACCCAAACTGTGTTGAAGCCAGCTCAAACATTCTCTTGTGCACAAGGCACTTAACCAT
Source organism: Acanthopleura granulata (assembly GCA_016165875.1). Lineage (NCBI taxonomy): Eukaryota > Metazoa > Mollusca > Polyplacophora > Chitonida > Chitonidae > Acanthopleura > Acanthopleura granulata. Next base: position 2,149,406 of record JABBOT010000024.1, on the reverse strand, counting down.
CCGATTCCAGGATATGACCACAAGAAACGAACTTGTAACGGAAACTTCCCTCTAAGCCCATTGTATACCTGAGTGCGCAATTGCACTACGCAACAACCAAACCTCTTTTAAATCTATACAGGTTTTAATTTAAAGTAAGCCTTGTGCATGAGATGATTATCCAATGGAAATAAACAATTATGTCGTCCTTGGCAGGAGATCTTTGTTATGTCGTGCGCATGAGATCTTTGTTATGTCCTACTCTCAAGATAAATGCAAGTAATCAGGGTTTAGATCCACTCGGTCATCAACGTAAACACTCGCCAACAGCTGTATCCCGGAAATAAATGAACCCGGGTCCTGAACCTAATCTCCTTCTAAGCCATGGTGCAGTGCATGGGGATTGAAAGTTGTTACAATTTACATGAATACTCCATATAAACCTCTAACTGGGGAAAGTTCACAGGAGCACGGCCGGCTTGTTTACTATCGTGCACTCTGTCGTGGCTGCTCTGGTTTTACTCTCTGTGCTGTAGTCACATATATCCTAAATTTTTATTGATCAGTTATCACCAGAGCACGACTTTGGATCTCGTGCACAAGAGCATAGATATGTCGTGCGCACAACTTAACAAAGATCTTGTGTTCACGACATAATTGTTCAGTTCTATTGGTTAATGCACTGGGAACATGTCCCAGGCCAAAGCTGTACAGCCCACTGTTCTTACCTGCTTTTGCGATGACGATATGTGGACAAACTGGTGACGTAGTGCACAATGACGTCACAGATTCTTTCGTTTTGCCTCTCAACATGCTGTAACTCATTTGTTTTCACATTAAATACAGATAAGTTGTACTACATGTACATATATATTCATGTAGAACGTGGAAATATTGCCATCAGAGGCGGTTTGTTAGGTAAAAAGATTCTGTAACGTCACTGTCATTTAATATCCTCTAAAAAGTCCACCGTAGCACCTCACCTCGAATAAATCCAAACTAGTAAATTTGTCTTCGTCCGGGTTTACTCCCCCTCTCAAATCCCTTGGTTAGCATAGATATAACTGGCTGTGAGCTCAAATACAGCGGGAATAATTAAAATCAAGTGTGGGCAATACAGTGCATTTTCTGAAGATTAACAAGTCTCTTCTAAAATCTTCCCTTAAATCCGATATTTGAGAGATGACGGATTGTCTTTCCGTTGATTTAAGAGATTAATCCGTTCCGTTTTACGGAATAATTCGTTATCACGAGCGGATTAAGTCGCCATCAGGAACGGATTAATCCGCATGCTAGATCAAAAGAAATACCTTCAAATAAGGGATTTGAGGGTCGATTTTTTGGAGGGTAACTGTTTTATTTACACTTTGTAGTGTCAAAAGCAAGATGGTGTAAAAGTACAAAATCGTCCCATGTTGTTTTCTCCGTAGCAGAGAAGGTAAAAACACCAATGAAACATACGGCAACGTCTCTACCGTTACAAGGTAGTCACATCTGACATTAAGGGTTGTATTTACGATGATAAGTTAATACTGAAAACCTTCAATAGCTACGGGCTTGTATTTTGCTGTAAAGTTTGTAGACCACCTCCATTTGTTTTTTAAGAAGTACGTGTATTTAACTGTACATTTATCCCCCTGTCGCAAAATATAGAACAGGGGACTCCGTGGCTCAATAACCCGAAATGGAGCCTCTCACCGATGCGGTCGCTGTGAGCTCAAGTCAAGCTCATGCTGGCTTCCTCTGCGGTCGGACGTGGGAAGGTGTGCCAGCAACCTGTGGGCAGTCGTGGGTTTCCCCGGGGCACTGTATCGCCCGTTCATAATGCTTGCCGCCATAGTATAAGCGAAATATTTAATTGAGTAGGGCGTAAAACACCAATGAAATACATGTACGTAAATGAATAAAATACATCATAATATATAATATGCACTATAATATGTGAATGTTTGGTAATATACATACTTTTGGACTTTGTATTGCCTTAAGCCCTAGTCCTACCAACTCCGAATGCACAACTTATACTCCCGGTGTATCAGGAATTGCAAACCTATAATCCCGTGTGAATCAATCCGGTGATAAAATCAACTTCGGCCCGAACAACAACGTCGGCCACCAACTCGGTCTGAACAACCTGCTCGCCCTGAATAAGCACCTTGGGGCTTGATAAAACCGCCTAGGCCGGAACACCGACCACGACCTTAACAACCACTTCGGCCTGACACAAACCCACATTTGTAAACGAGCCGTGAGCCAGAATGGGCGTTCCGGGTCAGAAATCGAAGACCAGTTTCGAAAAACGACAAAAAAACCCCCATAAACCACCAACCATAAACTAAAAACGTATATAAAATATAAAAAATCAGGACGGATTCATGCAGTGAAGCAGTCAGACGAGGCGGAAAAGGGAGGGGGGGGGCAAAGGGGGCCAGGCCCCCTCAGTAATAAGGCGGGGGGGCAAGTATATCTTTGCCCTCCCCCCAATATTTAGCCTACGATATTGTTAAACACAAATCACAAAATGACAAAAAAAAGACATAGTGTAAAAATATTATTATAGATGGAGCTAGAGTTATACGAGTCCGATTAGATTCTATGTTTTATGTAGACTCGATGCGTTCTATCATTAGATAAAACACCGCATAATGAAGCTTGTCCTCAATGTGTTACGGCGCATTTTTGTGCTACCAGTGTCTCAAACTTCTCAAAATGCAGTATACAACAGAGCTGTAATGGTGACGTGATGAAAAAAAAAATTATGGAAAAGAAAAAATAGAACCCGATTTTTAAACTTTAAACACAAATAACGCGAAATAAGACAGTATTCAAAGTCACATTGAGAATTTTAAATTTTTCCGTCAATCTTTTTATGGAGCTGTTAAAGTGATGTGGTGAAAAAAAAAACCCATAAAAAATTAAAACGGGTTTTAATTCCAACTCGGTGTCGTAGGATAGAATGTCCCGGATTTTGTAAGTCAGAGGATTCTGTTTACAAGTTACATTTACTCCGGTTTTAACCTTACAATCCAGAGCCTGGGATCCTGATTTTAAGCTGGTACTTTTTATGAAAGATAATGTCACTTACAGGACCCTTTCGACGCCAGCTATCGGTTCCCCAACTTTGAATGGCTGACGAATAATCTGTGCATGAGGAATCATCGGTCACATGACATTCCACAAAACATGCTGTACCATGGTCACAATTCAATGTACAATGATCACGCGCTAATAGCCAACGATCATGCGCCAACATCCAACGATCTCGTGCGCTTATTCTACAACATTATCTCCCTCTGTGAGCTCTGTAACGTCCACTTGCTAATAAAGTAAACAGTCAGACGATGGCTTTCTCACCTAGCAACGGCGTAAAGTCCAGCAAATTTAGGGCTTCAGCAAAGCAGGTCATATCTTTTTTCTTTTTCTTCAACTTTCTTTCGGTATAATAAAACATATAGTGCATGGAGTGGGATGGTATATGGGGAATTGTGAGCTCTCGACAAGTGATGTTCAACTCGTGCTCCGTACTCGTTGAACAACACTTCTCTCTAGCTCACAATTTCCCACAGACAATCGTACGGCTCTCAACAAGTGATGTTCAACTCGCGAAAGGCTTAAAAGACACACCGGAGACCTGCTGCGGAGATAAAGCCTGGGTGCCTCATTAGCACACGCCTACATACCGTCGTCAGGTTCAACTAATTTAGGTTCAGGTAATTCAGGAGTGCAAATCACCCTAACAATTAGCGGTCAACCAAGCTGGTTAAGTACGTCTTGTTTTCCACCATTATATATGGTAAGTGTGCATTTATATATCACATGAGGTGGAAAGTTCGTCAGTAACTTACCAAAGGTTTGTGGTTTACTCTTGAGATGCTTTCCCCGATGTATAAAACCTAGACCTGTCAATCCTGGCCTTTGTTGCATGCTTCGTTTCCTCCGACCATAATGTAAGGGAAATATACTTGATTGTTTAGGTGACTTACAAGACAACTCAAAGAACTCGTCGACCATTTATGAGTCTGTAAGTTAATAACGGGGATCTTCAGTGACTCAGCCGATCTGGTCATATGAATCAATTTTCTGAGTTGAATTAGCTCCACTGGAAAACTCAGATTTTTGAGTCGGCTGACCCAAACATTTCTCTCAGCGTTGGATGACAGGCTATCGCCGACCGTTGGGGCCCTATAGGCTCGTGAAGACACTGGACTCAAACATAGAACTACAGGGAGTGTTGGAGTGTTCTCCGTATTTGAGGACTTGTCAGTTGATGAGAAGAAAGAACAGATACATGTAAACAAACTGTCATTTACAGTAAAATATTAAGGAATGACTGGACAGCGCCTAGTCCATAAAGTGAGGGTGCAGATTGCAAACATGAAGTGGTTTAACTTTTCGTTAATGTCTCAGATTATTGACATTTGGCATATAGAGGAGACCCGAAATTCTTAATTTCCCGCTATAGCGTAATCCAATGTTCAAGAAACTAATACAAATAGGTCGATTTGTTTTTATGAAATAATGTTTTTAGTATAGATCTACCGTTACTTAGTTAAATTGTAAATTAATAAAATGCCATTGCAGGAAACTAAATTATGGGCGATTTTTAATTTATATTTCTTGCGGCAGACCCCGTGAATGCATAGGTTTATAAATATGCATAGTCCCAGCTTTTCATTTGTGGTACATGTACTATATAAGTCTGTCCTTCTGTACACTGTTTAATATGATATCGGTCTACATCCCAGTCTTGTCTTTCAAGTAATTTAGACAAAAAGAAACGAAACACTTGTAAATGTGTGTTTTGGTTATTGCATGTACGTCTTTGATTACAAAAGTGTCTTTGTCGTCGTCGAAAGATTTTTTAGATGCTAAGTGTGACTGCATCTTATACGTATCTGAGCAGTGCTATCTGACCATTTCCACACTACCGCACTTTGTCATGAGAGGTGTTCATCTTACAGGTATCTAACCAGTGCTATCTGACCATTTCCACACTACCGCACTATGTCATGAGAGGTGTTCATCTTACAGGTATCTAACCAGTGCTATCTGACCATTTCCACACTACCGCACTATGTCATGAGAGGTGTTCATCTTACAGGTATCTAACCAGTGCTATCTGACCATTTCCACACTACCGCACTATCTCATGAGAGGTGTTCAACAAAGTCAGTCCGCAGATGCATTATTTGAAGTGTTCCCAGAGTTAAAATGTGTGTATTTATGTAGTACTGTTTATTCCGTTCTCTACCAAAGAGACTTGAACATCTTTAAACGGCACATAAACAGGGCATTCACATTAGAAAACTGAAGTTCATAACAACATGCGTATTGCTATGCACCCCAAGTGTCAGCCCACTAGCATGGAGAGTGAAGGCAGGGCAGATACGACAGTGTCATACTTGGCAAATGGCCACAAATAAAAATCCGGCCTCTTGTCAGTTTATCTCGATTAGGGTTTCGTATTAACTGTTCTTGTAAGTGCTTGAAAAGTAACATTTTACACGCTCCGTAGCTCATGGGATAAACAGAATTATAAAATCCAGTGATGCCTAATTGTAATTCATTAGACCTCACTGCCACGGTCTAAAACTACCCAGTAGAAAAGACGGCCTGATGTGGCAAGCCTTTGCTTAGTGTTGTCGCAGGTTTGAAGCTCACTCGTTCTAACAGCTTTGAGTCAAAGGGTTCGTCAGCTATAATGGCAAGGTGTGCCATTATTAACAAATTTTGCAAACTGTGTTTCGTTATTGTGTTTTTATCCATGTATTATGAACAGAAAGTGAGCGATATAATTCCAGTTCGTGTTAAAATTTCTCGAAAATACTATTGACAAATGTGAATGAGTAAGGAATTCTTACACACTATTACACATTTGTAATTGGAAAGAAATCTGGATCAGATTACCATATCTGACATGCGCATGCGTTGACTGTCCGTAGTGCCGATGTTCTCCGGTGTGGGTTGTAAAACAAACATTATCATAGCGCTAGCGATTATATACCACTTAACTATATGTTTTATGTCACTAGTGTAAGAGCATGTCGCAGTAGCTGTCTAGCTGAATTATTTTACTAGTGACGTTCAAGCCAAAATAGATCAACAAACTGTACTACACTGAAGACAAAAAATAAATTGAAAGAATTTTAATGACAACAAAATCGAGCTCTTTATGCAAATGTTTTCACACAAAGCAACAATAATTACAATTAGACCAATGGTATTGTATCGTAAGTAAAATTCTAAAAGTAAATATGTATACGTTGAGAACTTGGCACGTCAATGGCACTACATGTCCAGATTAAAATGGACGAAGGAAATCATTCCTAATCATAATAGTAAAGACAGCTGCATCATCAAAAGTGTGTTTAAATATCAGCTAAATTGGTAAATCGACGCAAACTTGTTTGTGTGATGTTAATTATCGAAACAGTTCCGACTATGATATTTATTGAAGTCCTTGTTCATACACCTTTTCATTTTGTATGTTTGAATCTTAACGGCCCAGACATTCTAGACCAGTGACATTTGGTACCCATTTATGATTAGTCAGGCATGGAATACGATATTTGTGCTTTTAGTAACCAAAATAAGATAATCTGATTGCTCCATCAGAGCCGAAGATGAAAAAAGACAGTAAATATTGCAATATTCTCTTGGACCGGGCAATCACTTTCTTCGAATGACTCTTCCATTGAATACAACGTATATATTCATTTATTGCTTTTACTTGATTTTTGCTTATAACGCCATCCTGGCGTGCTAGGGCAGTGCAATCATCCAGAAGCCTTTCACCAATGCCTTCTCTCTATGGAGTACACAGTATGAGGCTAACCTTGTGTAGAAGAAGATCTGAATGCTAGAAGCCTCGCAAATCAGCTCTGAGTGCCTCATAAATTGGTTTTGAATGCCCCCAAACCTGGCTTTGCATGCCGGACAAAGCTGCATGGTTTTAAATGATTCAAAAACTGGTTTTGATTGATTGAAAAGCTGGTTTGAATGCCTCAAAAGTTGGTTTCGAATGCCTCAGAGGTGGATTTGAATTCCTATTATCTCGTGTAAAGTACCATTCCTTTGTTAATTACGTGACCAAGAGATTCGAATTAGAAGTCTGTGGGTTTTCTGCATGGAAAAGACCCCTCTTGCGTCTAACATACGTTGCACCCAGCATGCCACAAACCTTAGGGATCCGGCATAATTTTTTTTTTTTTTTACAAAAAAAGACAAAAAAAAAAGGATGTTGTGCAAGTTTTCAGGAGGAGGATGTTTTACGGCGTCTAAAAATATATAAATGTCCTGTAGACCTACCACACATGAACTTTTTGTGAGTTTTATATGCCATATCAGTTAGTGTATATGACCGCGATTTCCAAAATGCATCCACAATTTTATAGCCCAGAAGGTCTCTGCTTATTTGTCGTAGTGTCTATGGCGTCATCTAGGAGGGGTATTTTTAAGAAAGGTTTGTTTTGAAAACACCTGAAAATTATTTTGCTTCCGCAACATATATTTTTGGAAACCATGACTGATGTGTAAGACACGTGTTTAATGCTGGGGAATTTATACATAGCTACAGTAAATTGCCCTCCGTTTGTTGATCGCGCGTTTAGAAACCATTTAGTTCTCCTCGGCCCTGTTCTATAATGAGCTTTTCTGGGAGACTACTATGTAACAGGTATTGATAACCTGGCTCTGTGATTTTGGCAATTTTTTTTGGCATGTAGTTGTTTATATTAAAATCCTGGAAATCAAGGAATCTGTTTATTGATTTATTAATTTATGCTATAGCGGTTTATCACTGGAGGAAATGAATGTGCTAAGGGTAAACCAACGGCTTTTGAAGACTGTTAGAGGACACGTGGTCTTCGCAAATGGTCAATCGAACGTCGTCCACCGCTTATTGTCACCGGCGACCAACGAAAAGTGAGTCAACCTACAAATTCTAGGACCGGGTTTCAACAATCTCCTCGCGTTCGCGGGTCCTATATGTCAACCTGGTTCAGATTTTCATTTTGAAATGCCACGTGACCTTAGAGACAATTTTGTCCAATCAGAATCATACAATCCACGTCCTTTCTCGCTTACTCCTGGTGTGACGTGAGACATGGGGTTTACGTGTATGTAGTAACCCTGGAGCGATGAATGGAATCTCTTCTAACATATTAATCAGTTCATGGATTTTAGTTATTTAAGTATTTAATAAAGTCTGACAAAGACATATTTCACATGCACATGCACATACCTGCAACTTCCTGTAAGGGAGGCAAGCATTTCAGCAGATGACACAGTATGGTTGGCTTTATACTGGACGTACATGGTTGTACGTTTCATGGCTTATACATGTCAGTTTCGCTCCGTATAGCTGTGATTGATTTGTTTCTTGTTTGTTTCACGGGGATTTAACGTGGATTTCAACATCATTCCCTCGTGTCATGGCAATGCCTCCTTGTAGCAGGCCTGACTGAACGCCGACGTCTTTATAGTGCTGCCTCACTGAAACGCCATGCTGAAGACAACAGGCAGGACCCCTCGCTCGATAAGCACATTATTTTGATACCACGACGAGTACTTGGCCTATTCTTCTTAAGCTGAGGACAGAGATTACCGAGGATAAAATCTTTGCTATGAATCGGTTCGGGATTGAACCCCGAGGATCTATTGTTTGCGGATTCACAGACTTTTTAAGGCTAGGCCCAACGAGTTATTCTTTTCATTTCCTCCTTTGTATGCGGTTTATACACTGGTGTAGTAGTGGCATACAGTTTAATTGTGAAATTCTACTATATTGTTAATAGTGTGACCCTTATAACAGAGATTACAAGCACAGGTATTCACTTAATTTTTGGAAGCAGATGATCCTCCAATGATTTGCAAAGAAAAGGAAAATATTTCTTTGTAAATTAAGAATATCATTTTTTCTGTAAATAATAATCATTTTCTTTGTAAACGTATATTTGGTCTGAAATATCCATTGGCCATGAACTGTCTGCACTGCGCAATGTACTGATAAACATGCCGAATAGGCTTACAAAAACGAAAATAAAATTCAATCGAAAATACCTGGTATTACGTGTACCAAATCAACGTTGATTTAATGCAAATCAGCATGCTACTGCGGTACAATGACTTACGAGCCTCTCCCCAATGTGGTGGCTGTGGGTTTATTTACTTATTTATTTAATTGGTATTTTACACCGAGTATCGCTGTGGCTTTAGGTCCAGCCCCGGCTGGCTTCTTCACTGGCTGTATACCGGTATACGTGGGAAGGTATGCCCAGTAGATGCAGATGGCCACGATTTTGACTCGGACTCCTCCTCCTGCCGGTTTCCTCCTACCATAGGCTTATTGGTGGCTGCCGTTGCATGAGTGAAATACTCTTGGGTACAACGTAAAACACCAATCAAAAAGAATAATTAAAAAAAAAAAAAAGACAAAATAAACAAATCTCTCTCTCTGTCTCTCTCTCTCTCTCTGCATTCATTCAGATAATTTCTTCTGAGCATTCAGAGCGTTGAATCCATCATCTTTTAACTCTCATCAGAGTTTTATTTGCCTGACCTTCCAATTTAATCGATGTGAACACGTCTTGAGATCTGGGTCTGGTCGGTATAAGGCTATGGCTGCAACTTAACGTCAGCGGGTTTGTCAGGTTTGCATGAGGACATAGTGTGGTTTCCTCCGCTAATAAACCTTACCGACATAGTATAAGGAAAGCAAATAAACAAACCAATACACGGAACGTACAGGATATACAGTTTGTGAACAATTCAACGTTTCAGAGAACATTATATATGTGTGATAAAAGTCCATTATATATTTACACATACATCATCATATTATTTGATATGGCCTGCCATTAGTAAAAGTAGGCCTAATGGATATTCAAGTTCGTGTTTCTTGACAAATGCGTTTTTTTTCAAATGTAAATGAATAGGGAATACAGTTGGGCTGTTCAATACGTGTCAGTATATACGTGGTCAAAACACACCAATTAAGAATACGCCTGTGTGTATTTCGTAGAAGTTACGGTGGCTTAATTTTTTCTCGTAATTTCCTCGAACCATATTTCCACCTGCAGCGAGTGTGTGATAAATCAACAGTTAAATATATACCCACTGCTTTTCTGCATGCAAGGGAAGCTACTCCGATATGTTGGCGATTGAATGAAAGTTTGACTACTTCCCCTTTCGCACTTCTGTGTTACCGATACAGTAAATCTTTGATTTCCGTATTGTAAATGAAACCACAGTTGAAGTGCAACTTGTATGAAAGTCATAAAAAATGCACGATCACCCTTCATTATTTTCGTGATAACCGTTGTTTTCTTTCTTCCAGGACGGCATTTAAAATTTACCTGGCCTTGTAAAGAGAGAACAAAATTTTCGTGAATTCGAACTTAAATCATTCTGAGGAATTTTTACTTTTTATTTTTTTTTTATATACACGTATCGTTATTTTATTTCAACCCCTGTCAACCAAGGATTGTGTGGTCAACTCGCAGTCGGCCTCTATTCTGAAAGGTTTTATACAATGGGAATGATCACAGGATATCTCTTTGGTATGACCCCACCCGGGATTGATCCAGGTTCTACACGACTACATGCCACCGAGACGGTCTCATCTATTAGACGTTCTATGGTTAGCATCTCACGCCTAGGCCTAGTTCATTACGCTATACGATTCCATGAAATCTTACTTAAGCCGTCTTGATCGGGGGAATATTTGACTTACATGGCGACGATCAGATTAACGGGCTGAGGAACTCAACCTGAAGAAATCATGGCAACCCTATCCTTATTTCACGCACAAATCTCATGATGTTAGGCCGTTAACTTAGAGCTAACGGAATCTTCGAACACACGGCCAGCCGTAAACGGACATGATTTATATACAGTGACCTGAGGTCGATGCCCTAAAACAGTTTTTACATTGTCAAAAATGATAATTTTACAGCTTATTGGATATTCACCACGTTTTTGAAATTTTGTTTTCCCTGTGTTAGGTCACAATGTGCATGCACAACCCATGACCATATTTTAAAATTTCATTGAAGAATATATAATTTTTTTTAAGTTTTAGTTTTAATAAAAATGCTCTGTGGAATTCATCAGACCGCATGGAGGGAACGTTTTCACGTTTTAATTTCCCACACATGAAAAATGTAAATCATTCAGGCTAATCTGGCAAATTTTAATGGGACTGGTAATGAACTGAAATGACAGGACAAAGTATGATGCTTCTTCGGGACTAAGCTTTACTTTTTAGTGTTACATTCAGCGATATATAGGCCCCAGAGGTATTTTGGTACGGTATTCTCTGTTAACGTAATAGCAACTAAAAGCGTATGTCTCGCGGCATTCCTACCCCATACAATTTTTCCTGAAGGCGTGCTTTTAAAAACACATCATCAGGTGGATGTGAATTAAACTTGACGTACCATTATTGGAATATTTTTGGGAGGAACTATCAGAATCATGGTTGATAAATCAGAATACTCAGAATTAAGATGCCTTCTACTCATACATAGATTATACTGCTCTCACCTTTAGCATTAACCTTATACACCACCCTTAACATCAGTAACTTCTACGTCGCTTGACTAGGCGTTATCATTGAAGACCATTATATAACCAAGTCGAGAGATCTGCGAAAGTGCATGTCAGCACAATTCTTAAAAGAAATGTAACCCGCCAATTCTAATGCAAATTGAGTACAGTATTTCTACCATAGGAAGCTGGTCAGAGAGACCCGTACCCCTCTTCTGATTCAGAGATACAAAAGAAAGACATTCACACCTTTACTAGGCCAGATAACGTATTATCGTATAGTTTTATTTCTACCATACTGAACTGACCAGAGACACCGTAGTCCTCTTCCCACTCGGAGCTGCAAAAGAAAGACATTTGCTCCTTTACTACGCCAGATATCGTACCGTATAATTTTATTTCTGGGATAGTAAACTTGCCACTAGTCTATATTAGCCATGTTAATGGAAGGCAACAGAACAACAAACTGCAAGAAATATGACGGAGGTCTGGTTTATGGACCGAAAATAAGTTACCAAAGTAATCCACAGCCCTTCGCCATTTAGTTGACAAACCTCGTGACTTAATTCAGCAGTCGAAAGAGCGAGATCTGTATTCGAACTCGTAACTTCACAGTCAAGGGCCAAGGTGATAGTCGCACAAAGCCACTCTCTATAAACGACTATGCATCAGACGTACATAAACTGTAACAAAAATGAAAATCTATACATTTTTTCTGTCCCAGAGGTACACACAATACACATAATACATATATTTTTGTTTCCTTTCGAGCACACAGTTTGTATACTTCTAGTGCACAAAAGTTGCAGATGTTCCGTTTTATTACAGTTTGTGTATTTCAGGTACACAGCCGTTTTCAGAAAGCAGCGCTTTGACCAATGAACTTGAAGTACCGAACTCTCCAACTAACCTTCAGGAGCGCTGTCGACGGCGTACTGCCTCTGAACAACCGAAAACATGCAGTGGAATCCCAGCAGTGATTCCCTACGCATTACTCGGGTTGAGCCGAGTATATCGAAGTTTTATGGGTGGCGTAAGCTGGAGAGCCCGGCATAAACCACCGAAATTTGGCAAGTTCCTGATGAACCTTTCCACTTGCGACGCACAGATATGTATGCACAAACTATTGGTGGAAGTTTCAGTTTTCCACGAGCGTTAGACTGCCCAAAAGCAGCATCAGCAGCTGCTAATTATCACCAATGTCCTGTTAAAATGGAGAGGAAAGGTTTTCCACAAATTTCTGTCCAAAACCGGGATTTAAACCACACCTGGGGTATAATGGGTATTTGAATTAGTTATTATACATCATCGCAAGAACATCATATACTAAGTACTCTACTAAGTACTCCATTATTAGGAAACTTAGGTATGTGTTCTAAGATATTATTGGCAAAAAGACATGCATGGTGTCACTGCATAAGACATTATAAGGGAAATGACATGGAGTCACAAGATTTGGCATTACTGGGGGAACTGGCATGCATGGTGTCACAACATATGACATTATTACGAACATGACACAGTGTCACGACATAAAGCATTAATGGGGAAATAACACGCATGGTGTCACCACGCAGGACTTTCTTGCCAGAATGACTTAAATGTGCACTTTAATGAGCGAAATAAAATGAGCTGAACGTGCAGAAGGACCTCCATGACAGACAGGACAATGTATCAGTAACAATAGCTTAAATTCAATCGTCAACAATAGCCTGCAGAATAAGCAAACTGAATCCTATAGTCTATGCTTCTTTTAACTTGTCATCTATATTCAGCTCTCTGTAAAGTCATTTACAGACTCTAGCGAAATCGCCGATGTTTGGTGGCACGTAACACACGACTGGCTCTACAGAATAATATGTTGGGTTTCCGTGTTTTTGCAAAGAAAAGCTAAACCCCTTTTTCCAATTCATGACGTCATTAAACTCCATAAGCCTGTTTTCGATGCGAACAATTCATTACCTCAAGTGACGTCATGATTATTCAAAAACCGATGGAATCCAGGTTAATGGGTCCAGCACAGTGTCACCAATAACCTGAACCATGATTGATTACTCTAAACACTGTCATGTTTGGAAAGCTGGAAACCTTGTGCAGAATGACTTTCTTGAACACCTCTCTTGACATTGTGTAGTAGGACGGAAACAGTAAAATAGCCCTACCGTACTCAGATACCTGTAGATGTAGTCACACTCAGTACGTGAAAAGCCTTTGAACGACGACAAAGACACATGTGGAATCACACAGGTACATACAATAAGCAAAACACACTTTTACACGTTTTGTATTTCTTTTTGTCTACAGTACTTGAAAGATATACTGAGATACAGGCCGAGTCGTGTTAAACTGTGTGCAGAGGGACAGGCTTGTATAATACATGTACCATGTATGAATAGCTAGGAATATGGATATTAATAGACTTATGTATTCACGGGGTCTGTCACCAGAAATTTAAATTAAAATACGCCCTTAATATCGTTTCTTCAGTGCGGCAATGGCATTTTATTAATTTACAATTTATCCATCTGGCAACGGTAGGCCCAGGCCTTTATGTGAAAAATATTGTTTCATAATTACACGTCGGCCTATTTATATTGGCTTCATTAATATTGAATTGCGGGGAAAGTCTAGGGAAATTAAGTTTTGGAACTCCTCTAGGCCTAAATGCCAGATGTCAATTATCTAAGACACACCCGGACAATTACACCACTACCTTTTCCTAGGTTGAACGCTCAGGTCATGGCCTAAGCGCTCTCCAGTCCCTCCTTCATCTTTTTCTGTAGATAACAGAGTTTGATCTCCTATTCTATGTATGAGCACAGCGTCTTCGCGAGCCTGTCGGACCCTAGGCCTAAGTATCAGCGATAGCTAGTCATCCAACATGGTGGACATACTGCGTTGCCAGATTGATCAGCGGTCACGTGACCTTATTGCTCGCAACGTATAGACTTTGTTACTGTTCGGATTTCGTTCGAATCGCATGGGTTTTATGTAGTTATTTATTTGATTTTTGGTGTTTTATGCCGTACTCACGAAAATTTGACTTATACGACGGCAGCCAGTATTATGGTGGGAGGAAACCGAGCAGAACCCGGGGGAAACCCCCGACCAGGCCTTCCCACGTTACAGCCGGAGAGGAAGCCAGCATGAGCTGAACTTGAACTCACGGCGACAGCATTGGTTGGAGGCTTCTGGGTTAACCACATGGGGTGCTGCTATTGTAAAACAAATACGTCCTCGAGGCAGTGACTTCTTGGTGTCGAAAACAAGCTCACGGAGTTAAACATTATGCATTGGAAAAAGTACTTTACCTGCAGTTTCTCTGCAATAAATGTGTACGTCTAACATATCAGTAAGTAGAGCTGGAGTTGCTATACATGTCACTGACTAAAGGCAATTTTCGTAGTAAGTATGACTGATTTTACACATAGCTGTATATCGACCACAAGTTACAAAGAAACAAACTACACGTGAAGGTGTCAAAGACTTCACAACTGTGCAAAAAGGCAGCAGACCGTGACCGAAGGGTTAAGGTGCTGGTATTTAGAATAGCTATAGAACACACGAGGTATTGGTTCAAACCCTGCCTTGATGTGACGGACTTTTAATGAGCCGTAGCCCTTACCTCTCCCCACCACCAAAATGAATACACCAACTGCCTGCAAGGCTTACTATTTGCTAGAAATCCATCCACGCAATGTTTTCTGTTCTCTTTAAAGGCAGGGTTTTCAATATTTGACTCGATCGGTTGTTGTTGTCATTTAAGCGCTTGTGCTACGATAGACCTATACACACACCACTGAGGTATTCAAATACCATCTTCATTGTATCAAGCCAGACACTCCGTGTATGGCTACGCGTTTTTAACTCCGTTTTCTGCTTTGATCAATCGGCTGGGCAAATCCACACAAGGACTTGGAATGCGGTCATCGTTATCCACTCAAATACGTGCCTGTTGAAGGTGGCATAGAATTTATGCACGTAGTAAATTTCAAACGTGTCAATCAAATGTACAGACAGCTCTTAAATACGTGGCCGGCGAACACTACGAGTTGACCGAGCCATCAAGGTAGAACAGACCATGCTAATTCTGGAACGTGAAGTGTTTTGCAGCACGGCATCGTACATGGAACATTAAAGTCTGCCTGGCAACGGGAGGTTCAATTCAGAGTACAAAAGCACAGCTGGTAGGCCTATGTCTGGCCGTCTCGCTCTGGTTTTATATCTTAGGTCACAGGTTGACTTTATGATCATGAGATTTCATCCTATTCTATCACCATGACTGAATGGTCCAAGAAGTATTTTGACACCACTTCTTAACATGACAGCAGGTCAGCATGTGTATGTTTATGCTGGTTATATTCCCATCCTTACAGGTGTGGAAAGTTCTTTTGTTTCTAAGATTTTAACTGCGATCGGACGTGTGCGTGGACACGTTGTTTCGTCTTTCCTGTCAATCAATTAGGGGAACTACTATTTGATTGGATGATGTATTTATTACATTAATGTTCATCAGCTCTGGAGTCCAGTGGATCGGTTATTTCTGCCTGTTGGATCAAGGCAGAAAGCGCATCCATAGACGAATTGTTCGACTTGATAAAATGAAGATGGTCAAATACCTGACAGTGTCTGATATGTAAACTGTCATGTTGATCAAACAGCTTGAGCTAGACAACACGTTTGTACCCGAGACGTTAACCTGTAAAAATCGGGCGAGAGTCGTTCAAACCTGGTCGACATAGTATCTGTTTATTGCCACACGTAGTGAAATCTTTCACGCCTTGCCCATTTCGTGTTTTGTAAGAAGACAGCTAATGTCGAGCATAATTGGGAAGAAGTAGCCTAACTAATATTATATCCAAACTGATAGGATGAAAAGATAAAGATCATACATTTTCCTCCCCCGATATAGAATTTAATATATATTTACTTGATTGGTACGCCGAACACAACAGTATTTCACGCAGAGGCCGGGGAAAACCCATAACCAATAAGAACTATATTTATTTATTTCGTAATTTATTTATTTATTTGATTGGTGTTTTACACTGTACTCAAGAATATTTCACTTATACGACGGCGACCAGCATTATGGTGGTGGGAAACTGGGCAGAGCCCGGTGGAAACCCGCGACCATCCCCAGGTTGCTGGCGGACCGTCCCACGTACGACCGTGAGGAAGTCAGCATGAGCTGGACTTCAAACAACAATTATAAGATTGCCAGGTAAAAATAATGCCAGGATCCATGGCCATCCTTATTAAGGACAGGAAGGTCGGTCATTTTTAGGAAGAGTAAATTTCTGTGCACACCGGGTGTGGCGATAGCCGTACTACACGTAGGCCTGTATGCTCTCTGGGTTATATGTAGGCCAATGTCCTGGGACAGCTGTTATATCATCCCCAGGTATGTCCTAAAGAGACATCAGTCTCCGGCGTTTTGTGTAAGGAGTAGGCCTAGGTGTATACTGAACAACTGCTCATTACGTGCTGTGCTTGAATAAATCATTACGGCAAGCAAAGCAGATAAACATGTCTGCACAGCGTTCCGCGGTTTCTCAGAAAGGAATGACGGGCTGGTTTATCGATGATGCATGTTGATTTTCTTCGTTCGGCGAAACCGTAGAGTAGGCTTATGTCATGCTGCGGAGTGCCGAGCTCAGTCTTGTTCACAGGCGATATTATAGCCCTCTGTTGGCCGGTCACTGTGCATCAGCTGACCGTGCTGACCATTGAAAGCCGTCACAATAATTCAGCTAAATATTTCAACGCTACCCTGAGCACATTGTCAGTGTTGACAATATAGGTCAGTCGGTTCTGTCAAAACAGGCTACACTAAGAGGCTGCTTTAATGGGAGACTTTCCACCTGAAAATGACCCAACTCCACCGTGGAAAATGAAGATCGAGTTGAAACTTCGACCAGGCCTAGCCTTCGTGTTGTATCTTGTAGGCTTGCTGATGAACGTGGTAGGCTTCGTAGCGCCATTTTGGTTGAAGGCCAATTTTGTCGGTTACGGCCACAGCCAGGGTTTGTGGAGATGGTGCAGTTTATGGCCAGTGTTTTCCACCTGCTCGAAAATGGCCACACAGGCAGGTGAGTCATGCTTTTTACGGCACTTGTGATGGTCACTACACAAGTATTGTTTCGCTTGTACACCACTTTGCAGGCTTGACGTGGTGGTGAAGTACGCTGAAAGCCTAACCAAGGATCTCGTCTGTGATCTTTTAATTTGGGATTTACAGGCGAACTAAGCAAAAGTTCGGCTGGGCCGAAAACCCGGCTGAGTGAGGGTACCCATGTAGGGAAGTCCGGGACTAGCTGGTACGTGTACGGGGAAAACTGTAGCCAAGTAATCACATAGCTCTTCCACCGCCCTACATTACCATGGGAACGTCCCATTGGACACTTAAAGCGCAGCTCGGCCACCTACAGTCCGGCTTTAACCCGACCAGTTTGGCTCTGCTTCAGTCTTGCATTTTTCTCATTAGGTTGGATGCTTTGCATCCGCTACAATTTCCGATCCCTAGTGCCAACTAATAAATTACAATAAAACTCGAGCAAATTCTATCTCTCTATGTACACACCAGGGTTCGCAATGTTTGATGAAGCTAAGCATTCCGATCTAGGGCTCCTTAAATTTTATCCTAGGAAATTATGCTCGGCTATTTAACATCAACCTTCGCAGCCGTTGTTGCAAACAAGTGCGAAATACTTAAGGTGTCTATTAAAGAGGATCAGATGTCGCCATCGTCTAGGTATTGCTCCAAACAATGAACAACTTGCTATAATACAGTGTAAACCGTAGGATACATTTTACGGAGGTAGAGATGATGACGGGGCGAGTATTGTTCCATGATGCTTTGCGGTCATCAAACATGCCGCCTTCGTGCTTTACCTAGGGTTAGGTGGAGTTACCTCGACTTGATTAAAACTTAACAGTTGGCGTTAGGGGTCGGAAATTGTAGCGGATGCAAAGCATCCAACGTAATGAGAAAAGTGCAACACAGAAGCAGAGCCAAACTGCTCGGGTGTAAGCCGGACGGTAGGTGGCCAAGTTTGCGCTATTAGTGTTCAGATTTTCCCATGGACTTGTAGCGTAGTGGAAGGATTACTTAGCTAGGAAAATTGTTGCAACCCCTTCGCAGAAGAATAATAAACATCAGGGGCCACTTTCACCTAAGGTCGTATGATATTTTTTATTTCTTTTTTTCACGTTGTACGATAATTTTACGACGATGCCCGTTTTCACAAAGCATGCTTTGAGGCATATATTAGCATACGTGAGGTACAATATCTTACATAATTGTCAAAATTAACGTACACGTACGATATTTTGATGAAAGTGGTCCCAGTGGGACTACGAGTTGTTGTTTCCGCTCTAAATGCACTGCAGTGGAGCACACCTCGTTGGATGCGAGATGAGGAAATCCAGAGTGGAGTTAGCTCCATGAGTGAAGCTGACACCTTGATGCAAGAACCCATCAGCATTAGGGGTGAAATTTGGTGATGTATTTTTTTTTATTTCACATTCTTATTCTGCTTTCTCTTATCTTTCCCCTCACTTAAAGGTGAAACCCAAATTCGAGTTGTAAATGCCTTTAGTTTCACAAAAATTGTAACAATTAACATGTTGTAAACCAAGGCAGTTGTGTTTTCTTAATTCCCCCTGATTAGGGGGATTAGCTGACAGAAGGGGGTTACCTGTTTTGAATGGACATGCCTCAGGTAAATGTGTATTGCCTAGCCCTATAAACTGTACATGGCTGCTTGTGCACACCTGTTAACTAACACAACAGCCTTAATCAGCCAACCGGGGTGCCATGGGGTTTGGGGGGGGGGGGTATAAACACATTCTAGCAGGTTTTGCTCAGCAATGTCAAGATAAAACACCAATTTACACTCTTATGGAGCATGATAACTTTTAAAATTGAACATAAGTAGGTTGATATGTTCAACTTTTAACTGGAGGCAGGACAATTCTTGATGGCATTAATTGTCAAAGGAATTAATGACGAATTTTGCCACACTTAATGCTCCTCCAGATGGTTTTGTCCTCCCTCTTTTTATTTTTGAGATAGTTGTGTAGTGAAAATGAAATACTTTCATTTCTCGCTTATTCTTCAACATAGTGCTATGAAACTTGGCCCACATTTAGCTGAGTACTTCAGTTAAAAATAGTTCCCACAAATTATTGATATCTTTTCTAGTTTTAAAGAAATTGGTAAAAGAACATCAGTGTTTCAAAAAGTTTTTAATTTCTTGAAAGCTTTGACTTTAAATTATCACTCAGAACAATATGAATCTGAATCAAAGATGAATATTAAAAATCTGGGATCGTTTTTTAGTTAAAAAGTAAAGTAGGCTGAGTATAAAATGGGTAACATGAAACAATAAGTAAGTAAGTAAATAAACAATTCATTAGTAACGTGTGAAAATATAAAGCCGGAATTAAATTATGGTGGTATTTCTGTGCCAAAATGTCATCATACAGCAGTGGAGTCCAGGAGTTTGTCTTCCTTAATTCTTAGCTAGTTCACCACAACTTCATTTTTGGGGTTGTTTCCCTTTAAAAGCCGCATGCAGCTGAATCAGCAAGAGGTGGATACGAGCCTGTGGCCTGTATATTTGAATCTCATTCTGACTGCGATTAGCAGTGGGTACAACATTGTGTTATAGGACATGAATACCTCATCGGTTGCAGCAGGCAAAACATGATTGCATACGCTAATTGCTAGGCTGACTGCTGCCAGGGTTAGTGTGTACCCACCCTAGCTTCAGGTAGCTGAGAACTCTGAATGTAATGAGAGTAAGTGCTTCAAAGCTAGCTGAAGCTAGTACCTGCCATAGGGTGACACACACAGCAGACCCAGACTGACCTCAGCCAGGCCACAGATTTGGACTGATGACTTGCAGACCCATTTTCACCAGTTTTGGGAGAAAAATCGTGACGGAGTTTAGTATTGACCAATCAGCATCGTTCAACATTTAAATAGGGTGACAAGTACAGATCTCGCTGAATTACTGATTCATGAAGTGGAAAGGACTAAACTGTTGTTCGATCTTAGAGACTGCAATTACAGAGATGTAAGAGGAAAGATGTATATGTGAAGTTAGATCGGCAAGCGTGTCCGACATGCAAACGGTAACTTGGTTACATGTATTGCCTGTTAGCTACTTTGCCTCACATCGAAAACTAGCCACTGTACTACCCAGTCAATGTGCTAATTCACGTCAACACAAAAAACAAAAGCAACAACACATGGTGTAATTTCTTCGTAAATTTCTAATTTCATGTTGATTACTAATGTTGTTATCTGATGATCCATTGTTAAAACAAAATAACGACCAGTTTATTCAAGAAATAAATTTACTTAGGTAACCGGATCTGTGCTCTGAATTTCCCGTGTAAGAATGCCACCCTCTGAAATAATAAACCATTAATAAATCATTAATAAACTCAGTTTGGACCTTGGACCGATTTCCGTTCATAGTGTGAATGTAGCTTAATATCTTTTGGACACCTGTAACGGACAGTTTAGGTCTTCTGCATTGAGTGTAAGAGAAAAATTCACTCTATCGTGGAGGCTTAAGGAGAGAAAGCTAAACGGAGACTTGCGTGCAATTTTTTTGGCCCATCTGTAGGCAACGATGACTACATTGAATGGGAGGGTGCCAAAACACCCAAGGGAGGCTATGTGCGGCTGGTTCTAGAGGTACCTGGGGCAGGGAGAAGAGAATTCAGGGTACACAGGCTGGCTGAAATGGTATTTTTCTGGTAACAGACTGTATGTATGCTAGTGTTGTATCTACAGTGTGCAGACATGCTGTTTGACTTGTCCTCATACTAGTATACTAATTTTTTAGAGGCAGTGACCATTGTGTCATTTTAGCAGGCAGGTAGTGTGACCAATTCCGACTTTATTAAGTGTGTGTTAAAATGATATTTCAACATGTCAATACATGTTGCGGTTGCTTGTGGCCTAGGTAAGAAAGTATTTCCACAGTAAATTTGCCACCAGTGAAGATGACTAAAACCGATAACCTTATGTAGAGGGGTGGGGTGTAGGGTGATACTTCAAAACTCCACCCACCTGCAACCAGTTAGATAACACACAGACGTGCTATTGCTCTGTAAGACCACACTGGACCAATCATCCAAGAACATCAGAACTTTTTTGAGTTGCATGAATTTTTATATGAGAGACAGGGAAATATACTAGAACAGCCTTGGCGTCAAATCAGCGATTTGTAGATGGCAGCTTCCAGATTGACCAGACTAAGGGTTTCATGCACTCTTCCCTTACTGTGCCCTGCTGAACTTTTGTATCTGGGGTGGGTACTTAGAACAGACGAGAGATGCAGTGTTGGTAATTTTTTTTAATGTGTTGACTTTGGCCATACTCTATAGATATAAAAACACTAGATCGATTTTGTTTCCAAGATTCAGGCACACAGAAAACGGTGAGGACGGGTAGGGATTTGCTTTGTCTCTGATGTGCAGTGAAGTATTGCCAGGTCATTTTGCAGGCATAAACTAGGACAAATAATGGTTGCAAAAAAGTCCACTACTTGTGGCTGCAATGGAACAGAAAAAAATATTATCCAATGACCATGTGCGTTTCTGTGGTGATAGGGCGCTAGTACCTGCATTCCAGATGCTCTACTTTGAGAAAACAGTGGTCAACCCCTGATGATATTTGGATATGTTGTAGGCCAGGCGTCTAGTTATTTGACAGCATATGTCATTTGGGCCAATAAAAATTACGGAATACCTTTTTAGGTGCGTGTTCTTCGTGAAATCACTACACAAATAGTAAGGCTATATTTTAGTGGTTTTATACATATATCGCCACCCAGAATATCCATTTACCCCAACTATAACACTGCTTTCGCTGTTTTTGTATTACTCTCTATGCTGTAGTCTGTTAGTTTACAGACACTGTAGCCTACATAGGTAGCTTCAGAGCGAGCCCTTTACGTACTATAAATGCTCAGCGTCTCCACACAAATATGTCATACTGGTCCCGGAGCCCTTACGAAATATCGAAGTGAAGTTGAGATCCTATCTAAACTTAGATGCAAATTTACTCCTACGTCGAGACTTTGACCTCTGTTTCATTGCGTCGTTATGTCACACGCCTGGTTACCACATGTCGGGAGCCAGGCTCCTCCACAGGCTACACACTGCGTAGAGATGTAAAAAGTCACGAGATAAGAGCTGAAATATCACACTTTTCCTGTGTCCTGTTGGCAGAACAGTGATGATGTCTCCACCCTGATATGCATAATGTTTCGACCTCCTTTTCTCTGAGATCCTATGTTTGTCATTTGTGGAGAGCGTTTGGCGTACATCAAGGCATCTGTGAACAAATACTCTATGTGGATGAACAACTGGAATAATAAAGACATTATGTCAGAAATTATTTGTCAAAATGTAAAAATTTTTGTTAAATAGTTCAAAATTAATACTGCTTATGTGACTTTGCTTATGTGCCATTTTTTCATTTGTAATGAAATTATTGTATTTAAATTTGAAAATAAGACGGGCCATTCTTGACATAAATCCGAACATTGGGTGAAATGAGTCACAATTGGTTGAGATCCAGGCATGGTGGACTGCTCTGGTCAGATCACAAGGTTGGACTGTTGCTAGCTTTTGTCATGCTGTCTCAGTGATCCTCTTCGTGAAATTTTCCTCATACACGTTTCTCTCATGCACGCTTTTGTCTGGCACGTTTTTATCTGGCATGTTGTTGTCATGCGCGTTGTTTTCATGCACGTTATTATCATGCACATTTTTGTCATGCATTTTTTTGCCATGCTAATCTGCTCCTCCTGTTTTCAGCGTGGTTTCTATGGCTCCAAGCCTTCGAGAGCTTGAGTTTCGCTTTGTCCCTGATCTCAGGCATTCTCTTTACCGGCTTCCGATGTGTCAATGACCGTAATGGACGAAAACTTCTCCTTGTGGCAGTGGTTGTTTGTTTCATATCAGGTGAGAACTCAAAATCTATATATATCGATCCTTCACTCTTGAACCCAGAATTCTACAGTATTTGACAGTAAAATTGCCTTTGATACAGATCAGTATATTTAATTATTCATAAATTTCTTTTATTTATTTTCAAAGAATTTGTCATTAAACATTGGTGTTATGGATAGAGGAATCTGGAGTGGCGGATGCAAACCATTTACTTTTGGCAATCTGCTGACAGACTTTTGAATGCATTATGTACAACTATATGTACTGCAACATTATGTACACAATATTGGTGGACGACGCCTAATCTTTAACAAATGCTGGAATGCACTAACAGTCCCACAAGGGGCTGAATCGGCACGTTTTCCCTAGAACTGATGAACAGTGAAATCGAAGGATTCTGCAAATTCCTTGCCCAGTTAAGGACTGCTTTGAAACGGCGTCTTTGGTGTCCTGTAATGACTAATTGAAAGGTGTGCAAGATCCTTAACGACCCACTCACTTAGTCATTACTAATCCGTTACATCTGTAGAATTCGCCATTGACCTGACGAAAGAGCCATGTTACATTAACTTTCACCAATCTTCTTAAGTCAATTTCTTGTAAACTTACCTCATAAATAATGCACTCAGTTCTGTGATGCAGAAACCTAGATATGATGTCATTTATATAAGGAAAACAAGTTACAAGGAATTTGAGTTTACGAAGTTTTGTGATAATGGATCAGTATTAGTATCCAGTATTATTATAATGTGGTGAAAGCACACAAGTAAATAAAATAATGACATGATTTTGTTTTTACTTTGGAGTGTTCTGTGCGGCGTGTGGTCTGATGGTGTTCCTGGTCGCGATGTTTCTGGTGCACGACATTGTCTTCACCGTCGGCAGCATGTCGGCGTCTTTTTTCACGAGAGATCACGTGGCCTGGGCGTTTTATCTAACCTGCTTAGGATCCTCTTTAATTTGTGTGTCAGGACTGCTCTTTTATGACATATTAAAACGCTGGAACTTTGCTAATTGGCATGATTTGGCATGACACATGGCTTTGGTAGGCTTGTAGATATGTACTCTTTGATCTTAGGGCTCATGTTTTATGACATTCCCAACTGGCACATGTTGTGTGTACTCATTTTCACCAGGATTCTTGTCTTATGATATACATGTACCAAAACCCTGCAACATTACCAGTTGGCGTGATTCAGTGTAACGCCAGTGTTGTGTAGGAATATGTGTTTGTGTCCCCACTCACACCAGGACTCCTGTGATATACCAGAACCGTGGAACATTACCGGTTGGCATGATTCAGTGTAACGCCAGTGTTGTGTAGGAATACGTGTGTGGTCACACCAGGACTCCTGTGATATACCAGAACTGTGGAACATTACCGGTTGGCATGATTCAGTGTAACGCCAGTGTTGTGTAGGAATACATGTCTGTGTACCCAGTCACACCAGGTCTCCTGTGATATACCAGAACTGTGGAACATTACCGGTTGGCATGATTCAGTGTAACGCCAGTGTTGTGTAGGAATACATGTCTGTGTACCCAGTCACACCAGGACTCCTGTGATATACCAGAACTGTGGAACATTACCGGTTGGCATGATTCAGTGTAACGCCAGTGTTGTGTAGGAATACATGTCTGTGTACCCAGTCACACCAGGACTCCTGTGATATACCAGAACTGTGGAACATTACCGGTCGGCATGATTCAGTGTAACGCCAGTGTTGTGTAGGACTACATGTCTGTGTACCCAGTCACACCAGGACTCCTGTGATATACCAGAACCGTGGAACATTACCGGTTGGCATGATTTGGTGTAGCACAAATTTATTGCCTTTTTGTGTACTCATTTATGGCAGCATTCCAGTCTTATGATTTATGATACAATAAATACTGGATCATTTCCAGTTGGCATGATATGGTGTATCAGAATTTATGTAACCTTTTGTAAACTCGTTTACGTCAGATATTCCAAAACTCATTACCAGTTGGTGTGATATGGTGTAACACATACCTCCTGGGGCCATCTACAGTGAAAAAGGTTTTCTTGGTCAGTTTGTTAAATTTTCTTAATTTAGAAATCAAACTTTTCAATTTGTAGACCAGGGAAAGAGAAATAAAGCTTCAGTATAGTGTATACATATAATTAGTAAGAAAGGCAAATATTTTTTGCTACCATTGTCTGAAGTCAAAGATTCTAATAACAGCCCTTTTTTGCAGATAACAAAAACTGAAAAACTTTCCCAAATAAAAAAATACAGGAATTTTTCATTTTGTCTCTCCTGCAAGAGGTGTTCATTAATTTTAAGACGTTTTCTTGCTGGGGAGACTATTTTTTTAAAACAGACACTTTTTGTAATTTTTCTGAAATGTGCAAGAAGAATCTACATGTGTACTCTTTTATGCCAGAACTGGTGTTTTATGATGTACCAAAACGCCGGAAGTTGGAATATTACCAGTTGGCATGATGTAACCTTATATATGTATGTACTGGGGCCTCCGTAGCTCAGTTGGTTAGCGCGCTAGCACTGCGTAATGACCCAGCAGCCTCCCACCAATGCGGTGGCTGTGAGTTCAAGTCCAGCTCATGCTTGCTTCCTCTTCGGCCGTATATGGGAAGGCCTGTCAGCAGCCTGTTAATGGTCATGGGTTTTCCTGAGGCTCTGCCTGGTTTCCTCCCACCATAATGCTGGCCGCTGTTGTATAAATGAAACATTCTTGAGTACGGCATAAAATGTCAATCAAATAAATAATAAATAAACACATGTACGTACTCATTCATGTCACCATCACGTGGTGTTAAGCCATAACCCTTCTAATTTTAATTCATTTGGGTGGAAACTTTATATGAAAATAAATTCTCATGTTCAAATAGGCCTACTGACATCTGCCGGACTGCATTCGACAAAGCCGCATGAGATTTAACAATTTGTATTTCCGATGTTAACACCATTTATGTCATCATGGTTATAGTTAGTCAAAATTAGCGAGAGTCTCTGGGTGGAGAGAAAAGTCAACCTGAAATGTAGGCACTCGACTGATTCACATATAGTCCGGCGGAATTAATTGTGGGGTTAATTAGTTTGACTAAGTAGTTGACAATACAGTTTTAGTCGTAGGTTAGTTTTCGCAATAAAATATCTCGGATACAAAAGGAAGACCTAAGTCAAGTGCACATAACCTTGTTTGTTTCACAACAGATTGTATGCCATATTAGTATTCTATTAGCATGGACCAGTATATAGCAACATTGCTCCATACAATGTGGCTGCTGACGGTAGTCCGTGCAAATCATCCGAAGTAATCATCGGAAAGATGATATGTACCTGCACAGGGTATGATTCACAGGAGCTTGCCATCAAGAGACTACTTACTGTAAGCAGTGATACTGTGTGGAGATAATTGAAAAGCGTTAGATGACATTGAAGTAAATATTTATTTATTTCGCTTTTTACGCCCTACTTAAGAATAGTTCACTTATATTTATTTATTTATCTATTTGATCGGTGTTTCATGCCATACACAAGAATATTTCACTTTATACGATGGTGGCCAGCATTATGGTGGGAGGAAATAGGGCAGAGCCCAAGGGAAACCCACAACCACCTGCGGGTTGCTGGCAGACCTTCCCACAGGTTGTTGGCAGACCTTCCCACATAGGACCGAGAGGAAGCCAGCATGAGCTGGACTTGAACTCACAGCGACCACATTGGTAGGAGGCTTTTGTGTCATTTGCGCTGCACTGAGCCACAGAGGAACCATATATTTTAGAATATTTAGTTATTTATTTATTTGATTGGTGTTTCATGCCTTTCACAAGAATACTTCACTTATACGACGATGGCCAGTACTATGGTGGAAAGAAACTGGATGAAGCCTGGGTGAAACCCACGACCATCCACAGGTTATGGGCAGGCTTCCCCACGTAAGGCCGGGGAGGAAGCCAGCATGAGCTGGACTTGAACTGACAGCGATCACATTGGTGACAGGCCTTGGGGTCATTACACTGCGCTTGTGTGGTAACCACCTTGTCGACGAAGGCCCACGTTGGAATAAATAAATCAGTTCTTAAAGACGAAATTATACCGGTTGCAGTACGTATCGGTAGTCCGGGTGCTTAAGCACTGAAGTGTCTATATAGGTTTGTAGAGAACATGGTAAATCATTTGTCTACATATCAATACGTGTTTCTGCCTAGCACAATACCTGTACATCTATAGTTATCTTACATGTTCTGTTAATTTGACCAGATTGGTCAGTGAAATGCAGTTACTTTTTAACAAGATTTGAAAGGCTGTATATTTATTTGTTTATTATTTATTGATTGGCATTTTACGCCCTGCCCAATTAAGAATACTTCACTTACATTAAAGCGATCAACGTAGTAGTGGGAGAAAAGTGAAGTCCTGCCATGACGTGTAGATGGGTTAACTGTTTCCTGCCGGTTTTCTTTTAATTAAATTATGTTTTTACCACTAGAATAACTTGAGTAAATTGCGTGAGTAAGTTTTAGAAGTAATGTCACAATTGACAAGGACACAATAGCAGTAGTTGGATTTCGGCTTCATCCACTGCAGTACTTACACGTTGTTACATGTATCACGAGTCTGTCCAACGTACACATGGTAGCTGTAGGGAATTATGTGGGAGTTTTATGGAAGTGAAAGTGGACACATTTTGACAATTCTTGGAACAAAACCTTCTCGTCTGCCTGCAACCTGCAGATGGTCGTGGGTTTCCCCCAGGCGTGGACTGATCGGTTTCCTCTCACCATAATGCTGACCGTCGTCATATTTAAGTGAAATATTCTTTAGTGCAGCATAAAACACCAATAAAATACATAAGTAAGTAAATAAATATACAAAAACAATCCCCATTCACCATTGTCCTGATATATGAGGATAATCGTTTGCGTCACTTTAACAATAATTCTGACAATAAACAAATCTCAGTGAGCCTCGTCAGGCCTTTGCAGATATACATATATATGCTTGATCAACTTTCAAATATCACAGAAATGTAGATGTATGCAGTGAAATATTCTTGAGTACCATGTTAAGCAGCATTCAAACAGGTGAATGAAATAAATCAATATGGCGAAGACTCCAGTTTATATCAAGCATGGTGTCCATTCATCGATGTTCATGTAAGTAAAAAAAAATTATTCGATATACTGTATATATGATAATAAACACCAGTCCAAAAGTAAAGTGTTGAGTAAAGCTTTATGCTCAAAATTCGGTACAATGCCAGGACGTAATCACGCAGGGAAATCAGAGGTGGTTGCAGTTTGTTTAATTTATTTATTTATTTATTTATTTGATTGGTGTTTTACACTGTACTCAAGAATATTTCACTTATACGACGGCGGCCATCATTATGGCGAGAGGAAACCGGGCAAAGCGCGGGGGTAACCCACGACTATCTGCAGGTTGCTGGCAGACCTTCCCACGTATGGCCGGAGAGGAAGCCAGCATGAGTCGGACTTGAACTTGCATTGGTGGGAGGGTTCGGGTCATTGTTCTGCGATAGCGCGCTAACCGACAGTTTGTTTAAAGAATTCAGAATACATTTCTCATTTCTCACTTCTCCCAAATCAAAGTAAAAACAAAACTCTGTGTAGGAATTATTTCTGAAATAAATTTTTAGTTTGGAATTGAATCCCAATTTTGAAACAAAAAAAATATTCAGTGTTACATAAAGTTTCAACTTCCAAAAAAAAAAAAGAATACCAGGTTTGAAATAATTCTGCTGATTATTTATGAAATGAAAAATGAACATTTTTGAAATTAGTGATTTGTGGCGAACAATTGGCTTGTTGTAAGAAATAAATGCATGCCTTTCAAATGCGAGCGACATGTTTACGTCAAAACTGCGTTGTCAATTTATATTTCAGTAGGAGTGAAACGTTCATTTAAACATGGCCAATTCTTTATTTCAAAAGTGGGTTTTCTTTTAAAACCTGCATTTATTTTAAAACTTTCCGCTACACGCTGTTCCCGCAGTTAATGAATACTTGTTCACCCTGTGCATGACTTAGTTATTCTTTACTCTCCCGCGCAAAATTTCAAAAGCCATTGGGAATTTGTTGTTCTTATGCGTGACATAGGTAAACGCGGTAAGCCATTTTCTACACTATATTTAGTGTATTCATCTTGATTTACTTGAAAGTTGTATTCCACGAGTCTGAGTATTTCAATTTCCACAGATAAGTAGAAGTAGAGTACCATTTTCTAGAATGGAATAGATTAAACAAAATCGAAATATTGAATCGTGTATCGCCGCGTGTCAATTGTTGGAGTTGCCACAGAAGTCAGAGTTGCTCAGTTATTCCATGGTGTCAGTTCAAGCCCAGCTCACGCTGGTTTCCTCTCTGGTAGTACGTGGGACGGTCCACCAGCAACTTGTGTATGGTCGTGGGTTTTGCCCGGGCTCTGCCTGTTTCCTTCCATGATAATACTGACCGCCGTCGTATAAGTGAAATATTCTTGAGTGTGGAAATAAACTCAATAAACACATCAAAGAAATAAATAAATAAGTAAATAAATAAATAAATAAACATTCCAAAATTGGTATTGGTATGGTTTACTGGTGAAAACCAGAGTGGCTACCGCAGGTTTCGGGTTGGACAGCCGAACTTTACAAGGTTCCGTTTCGCAACCAGCGAGGAACCCTATTTTTCATAACAGTTGATCTCATATATGCGTTATACCTAACATCCTAACGAATTAAGCCTGGTTATTTACTTGATTCATGTTTTAAGCCGTACATTTCATTTATACGACGGCGGTTAGCATCATGACGAGAAGTAGAGCCCGGGGGAAACCTGAGACCATCTGCAGGTTGCTGACAGACCTTTCCTCGTACGAGCTGAGAAGGGAGGCAGGCTGAGCTGTTCTTGAACTCACAGCAATCGCATTGGTGGGATGATCACGTGAGTCTGCTTGGTGCATAACCTTCAGTTAAAGGGAGAATACTTTGGAGTACAGTATCGGGTCATTTTCTACAGAAAGACTCAATTATCTCCCCTACAATTAAGTTTTTGGCAGCCTTATAATGGCGGCACGGGCTAATAATATTTTTTTGATCAGCCGTATTTTTTCTTGTTTTGTATATAACGTTCAATTAAAGTCTCATTTTGTACTATATGTTTACATTTTGAGATATATTCCGAGGGAACATGAAAGTATTGCTGAGGCTAGCTTCTAGTCCGCATCCGATTCAGTTGCCATTACGCGTCTACATTTTAATCGACCCGTGTGCTCCAAACTGTAGCGGCGCGATGGAAAGGTGCAAATACGGCAGAGTTTGATCTGCTTTCATGAACAAAGTGAGTAAATGTCGTGGTTTGTTATTCTTTTTGGATGTGTGAGTATGATTTACAACACGCGGAATGGCGTATCATAGATATGATGTCTGTTAACTTACTATTTCGTCTGGGAAAGAGAGGGTTGCCTTCACCGGAAGTTCAAATTGCAACAAGAACTTGACCGGCGACAGACTGTTGTTAAGTCCCGATCTTTAATCTGTAGCAGTCCACTCTAATATATTGCCATTGGAAGTCGTGCATTTATTGCTGTTCGGTCCTTTCTACTTTGTTGTAACTCGACCGATTAATATTATGTTATTTACACATATTGTCAACTTTCTTTGATGTTTGGTTTGTGGAGGCTCAAAATTAGGTGTCTCAAATCTCAATGACGAAAGAAACTGAGTGACGAATGACAACGCTATATTTACATATTGATTGCTCCCTTACTATAGGAAAAGAATGACAGTGATATCACATAGAATGACAGTGATATCACATGGAATAACACTGATATCTGCTGTCTACCCAAGACAAATCTGTATGAACCCATCTTACTCCATGCATATAGAATGACACTGATATCGCATGAAATGACACTGATATCACCTGTCAGTCCACCCTAAACAATGTCCTGCGGACCAGTTATACTCTAGGGATATGACACTGACATCAAATGAAATGACACTGATTTCCCCTGTCATTCTACCTACACAACAGTTTACCATCAAATGCTGTTCAAAACATAGAATAACACTGGCATCACATAGAATAACACTGGCATCACCTAGAATGACACTGATATCACTTGTTATTCCACCTCACAGAACATTTTGAGAACCAGTTGTACTCTAGGGATATGGAATGACACTGACATCAAATGGAATGACACTGATGTCAGCTGTCATTCTACCTACACAACAGTTTACCATCAAATGCTGTTCAAAACATAGAATAACACTGCCATCACATAGAATAACACCGGCATCACCTAGAATGACACTGATATCACTTGTCATTCCATCTCACAGAACATTTTGAGAACCAGTTGTACTCTAGGGATATGGAATGACACTGACATCAAATGGAATGACACTGATGTCAGCTGTCATTCTACCTACACAACAGTTTGCCATCAAATGCTGTTCAAAACATAGAATAACACTGGCATCACATAGAATGACACTGATATCACATAGAATAACACTGGCATCACATAGAATGATACTGGCATCACATAGAATGACACTGATATCACATAGAATAACACTGGCATCACATAGAATGACGCTGATATCACATAGAATAACACTGGCATCACATAGAATAACACCGGCATCACCTAGAATGACACTGATATCACTTGTCATTCCACCTCACAGAACATTTTGGGAACCAGTTGTACTCTAGGGATATGGAATGACACTGATATCACATGGAATAATACTGGCATCACAGAATAACTGGCATCACATAGAATGACACTGATATCACTTGTCGTTCCACCTCACAGAACATTTTGGGAACCAGTTGTACTCTAGGGATATGGAGTGACACTGATATCTCATGGAATAGCATTGATATCAGTGCCATTCCATAACCCTAGAGTACAACTAGTCCTCAGATTTTTGTGTGTGGTGGAATGATAGATGATATCAGTCTCATTGAATGTGATAGGAGCGTCATTCCGTATCCCAAGAGTACAAGTCCTCAGATTGTTCTGTATGGTGGAATGACAGGTATTATCAGTGTCATTCCATTTGATATCACTGTTATTCCATCTCAAAAGAACAGCATTTGATCTTAAAGTGTTGTGTGAGTGGAATGCCAGGTGATATCAGTATAATACCAGGTGATATCAGTGTCATTCCATATCCCTAGATTACAACTGGTCTCGAGAGTGTTGTGTATAGTGTAATGACAGGTGATATCAGTGCCATTCCATGTGATATCAGTGTCATTCCATATCCCTAGAGTATAACTGGTTCCGAGAGTGTTGGGTAGGTGGAATGACAGGTGATTCCAGTGTCCTTCCGTGTCATATCAGTGTTATTCCATTTGATATCAGTGTCATTCCATGTGATATCAGTGTCATTCCTTGTGATATCAGTGTCATTTCATGTGATATCGGTGTTATTTCGTGTGATATCAGTGTTATTCCATATCCGTAGAGTACATCTGGTCTCGAGAGTGTTGTGTTTGGTGGAATGACAAGTGATATCAGTATCATTCCATGTGATATGGCCGTCATTCCTTGTGAGTGTTGTGTAGGTGGAATGACAGGTGATATCAGTGTCATTCCATGTGATATCAATGTCATTCCATGTGATATCAGTGTAATTTTATATCCATTGAGTGAGATGGGTTCCTGTAGTGTTGTCTTGGGTGGAAGGACAGCAGATATTAGTGTCATTCCATGTGATATCACAGTCATTCATTTTCCTATAGTAAGGGAGCATTCATTATAATAAATATGGCGTTGTCATTCGTCATTCAGAATAGGACACCCCTCAAAATGCTCACATGAACTGATGAACTTTATGAAACTAAATTGCATTTGTCACTTGTGTAAATGAAGCTTAAACTGCAAAAGGACGTAGATGAATCTTATCCTTATATGCTTAATTAGCTATGCATGGATAGCCTTGGAAAGAGAGCAAAAAGAGAAATACATACAGTCAAGTACACATTTATCTAGTTCTTATTTTTTCTTCTTCAAATGGCCTTAGGCTCAGTACAAGGCCACAAGGAGAAGTTTCCATAGATAAATGTTAACATGGTTAAAGCTTTCAGTTTGAATAAATGTGCCGTTCCAAAAATTCAACTTTAAATAAATAACTAAAAGAGGCAGTTTTACTAACCGAGGAAAGATAATACTGCAATAAAGAAGCCAACAAGGATGTCAGTATATTTATGGAATTACAGGTTTATTGTCAACCAATTTGAATTTAAAGCACGGGACAATGTCCACATTGTTATAGGTTTTAAATAAGTTCTAAGTTGGGAGTCAGTTTTTTCTGTTTAAATCATTTTCTTTGTTATTATATGCAACTTAAATGTGCGGTCAGCAGTTTTCAGTGATGACAGAAAGACACAGTGAATGTGCTAGGCAGGTGAATAAAATCAGTTTCCAAATTGGGCACCATTTTAGAATATATAATGTTGATAATCAAGGATGTGTCTCAATTGCATCTGTTCACATAGCCAACATGGTGATCATACCATGAGGAACATACAGCACCTATACATGGGTTAAGCGGAATTAAAGACAATTATGAAGACAATAGACTGATCCTTAAGCTGTATTTTGCAGTTTTCCAATTGTCTTGCAGATTGTGACCATTTCCTTTTAATAACCTTAGAAATAGTAGTATGGTAATGTATCAGTTTGAATTGAAAATGTAAACATATTTTGGGTTGGCATAAATGTCAAGAAAGGCGAAAAGGGAATGTTTCTTTGTATTGCCATGCACTAATACTGAACATACATGTACCTGCCAAAGAACTGTTTCAAAGAAAATCTGACTGTTCAAGAAGTTTAAATGGTTTATACTGAATTTGTTTTTTATATAGGTGACTGGAGTCAGAAGGTAGTCAATCAGGGAAGCAAGAACACAGATTCTGCTGAACCACTTCACCCTGGAGCCAGACTGTTAATCATTGAAGGCACCATATATGGACACCATGGCGGGAATGTTGACCAGTCAAGAAGAAGAATTGGGGAGTGTTAAACCTGGCATTCGTCAGCTACAGGGTCACACCAGCAGCACTCTATGCACTTCTCAGGAACATGGCTTCCGACCTACATTCCTACCAGAAGAACAACCAATCAATTTAGTCAGTCCATGTTTGAAGTTGAATAACGAATCCAGAACTGGGCCGGTGGTGGTGAACTTTGCATTGTTGAAGAGTCAGAGTTTGAAACCAAAATTTTTTGAGTCAGAGTCTCAGGACTCTGCTTCATCTGATCCTGAAGCTCAGTATGGAAATGTTTCCTGTGCCACTGAGAATAGTAGGAGTTCAGTGGAACACCGTGCATTACAAAAGGAAGCCCCAAAGTCACAGTCCAGTTCTGATCAGTTTTCAGAACCAGCACAAGGCGTATCACTGTCAGAGAGCCGAATGAATCTAGGAATAACCAACCTGGTGTCAGAAGCGGGATCGCAAAAATCTTTGAAAGAATCTAATAACAAAATTATCCCAAAAAGGAGAGGACGCAAACCCAAACGGTTAATTACAAAATACACAGCATCTGTGTTGAAATGTTCTAAAGACAAAGAAAGTTTGCCAGAAAGTTCAAAACCAGGCTTTCAACAAACTTCAGATCTGGATTTACATGATATTGATCACTTTTCAGCTGAAGTAAGGAAGAGCAAGAGTCCTGAATCAGTCAAGAATCCAGTTATCACTTCTATTCTTCATAGTGCAGTAAAGAACAATGAAAAGGCTTATGGTGATATACCGGTAGATCTACGTTCCAAGACAAAAGATGCACACTTAGAGTTGGTGGAAGGAAGTGTGGGAGCTGTTCCCAAAAGAGAGAAACGTCCGAGCCGAAAAATGAGGAATATGGATTCAGAGCCTACTTGTACAGGAAAGGTAAGCCCTGTTATAGTGAGTAAAATCCTGCCTGTTTGTGTTACTGATACCGTGCCTGTGGTTAATTGAAAAGACATTTAAGTTTGAAAGGTCTTTTTTTTTTTTTATTAAATTCTAGACCTAATTATTACAGTGTTACGTGTGCAGGGTATTTTGCCCTGCACAAGGATAGATAACCCACTTTCTTTGGCGTGAGTTAACCTGACATGTCTTACATTTGTTTTCAACTCTGCTGTGTTTTTTGACCCATTTGTCAACACTGCAGTACCTGTCAGGTATGTGCTTAGACTGCCAACCATATACTAGCATGTGGTGAAGTATTATAAGGAATTGTTCAATTATTGGAATAGGGACATTCTTAAGTGTTGTTCAAATGGCTGTTGTTACAGTACATCACATACAATGGAATGGAATTCTCCCCCCCCCCACCTCCCAAACTAATAGTTTAAGCTGGTGAAAGATCACCTGAAATTTTATGTGATTTACAAAAAATGACCTGTAACTTCTCATCATTGTTTATTACTTCTCGTACAGCCAGGCAATTTGCGAAAAAAGAAAATCCAGGAATAAGTGTGGGCAATTTATTTTCAACGGAGCAGCACACCATTTATTGTTGTGAAACCAGAGACCTTCAAGCAATGCAATAAATGTAAAATGTATTGGCAATAAAGTTTATTGATTCTGGCGTTCCCAACTATCCATTAATGGGATAAAACAAAAGCTAGGTGTTACTCCAAATGTCCAACATTCTGCTATTTCTATACTACTGACAGCCTACCATGTTTGTATTTCCATTCTAACTTAGACTGGAGAGAAAACAGTGGGGAAGTCTACTTCTGGAGATTCCGAGCCAGATCAGGGTCAGCGCAGGAAGAAGAAACGGAAACTCCTGAGTGGGAAACTTGGTGAAGGAGCTACTGGGTATAAAACTGTAATCACGCGAGGTTTGGTCATGGATGGAGATGGGTTAGGAGTACAGGCTGCACCGGGCACTAAGCCAAAGCAGAAACGGTACAGGGGCAAACAAACTGTATTTTGTTGTTCGCTTTGCCCCAAGACTTTTCCTATGAATTGTCGGCTAACGAAACACCTGAAGACGCACGCAGGGATAAAACCGTTTATGTGCACGGAATGTGGCAATTGCTTCACTCAGAACAGTTCGTTGCAGAAGCACATGCGAACGCACACTGGTGAAAAGCCTTACGAATGTCCAGAGTGTCACAGAACGTTTTCCGAGAGCGGGACATTGGTTCGCCATCGGCGCACTCACACCGGGTTCAAGCCGTACCCGTGTCCACACTGCAGCAAGCGGTTCGCCCAAAAGAACAGTCTGAAGATCCACATTCGCTCCCACACGGGCGAAAGACCCCACAAATGCCCGCGGTGCCCGAAGAGTTTCGCCAGGCTTCGTTATCTCAGCACGCACATTCGCATTCACACAGGAGACAAACCTTTCAAATGTCCGGAATGTTTCAAACCGTTTGCCGCGCAAAGCAACCTCAAGTCTCACATGATCACGCATAGCGGTGAAAAGCCGCACGTGTGTGAGGTCTGCAACAAGTGCTTCTCTCATAAGAAAACGCTGCAGCATCACACGCGCACTCATTTCGAAGAGGATCCATTCGCGTGCCGAGTATGCGGCAAAGTCTTCGCGTACGCGAGCTCGCTCCACAAACACATGAAGTCTCACGGACCCAGCAATCAGTTCTTCTGTACCGTCTGCGAGAGGAGCTTCTGCGATAACTTCTCCCTGAAGGGGCATATGAGAACCCACAGCGGGGAAGCCCCATTTACCTGCTCCATCTGCGGGAAGGGTCTGTACTACCGCAGCTCGCTCAAAAAACACCTTCAGAGGCATAACGAAACACCGGAAGAAAAACTGGAAAATTCATGCGATAATTTAAGCTAAATAAGCGGGCGATTTCCAGATATGTTATATTTGTCTCTATTTGTCATTTTAGGCTTCGTACAAAGGTCTTGGTAGGAACGTTAACTTGCATGGTGAACACCAACTTAGGTCTATTTCTTACGACAGTTTGTTGAGAAAAGACGTCACCCCAACTTCAAGAACGTAGAATCTGTTGGTGATTGTGATTTAAGGTCGTGTTGTGTCTTATGGAATTCGTGATCAGTCAGGGCCCGGTTTTACGACTCGACTGCTTAACTCTCTTGGCTTAAGCAATAGTGGTTTGCTCAAGCAATGTAATACTCTGCTAATGTAGTTTCTGACTTAATTTTCTTGGAGAAACACCCCATGTTCGGCTTAGGCAAAAAACTAATGACTGAAGCAATGCATAAGTAATGACTACTGAACTATGGAAGTTTTGTTTAACGGGGTCCTGCTGTATATAATCTGAAAAAGAAGGCTTCATTTTGATTTCGTGGCTGAGCATAAAATGATATGTAAGACAGATGTTTAAAATTATTTCAAGGCATATTGGACCAAGCTTCCTTATTTTAATTCATCTCTTTCTGAACTCGTATTATATACATGGTTTAATATGTCGTACATATCTTTTGTGCGACAAGCTCATTGTTTTTTGCAATGAAACTTGTACATCATAAACCTGTATCAACAGGTGTAGGAAGCGAGATTTTGCTCGGCAAGATGACGAAATTATAAGACAGATCGAAGGAGAAAAGGCATTCTGTTAGACTCTGTAATCACTCGAACTCTTTAATTTCTGCTTCGTGATTTGGCAACTTTGTCGTCTATGATTTGCACTCTACCTTAAGCTATGTCTTTTGACCAGACAGGGCGTTTATTATATTCCATACTAACTGTTACCGTGTAATGTACAGTACGGGTACAATAGAAAAAGAAATAGCTCAAGTCGTATTACTGATAAAAAAAAACAAAAAAAAGAAAAAAAAAAAACAAACCAAAAAAAATATAACAAAACAAACAGAACATCTCACAGGTAAGATTGGTCACAAATTAGTTATAATTGAGTTTTTACCGCTTCCTTGTGGTAGAGACAGCGTTTACCCAAATCGTGTAGGAAACCTCAAAATGAACACGAGGAAGTGGTGAAAGCGACTGTGCGTCTATTTTCATAAATTAAGTCTAGATTCGTGCATCCCGTACTGTTTGGGTTTTTACGAGTATACATTTTCACATGATCTGGGCTCTGTGATTTTGAGAGCATAAATTATAATTTAAGGAGAATGGCATAACTTCATATAAAACTGGTAGAAAATGAATGGGATATATTGCACGTTGAGTTGTTTTCCTTAAAGAAATCTTGAATGTACAATGCCACCACAGAAATATACTTCACTGATAATTGGTGGTAACTTCAGTTGCATGCGGTTAAATGTGCAAGCCCCTCGTACGATTTATGTATTGTGAAATTCATTTTAATGGTGGTTACAGACCCACCATAGGTATGTTTTTTGACAAAAGGTAGTTTGGAAGGGAAAATAGCCTTAGTGATAATTTATTCTAAGCTTTTAGGCATTTATGAATGTATACAGTACGTTTTACGCCAAATATTTAGAATCTTAATTATAATTTATTACAATATTTTTAATGCGGGACTCAAATGTATACACATTTACATGTATAGTGAATTATGTAAATTCTGTACTATTATTATTATTATTGAGGCTTAAAATTAACAGCCCCATTTTTTCTGTTTATAGAACTTAACCAAGGAACAGTGTGTTATAGCAAATCTTAGGAAACAGTAAATAGCTCAATTTTGAAACTCCTAACATGTTTTCCCTGTATAAAATGTGAGTTAACTTTGTAGACTGAGTCTAGCAGCTTTAATACAGGATTTATGAATGGAAGGGTTTTGTTGTGTATTGTCTAGTGTGACTTGTGCATTCATGCTTATTGTGTCAAGGAAATATATATGAATAGTGTCGATATGATTTATTTATTTCACTATTGTTTTACGCCGTACTCAAGGATATTTCACTTATACGACGGCGGCCAGTATTGTGGTTGGAGAAAACCGGCCACAGCCCGGGTGAAATCCACGACCATCCGCAGGTTGCTGGCAGACCTTCCCACTTACGGTCGGAGAGGAAGCCAGCATGAGCTGGACTTAAACTTACAGCAACCGCATTGGTGGGAGGCTTCGGTCATTGTGCTGCGATAGCGCGCTAACCGACTGAGCCACGGAGGCCCCCCGTGTCGAAATGGACGCCGATCATCAAGTTTACTCGTCGAAGAATGGAAGACTTTAATCGCGCCGATGCGGGAGACAGACATCTATTGATGGTTGGATAAAAAAATGTTCTTTTTGGCAAAAAACTGTTTTGGCACTTGGCCAGGGTACATGTTGAAACTCAGCAACACTTGATACTTTATCTAAAAGTCGTTAAAATTACTCGATTTCTATTCGCGTTGCTCGTGTGCCTGTGCAAGTTTACCATATCCTGTCCATTGCTTATCAAAACATCATGGCGCTTAACGCCAATTGACAGAATGCGCACATATATACACATATGTATATGTAGTTTCTTGTGTGTATAACGTGTATGAGATAAGTATGTAGAAAATGGATATAATATTGTGCTCATTATGTTTTTGTGACACAGTTTATTGATTGAGTGAATATTTGCCAAGGTCTGTTTGTACGATATACTTGTTAGAGATTTCATTTAGAGGGGCCAATTTTTGTGTGGATTTATACGTGTATATCCATGTACTTGATGCATTCATAAACGTTGACACTATATATTGACTTGTAAATGTGTTTAGATAAGTGATGTCTTTGTAGTGTTCAGTTAATGGTGATAATACAGAAGACAGTATACAACTGTTAACATTATTCATTGGTTTTGTTTTAATATATACATGTATGCATACGTAAAACAAGACCGTTCTGCCTTCGTTCTTGATAGAACAAACGCCTTTCACAATCTCCGGTGGGGAAACTAGCCTACTAGTGTAATTGTATATGATCAAATATTCCCCGAAGGAGCTGGAAAAGCTATTTCCATTTGCAATAAGTACACTTCTGGGACTGTACTTGCTCTAAGTTATCGTTGATATGCTGACGGTCTTGTACCTATAAGATTCACTGTGCTTCCTGATTGACTCGAATCGCATTGCAGTTTAAAGTCTCAGTGTGCATGGTTACCCTGTTTAACACTTGCTTCCTCCAATCAGCCTTCTGATCGCCGGCGTAGGTCTATATGTTAAATATACATAAGTATATGGCATTAAACTTTAATCAATCCACCGACTCACTAATCAGTCAACCAGTTAACCAATCAATCAGCAGTGTGTTGGAAATTATAGCCGCAATTAAAGCTGCACGTACAATTTCTTCTTAGGGCATTTACCTCAGTGAGCACTTTATGAAGGGTGCCCTGGTGAAAATGTCGTCAAAGACTCTCAAAGGGCTCCTTAGTGTTAAAAGCCAAGCACGCCTGAATCAATGTGGCTTCCCCCCCGGTGTTACTTTGGAAAGTCGGTCAGCAACATGCGGATGGTGGTTGGTTTTTCCCCAAGCTTTGCGTTGTTACCTCCCACTATAACGTGGCCGCTGTCGTATAAGTGAAATATTCTTGAGTATACAATCTGTTTCTGCTGGGAATATATACTCTAATCGGGGTTGATATTCTGTTAAATTCCAGCCATACATTCAGCGGAGAAAAGAATGAACTTTATCATGTATCGGTATAGTATTTTTTAACACATGTACATGATGTGCCCGTTGTTCTAAAAGTTACCTCCCTTACACCTAGGAGCTGAGATGACGCACAAAATGGTCAAAAAAGGGGAATGATATGTATGAGTGCATTGATTGTATTCAAGAAATTTTATTTCGATCAACGAAACAATGTAAGAATGGTAACATCCAAAGTTAGAAAAACAGGAAATAGACGATTCGGTTACAATTCGAAAATCACCAAATAATACGCACCAATTTATATTGGATTATTACAGCATCTTCATGCAAGTAGGGTTTAAAATATCATTCAGATATACATGTATGTGTATATATGTATGCTTGCGTACTCAACAATTTTTCAGTTACATGTTTGACTGAGAGCTAAGAGAGGCAGCTATAGGTATTCCATTTTTAAATAGAGAATGCTCTAACTACAAGGCCACCGAGGCGGCCCATTAGAATATAGAACTACAGCATTCCCACGCGATTGACTGTAATGCAAACTTGGGGCCTCGAGGTCAAAAGTATGAGTTGGTCGATATGTACTCTACCACCATGTCACCTTTTAGGTTATGCTTGCCAAGGGCTGAAGCCCTTTTTCCACTCAGGAGATCGTACGAGAATCCAGAAACCAGGTCTAAGTGTCAAATTGGACAGTCTAACCATTACCAACAAACTCGTGAAGACATATTCCTCTGCATTACAGAAAAAAAGGAAACAAGCGTAGGGCTGCGAATAAAACAAGCGCAAAACCGAATGCACCTGCCTTGAATGTGAAATACAGTTTAAAGAGCAACTGTTGGATCCCACCGCCAGCCCCCAAATCAAAACAAAAATAACCTAATGAGAATTAAACCGAAAGTAAATAGAT
Source organism: Acanthopleura granulata (assembly GCA_016165875.1). Lineage (NCBI taxonomy): Eukaryota > Metazoa > Mollusca > Polyplacophora > Chitonida > Chitonidae > Acanthopleura > Acanthopleura granulata. Next base: position 2,107,489 of record JABBOT010000024.1, on the reverse strand, counting down.
ACAGAGTCAATCTCATTACAGTCAGATCCATTGTTCTGGCTGCGCTACGCCCCTTGGGTACTGACACTGGGCCATTGTTTGTCGTCTTCTGAGGAACTCTGGGTGCCCTTTGAGAATACGTAATGGTTAGCCAATGAACAGAAATTGAAGATAAAGCTATTAATAAGTCAAAGTTTAAATATTCAACGTTATACAAGTATTGCTTATTGCAGAATTGAACTTGAGACTCAACCAGCATCTGTCTCGAGCTGGTAAATAGCCTAACGATGTTTTACTCTGCAACATGCGATAGTTGATTTGTTATACAGAAAAACAAACACACCATGCATCTTAGATGTGACAGCGTGTCGATTTCCTCTCTGCATTGTACACCAGGGAGAATATACATGTGAAACTCATGACGCGTGAAATGGATTTCCAGGGGACACAACTCTAGATGCGACCAAAAATAAATGTGTAATGGGTGGAACATAAGTTGTCGCTGGCTTTACTTCACATGTATTTTGTGATTGCTGTGTTAGTATATACATAATTCATGACAAATAACCGTATAGGATGTGGTTTGATTTTTTTATTGATGTATAGAAACACTTTTATATTTCAAATAAGAATTATTTATTTATTTTTTTTGGATTGGTGTTTTACGCCGTACTCAAAAATATTTTACTTATACGACGGCGGCCAGATTTTTTGTGGTAGGAAACCATGCAGAGCCCCGGGAAAACTCACGATCATCGACAAATTGCTGGCGGGCCTTCCCACGTACGGCCGGGGAGGAAGCCAGCATGAGCTGAGCTTGAACTCATAGTGACCACATTGATGAGAGGCACGGGATCACAACGCCTCGCTGGCGCACCAACCCCCTCTGCCATTGTAATATTGATCGCTACAGACCCACTTTCTGTATTGTCTTACACCATTCCTAGTCCTGGATCACAAATGTAGCCATTACAAGAAGTCATAACATGAAAGTAGCTCATTCTATTCTTGTATCTGCACTTCATAACACCGTGTTCTCTCGGCCACAGTGAAAGACACGGCGTATTGTAAAGTGAGACATGGTGAATAAATTCCCAGTGGTATGTCTAGTTAAAAAAGAAGCTGTTACGCGGATAGCACACACTGAATGAAACATTACGAATATCAGAACCCTCGTGTTCGTGGTTTTACTCAATGCGGGAAAAACAAATCTTCGTGATGCATAATAAAGGCCCCAAGAAGAACAATGTCAGCCTTGTCTCAACATCACCATTATATTACGTGTTCCCAACTTTAACACCCAATTCCTTCAAAATAAGCGTTTTAAATCAAATGTCTAAATTTTGACTTACAATGGAAGTAAAATGATGGCTTTTTCAAATCGCTCCCTGCATGATACTTTCCGATCAGATCTCAGTTGGCATGTTGCCAAGCCCGCTAGCCGAACAGGTGGAGTGGTTTTGAGCTGATCCGTTCCAAGCGTCTCTTCTCGTCCTTGAGGTACATGATAAGGCTTTTATAGGATCTGATTGGCTTAAAGCTTTGACTGTCAAGCATTTCTCGGCGTAAGGTATATAGCCTCAGATTCCTAGTCGCGCCTTGTATAGCATCCGGGTGAAACTACAAGTAGTAACATCATTTATACTCCAGCTCTAAAGCCTTGAGGCCAGCAATTTCTGTACGATAAAGGCCCATTTCCACTGCGGTTCGTTTACCACAAAAATATCTTTCGCATGATAAAAGGAGTGCTCTCTAATTAAGGCATAGCTTTGATGTTTGTCGAAAAGCGGTCTATTTTTCTTTACTATGAAAACGAGATTGCGACCCCTGTCAAATTCAACATCCTGTACCGGTGTCCTTGTGTGTGTGATAACATACTTCACGATGTAATCCCGCAATTCAAGAAGCACTTAGCCTTCAGTACTATGGTGAAGTGCGAGCTTGTGGTACACGTATAGCTACACTTATTGTACTTAAGTCAGCTATAGATACAGAGAATAACACTCTAAGAAAGAATCTGTTACTTTTAATACAACATTATGTTTTGTGGCTTTTGCTAGAACATTGATAGCGTTATTTCAACATAATATTATGTTATGGACAATACAATACTCATTGCCACCGACAAACGTGTTATGCTGCAATTAAGGAGCAAGCGTGTAGCGTATAACAAAAGTTTGTAGAAATGACATAATAATATATTTTGCCGTGAGTCACAAAACATCATATTTTGTCAAGCTAACAGATTAGTTTTTGAGGGTAGATTCTATATCCATCGTCATGCAGAGGCAAGTCGTCGCCAATCCTTATGTTTCAATCGTTAGCTCAATTCTAGCCTTTTACAGGGGTAATCGAGATTTTCCGGGTGGGCTGGGGGGTTTTGGGGGGGGGGGCTCCGTCGGTTAGCGCGCTAACGCAACGAAATGACCGAAGCCTCCCACCAATGCGGTTGCTGTGAGTTCAAGTCCAGCTCATGCTGGCTTCCTCTCCGACCGTAAGTGGGAAGGTCTGCCAGCAACCTGTGGATGGTCATGGGTTTCCCCCCGGGCTGTGGCCGGTTTCCTCCCACCATAATGCTGGCCGCCGTCGTATACGTGAAATATTCTTGAGTACGGCGTAAAACACCAATCGAATAAATAAATAAATAAATCGAGATTTTTGGCTTCCACTGCTCTTTGAATTACCGCCATAGAGCGGCGATAAAATATCGACAGCTGAGAGATTGCATTAAATGGCGCAGTTTAATATGGACTGTGACTAGGTGGATTGTAACCTTATTAGCGGTCAAGCGATCTTCTGTGGAGCAAAAAGATACATCCTGTATGTTGTATATGGTGCACATGGGAACTGTACAGATGTTGAGGTAAACGTGACGTATATATAAGCGGCTGAGTGACTCCGTTCCACATTAGTGACGCTTACAAAGTTATGATGCCACCTTTGTCAAGTTACTAGTAAACTGGCGAAATTTTTCAACATGAGACATATGTACATGTATACAACATGTGGCATTGATGTAAAGCAAATGGTCGCTAACGAACTTCAATTCGTGCAGGACTACAAGAGTGAGCAATGCTGAAGATTTATATTGCCACTAAGAACCTAAGATCACAGGAAAGCAGGAGGCCCTTAAAAAAATTTCTGTCCATGAATGGTACTGAACTCAAGTCTCGTGTTCTCCACTGAAAAGCAAGCCCCGGCCTGAAAAACTCGTCTGCGACCCGCGCCTTACTGTGCATGGCCATTAATAGCGTGCGCAATAACCATGTTGCACAACGATGCTTGTATTATGACTGGGATCTCCACTGAAAGATTCGGTGTGAGCAGTTATCACTATATTGACACATTTCTTAAGATGATTTGGTTACCATCACCAGACTTCTTTCTAAATTCAAGCAAATGGCCTTTAATATTAGTTTGACATTTGCTGATTTGTTTAATGGGCAACATGTATGAAAGCCGGATACCGTACCATACCGTCCTCGTGTCGTGGGTCTCGACCCGCGAGGCGCGGGACGAGATATGCTCATCCGGCTTCCATACAACCTGTCCAGCCTGAAGTAAGATTCTGGCCAAATTTAACCCAGCCGGAGTATACTGTGTCTAGATCCGCCACACTAACGTACGGCTTAACGGCTTGACTCGTTCTAGTGAGAGAATGCGTTGTATATGAAAAGGTGCAAAGGGGAGTCACCTTTTTCTTTACATATTAGACATTCGACGGAAAAGTCGCTCTTAATGAATGAAAGGAGTAAATTAAATTATGGTGAGTTAAAAGACAATAGCGACTTTAGGACTGAGTCTTACAACTATTTGGATGGTCTTAACTGATTTGTGAAGAAAATACAGTCACATTTCACGCCTCGAAGATAGAGTTGGCTACACTTTTCTAGAGCTGAGAGAGAACACGTCTTACCTGCTGCAGTACTCATTTGATATTTATATGCAAAGAAGAGCATAGTTGATAGCAATGTAACTATGTACTTTTTCTCATCTGTAACAAAAAGTGCACAGAATTTTACATATTGTAACTGATTATATGTCAATTCTTTTTCATGTATGCATGTTTCCGGGCCAATGGCCTCTTACGCTGATCCTAAATAAACGTCCCTGACTGACTGCGAGTAATGAGACCATTAATAACTGTATCTGAAAATACCTTTACTGATTTTTTTCTCCATCAATTTAAAAAGAGTAAACTGTTTTGAAAGTATTGTGGGTTTTATTGACCATGTGTTGATAATGTGTCGCCGGAGACGTCACACGGTCTCTTCCCTGGCCCTCTCACATTAGCGCTTTCATACACAGGCGCGCATTACGTTATTACAGTATGGTTGAAAGGAATTGTATTCGGACCAGAGCGTAAAGATGTTCAAAAGATTTTGTGGCATCATTCGCGACAAACCTTATCATTATGGTCCATAAAAACCACCATATATAATTCAAACATTTCACTGCATTTAATTTTGTGAAAAAAAAATCTTACGAAATAAATAAGTATATTTTATAGACCGTTTTCAATGCTCATCATATTTTTAAGTGGTCTTTCCCTTTAATAACGCATAAGGATTCATTCATTTGAGACTGCCATCATCTGAAGCAGATAATGATCTATCATTTCTACTTCGTTACGGTTTCAATTACAGGTACCTAATTTGATGCACAGCTGTTTCTGGTGATTTTATTCGGTTGATCTTTAACACCATGCTCAAGAATGTTTCATTTGTACTATTGCTGTTATGGTGCTATGAATAACTGTTTCTGGTGATTTCATTCGGTTTTTGTTTAACGCCATGCTCAGGAATGTTTCACTTGTTCTATTGCGGCTATAGTGTCATGGATGGAGGCTGCAGTTTTTAGGGAGGGGTAGTAAAAGTTATTTAGAGTTGCAGGCTAAGTGGCGATATCCCTAGCTCACTTATAACTGTTATTGGCTACACGCCGTCGGGTTTGGCGTGGAGTTCCCGGTACTGTCCACAGGGCTTGAAGAGGGGACCAATCAGGCTGGTAATCAGTTGGTCCTAATTGAATCTGAGGTCCTGGGCAGGCGTCCAGCAGGTGCACCGTGCCACGGGCTCTTCTCACCTCGGATGTGCCATGTCCTCAACGCCTTATCAGAACGGACTCCTGCTAACCCAGATCTTATACTGGTATAGTCAATGCACGTCGCACCAATCTTCAACGGCCGAGAACTCGATGATGGGGTTTGGAGCATTTTTTTTCTCTCTCTCATCATTACCATCTTCGTAGTAACATCTTAGCAGGCGTCGAGAAAGGCATCCTTATACGAACCGTGAACTACAAAGGGATTTCTGGGTCAGTATGCCTATATAGGGAACCGAATATCGCCTCGGTCGAGGGTTGGCAAGGCTAGTTAACGGAAGATGGTGTGTCATTATGCAAGAGATCACTGTCAGAGAAGCTGCGCGCTACTCCTGAATTGAGGAAACGGAGAAAGCTATTTTTATTTTACCGTGACGATTTTCGCTTTGACAGTGCGTCTATATTCGACATGTGGAACCGCCTCGGCCGCGGATTGCTATAGAAAGCTAATGGCGTGTCATTGTGCAAACGATTATTGTCAGACAAATGGCGTGCTGATTTGAATTGAGGAATGAGATCGAAATATCCTATTTCGCGTTGGTTGGCGCTAAAATTCTTGTACCAGATTACCTTCACTCTTCAACATTCTTCTGTTCTCCCACCACAAGAAAAAGCGAGGTGGCAAATAACCCGTCATGAATGAATCGAAGCGTAAGTATCCAGTGTTCCTTTTTGTGGTACCATTTACCACAACAGACCCGAGAGTTGGCTCTCTCCTGCGGGAGAGAAAACGAATCAGACAAGTTACTGATAATTAATGATTAGAGAACCTAAGCATTCTTCGGAATTTGTGTTCATTAAAGCAATTTTCGAAAGGAGAACCGATTTATAGATCTAGTCGATATACACTATAATATGTATGTAAAAGCAATGTTGAGTATCACATCCTTTTCTCAAAGCATTCTGATGTTTAACAGGATTATCGTTATTAAGAATTATGCCCTCTGGACAAATTATTGTATTTGCCAGATATGTCGTCTGTTCGTATTTGCCAGTTTTATTGCCTCTCCGTATTTTGCCAGATATCCATAGTCTCTTTGGTAATTGCAATATATATTGGTTCAACGTATTTGCCAGAATTCTTATCCTCCCGTATTAGCCAGTGAAGCCTGCCTCTGTCTCTCTCCAAACATCGTAGACCTTCAGAGCTATCTTGTTCCCGAGAGAAATCAGTATCCCATTTTCTCATCGATCTATTAACACGCTACGCCCCAGGAGGACTCTCTTGCACGGTTCTTCTGAAGCCTTTCTATTAGCTCCGCGTAGTCGAATTTGCAACCACAGTTACATCTAAACTGTAAGATTCCGAGTTCAAATCCGTGGTTCTGACAAATTTGGCCATTGTTATGCTAATGTCGTGCGTGTATGGTGTCCATGTAGCTTGAACCCTAATATTTTGCAACGATACATATGTTTGTTTAATTGGGAATTACGCAATCAAGCTGCAAAAACGTTTCATTATTGGAGTACAACGGTACTTAAAGTTTCTAGATATGACTATCCTAGTTGAGTCGTTCTAATCATTGGACTTTCCGGGTTCCCACTTGTGGCTGCCATTGTCGCATCTGGTAACATTTAGCCTTCAGAAACTGTCTTGGGGAACGCGTGAAGCATTCTATTTTCCTGTGTAAATAAATTCAGACATCCTGGTCTGTACCACTGGCAGCAACTACAGTTTCCTGGTATCCTGATGGCTCTCAGCTGATTGGTCTTCGTGACAAAAATGTCGGTCTGGCTTTCTGTGAAGCCCATTAACTGCTGGGCTTCAATAAAGCTCTCTAATAATGGCGACGCCATTAGGTCAACTACCAACGATAGACGTTACCGCTGGACAGAGTGATCACTTTGGCACCTGGATCTGCTTGTCTGGGAAGGGTTCGGTCCCTTGAGAGAATTCTCCAAGGGTAAAAGCTAACTGTGATTTAGACTACGACCCATCACTGTCCAAGGCAAACCTGAAATAATGGACACGTAAAGGCTACACTAGTATTAGGGTGAAAAGGAATTATGGTGGCCCAAAAGGAACAAAACACCTCGTGCTTTGTCCAGTTTGTCTGGGTTTAGGGGTCCCGGATTTGGAAAGGTGACGAGATAAAGTAAAAGGGACAATAAACTTATATTACGAAGCTCCAGGTTAATACACCTGTGATGTATTCCGAGGCGAGGCCGCAATCAGAGACTATGCTGGAACCAACTGGCTGACTGTTTTGATGATCTTTTTAATGCTGTTACCTGTCTTGATCGCTGAAACACAATGTATAACATTAACATTCCAAGGACATATAAACACTTATGACCATCATATTCTTTGTTTCAAAATTTGGGATCGTAATTTTATACAAAAGAAACTAAACTTTTTAATATTAAATTCAATGCCTGCGATATCTGCAGATAAGTTTATCTTCTTTGCATGTTCTTACATTTTATCGCCCCATTCAACAATAAAAATAATTCTTTCCATGCTTATCCCCCGTAGCAATATGCTTTATAAGCTTAGTGATATTTTAGTATATATTTAAGAAGATATTTTAAGAAGGAGAAATATACCTGAATGTTACATTTTATGTAAAGGCTGTATTATATATTAAATGCTATATATTCAAGAATATTTCGCTTTTAGGAGCGTTGTCAGGTATGTGGATATGGTCAGTTGCTCTGCTTGGAACACTGCACTGTCCTTCGCCAAGGTGCTTCACAAAACTCCTGGCCCAAAATCGCACACAAACCAGCAAGGACTGGATTCGAGCCTATGATCTCGCTGACCAGGGTCCGATATACCGCGGCGACAGGAGCATCCATAAATTCATCACTTTCTTGCTTTCTATGATCACTCTGACTGGAATCGAAAGTCTTCTACACAATACGCCCCAACTACCAACACCAAAGTTTCAATGGTCGAGTTGTAACAGGCTATTTACAAACTGCCATTCTTTTTTACAAGGCCAGATATGGTCAATTTTATAGCCTGAGTTACCCCCCCCTTCCTCCTTTCCCCCATTGCTTGTCGCTTTTAAGCGCTGGTTAGCTCCACGGTCGATATTCACCAAAGGAGAGCCAAGGCGAGCTTGAGCCAGCACGGAATCAACACGTTGTCACCCCAAACCCCATACCAATGTCCAGCTTACCTCCTGTAAACGGATTACTGTAGGGAAGAGCTATTCAGCAGCCGCTGAGATCGACGCCATCAAAAGCTTGTACAGCATCATCCCATGTCACGAACCGAATGATTAAACTAAAACCATAAATAGCGACTCTGGTATCAACGGACGCCATTTTGTGTAGGGATATTTAATACGAGAACCCTGCACAAAGTCATTTTGTTCATTTTGAGCTGAATAACTTGAATATATAGCCCCCAGACACTGTATTCACAGTAAGTAATTCTGGGCATGTTTCGTATTCAAAAGACCGCGAGAGACTAATGGTGAATTATTTGGCTCTTGTCTCCCTCCCCGTTCAAAAAGGCCTGTTCGTGTGATGAAAAAGGCAACCCAAAAAAGTGACATAGAACATAACCATAGTATATCACATATTAACGACTAAAGACGTTGCACATTGCAATGTCTAAACTTTCGGAAGCATTTCATCACTCTTTCAATTTGTTATTATTTGCGCTATACTGTGTTTAGAATGACCACTCCACTGCAATGTATATCACAGACATAACCATGTTTAAAGGTGTGCCCACCGGCAGGGAAATCCCCTTCTGGCGTCGAAAGCCTTCCACACTGAACGCTGTTAATAAGATGGCATTCTTTAGCATCTGAGTCTAATTCTCGCTATAACTGGCCAGATGGTTTTCGGTCCATCTTCTAGGCACTTGCAATAGCTGTTGCCAGTCGCTTCCGTGAAGATCTGATGCATAATCAATGGAGTTTCCCAGATTCCAGTCAAGGCCTATCAAACTCGTTCGTCTTTACGCTACGGTGATGCGTTCTCCTATGGGGTTCAGCCAGCGAATATGTTTTTGTTTCGCATTTCCCAGTGATATCTACATGTATTGAGAGTGAGTATTGATTTTTCTCCGCGCGGTGAGAATAGCGCGGGCCGTGTTTGTGGTTGGAGGAACTGAACCTACGACAGCGTTGCTTACAACTGAAGCTTAGCCGAGAATCCCGCGCGTCGGGGCTGTACCGAGTGTATCGTAGGGCAGTGCGTGGGTCGGTGAGACTGACAGAGAGAAGCAGCTAAGGAGGGTTCCTGGGGTTACGGACAGTACATCAGGCCACTGAGGCAATCCTGGACAATACAGTCATTGCTTCCAGTCCATCGACCAACAGCAACCAGTGGAGCTTAAGCCCGCAGAATGACATAGATAACGGGCTGGGAAATGTTGACAATATAAATGTTTCAGGATTCAAAGCTCTATTTACAACCGTCCAATAAGAACGTGTGAGCAAGCCTACATATGTTTAAATTTAAAGAGCACTGCTTGTTCTGGAGACATCAGGAAGCCATGACGAAGTGTTCTTGTAGTCGAGCAATACTCATTCCAAACATTGTGATATAAACCAGGAAACGAGGTGCAGCTTTCCATAGATACAGCTTCGGATGTACTACGGATGTGAACGCCTCTGGAAATTACGCTAAGCGAAGGTGTGTTCTGTAGAATCGTCCGGCAAAATATGTAAGTATATATACAGCCTATACATTTGTACTTCAATTCTCTGTACTGATTCGCCTGGGAAATGCATTTGCGAGCAGATAGGTCACTCCTCTGTTTTGCAGCAATCCAGGAATACGAGTGTATATATGTGTGGATGTATTTCCCATCTTAACCTCAATCACTCATGCCCATGTATCGGCACGGGGTCAACGTGGCAGCCATATTTGTTATCTGCTTCCAAGCGTTGAAGTCCACACCTTTCAAGGCTTCTGTAAAATCATTAGGAGCCGTTATCTGGGACATGATTTCTGCTGATAGATCCCAAGCTGCCGTGTGTCCACGCTGTTGAAAAGGGGGCATAGACGTGCTGTATTAATTAAGGTCAGTTACTTTGCTCGAGCCTTGGTTAGATATCTTGCTGTATGATCGACATGAAGGATAACTAGCCGAGTGGAGATTATATCCGATCAATGCTACAATCGGGTACGCGGAACGGGGAAAGGACAATAACAAGCTGCAACTAGAGCTTTGATGTTTCTCGGTTTTTTTTTATCTTCACGGTCACATATGGCGTCTTGACTGTTGGGTTGTAATGTATGTCTTAAAATCGTGGAAAACGCGGGATAAGGGTTCAGTCCCAGTCTCGGAGATTTTTTCGAGATTCCAACAACAGTTTGGGTCGACTTACATGAAGCTCGTTTGGAATTTGCCCTCCAACATGACATACATATTGAGCTAGATCTGTTGCATGGTAAGATATATGTGCCTGAGACATATGGAAAGTATCTGAGATACTTGTCAAAGTAAATGGTTTATTCGGACCACCTGCTCCTGTACGTGAAATATGCTTGAGGATAAATACAAATTACAATTCAACAATTCAAACCATCGCTCTCACCGAGGCTTTATTTCAACTGATTATTACTACGCACTTACCCGGTCATGGCTCGTGTGATGTACCACGCATGCGCCGTGCAATTTGGTCAGTTGTTTAAATTAATAGATGGTGTGCGCCATGCAGAAACGAGACATAAATGTGATATCTTCAATTAAATAAATATGCGTGTCACTGTGTACAGATGTTATACTAACCATCATAAGATACTAAACTAAAGCCTGCTCCGGAAATTGATGGTACATCCATGTAATATGAAGGGAAAATAAATGTAGGAGTGAACCATGTAAACTGGACCTGTGTATTCAGAATGGCCCGGGTGATAAGATACATGTATGGTTTTCTGCACAAAAGAACCAATATGATTTCAAGCAGCAAATATTTATCAGTGTTTGGCATTAAACGTATTGCGCGAGGAAGGGTGTTTATTCGGATATACCCAGACGCTACATTGCATACACTTCAACACAAATAAATCTTTAAAAGCAGAAATGTCTTTCACGATTGGTCATTATTTGTGCTCTGTGCAAAACATGATGTTGGGGGTTCACAATTCACTACAAACACACCTTTAAAAGCTACCGCGGCGTAATGACCTAGAAGCCTCCCTCCAATGTGGTGGCTGTGCGTTCAAGTCCAGCTCATGCTGTCTACCTCTCCGGCCGTACGTGGGAATGTCCGGCAGCAACCTGCGGATGGTCGTGGGTTTCCTCCCACCATAATGTTGACCGCCGTTGTATAAGTGAAATATTTTCGAGTACGGCGTAAACACCAATCAAATAATTAAATTTACAAACTGCAAACGTTTTGCTGTATACATGTTTCAATGGCGCAAGACTATGTGGTTCAGCCAACTATCTATCAGTAAATCAGCACAACTTGCCTGCAGCATACAAAACTACAACACCGAAAGTACAACGAACTCCACGACGGCCGCAGTGTGATAGTTGACAAATGGTCACACGTAACCGGTGTCAATTCTCCTTCAGCTGGGGTTTTATGCTAACTGTTCATGTAAAGTCACACACCCCGAGCACCATGTCTGAAGCCGATTTAGGTAACCACAATGTCGTGATGTTAATTACCATGTGTCTGACGTCTCTGGTCTATATTTAATCAGAGGATGTGTCGTCATTACATTAAATGAACTGTAGCATGAAAACAATGCAAGGGAACCATGCATCGGGAACTCTTTGTCCACCAACTGAATCCCTGTTCGTGCATGTAAGTAGGCACTCTTCATGCGCCTGGAAATCTGCACTATACTTCAGTATCATGAAAGATCTTAGCTACGATGAAACTACTATCCGGACCCCAAATAAAAGCAAGCATCTTAATATATAGACTACCTTTTGAAAAAAGACTTTGGGAACTAATATGAATTGTCCAGAGTTGGTGAAGTCTGAGCCCATTCAAACTTGAAACACAGTCGAATCTAATGCGTACAAATGAATTATATAATACGAGCATGGTTTAAATAGGGTTGAGAGATTTGTTCGCCTTTTTTTTTTATAAATTAGTAAAAATAGAAAAGGGAGATTTGTGTCTTTTCTATCATCAGTAACATTATTATCAAGCTCAAAGTCGCCTTGTGGAGGAAAAGTATAAATTGGTGGAAAGGCTACATACATTCATATTGGCTCTATAGACAATACTGGAATTTAGCAGTTTCGGTATTTTGGGATGTACATGTATCAGTCATTCTACCTGTATTCGGTTCACTAACGGTACACAAATGTTAGACTGATTTTGATGGTTAGGTTGAAGCCAAGCTAATAAATATTAACCTTCTCTGATAAAAAAGGTGTGTAATCAGTATTGTATCCGGTGACTGTATGCTATTTTTTTTTTGTTCTTAACGTATGCCAGATGCGTCTTTGTCAGTTTGCAAAAAGTGCACTCATGAAACGTTGAAAATATTCCATTCCAGTGGAGTTGGATCCATCCTCTGAATCCAAAACATGGTGTTAAAAAATTAGCTAATACATGGTATTACTTTGGCAGGGTTTGAGTGGGTGGAACGAGTGTAGTGGCCAGGTAATTAAGCGGCCCGGAGGCTTTGTCTGAAGGCAATAATAACGTTAGGTGTGTCCAGTGTCATTTAATTCGTCCACTGCCTGCATGCATGGGCGTGAGTTCGGGCATTAGGGCCAACAGCCATTTGGAGAAACAATTCAACCCCTGGGCTTATGTATATACTTTGCTGTGCTCAGCATCATATACAGGTGAATATATTCCGTGTCCGGCACACATCTGTATGCCTTATTCCGAAACAAACACCCATGGGCCGAGGATTTGCCATTCAGTCGGTGGTAGTCCATCAATCATCCCAGGTGAGATCGATACATGGCTGAAGGGCACCGTTAAGATGGCTCGATTCCAAACCCCAGGGGCAATATTATCCACTGATAAGATGTCTTTTTGTAAAGATCCTCTAGACGGATAATATTGTAAATAATGGTTTTAGTAACATGTCGTGAACGCCTAGACATTTTTCTGCCGGAATTGTAATAGCTTGAGCGGTTTTATTTTTTGTTTATTGGTAGTAACAAGAGGCAAGTTGCTTTGTGGGCTTTTAGGCCAGTTTTTGAACACATTCTCTTTTAACATAATAACTGGGACCATTCCCCTTATGACCAAGATGGTTATATGGAGTGTTTGGGGGGTGTGGTGGAAGGTGGAATTGGTTTTTGTGTGTGTTTATATCTTTCGTGAGCTAACTATTATATGTGTATTTGTTTATTATTTGATGTGCGTCTGAATTTGTCATGAAGTCTCATTATTCTATGTCCTAGCGTAATTTCACTGAAATAAGCAATCCTTTGGACATCAACGCCTTTAACTTGATCTTGAAACATGGTCGTGGACGTATGGTTAACGCGCGCCTTGTTCTGTCGCCAAGTCACACACGCACTAGATAAGGGTTCAGTGCCCTTCTACAAGAGATTCACGTGTTTGCATTGCCTTTGGGTTTCTTTGTGGCAAAACGCGGCCAACAAAACTCTCTAGTGTTTTCCTACGCGACGTTCGTTGGAGGCCGTTTGCCTTCCACCTATACAATACATGGAACACAAGGGAAGGTTTCTAAGTACGTCACTTGCCAATAATTGGAGCTTTACTCCGGGGCCGTCGGTTTGCTATACTCATAACACTGGCCGACGTCGAATAAATTAAAAATCTTGAGTATCACGTTAAACAACAATCACATGAAATTATTGAACAAACTAGACACTATCGTCTTCCAATCGCATTCTGGCTACAGTATTTGGAAAAATATAGTACAAGTTTTGACCTAGCCAACCAACGAAAGGCTTATTGTAAAATTTGGGCACAGGTTAACAGTAACAAGTCTGCGCAGAGAGCTGTTCACTGTCTTGTAACTAAATGGTATTCTTTGTGAATTATTGGTCCGTTGCTTTGTTACTTTGTCTTGGTTGGTCATTTGCTATTTGATTTATTAATCAGGCTGTGCAGATTACCGATCATTTAGTTTATTAATTAGCCTCGGTGGATCACTAATCCTTTGGTTTATTAATTGACGTTGGGGGAGTATTGGTCACTTGGTTTATTAACTAGCGTTGGTTGATTATGGATATTTGGTTTATTTATTCGTCTTGTGGGATTATTGGTTCCTCTCTGCATTAATTTCCCTTTGTGGATTACTGGGCATTTATTTTATGGATTAATCTTGTGGGAATATCGTTGGTTTGGCTTTTTATTACGACTGGTGGATTATGGCCATTTGGTTTATTAATTCGCGTTGTGGGATCATTGGATCATTAAGTACTCTTGGTGGACTAGCTACCATTTGGTTTATGGGTATTTGGTTTATGTACTCGCCCTGCGGCATTATTTGCACATTAGTCACATTAGTTATTATTATATATAAGCAACTTGATCTCGATGGATTTAGTTAGCTTGTGTATTACATAGACTTGGTGCATTAATTGACCATTTTTGTAAATAGTTTGGTTGTTTATTACTCATTTTGTTTGTTAAATATCCTTGGGGATATCTTTTTTTTTGGTCTATTTGGGTTTTACTTAATGTTTGTAACATATGTTGGTTGAAATTGACTCACTGTTCCTACGGTGAGTGTATAGTTTGAAGTGGCTGTTGGAATACCCACGTGACTTTCTGATTAGGTCACTGGTTTAGTGCATAAACATATTAAACTGATGCCCCTTGTATTAAATAACAAAATTTGGATGCTCGGCCTCGTTGTCTGGCTTAGTTATAACTGACCATAAACTCAGGATACGATGTTCATGCAAAACAACCTCACCTAGTCCGGCCAGCGAATGCATTTATATGCATTGGCTGTAAATATGGTTGGCAATAACAGCAGAGTTTTTCCCCCGCCTGAATGAGACCCTCGTCCCAATTCTAGATTGACCCATCACAATTGCGGTTAGATATCAAACCTTGTTTGCGGAAACCCGAGATGTGTGTTGTCGATAAACTCGCAGACATGAAGAGTGGCTATCATGATGGATACGTTTAACTGTTTGTCTGCACTCCAATATAGAAACAGTTTATGATATTGGCCAAACTGATATCATCTAGATGGCTGAGTAATGCTGCCAGGCTGATGTCGGGACATACATCCCATTTAAATGTGGAAGTGGGTGCATATAACACTGACAGTGAGTCCACATGTGTCAACTGATAGGCCATGTGCAAGTGTGCAATGAATAGGAAGATTTGCCATGATCTGGAGAGTTTTCAACCATTATATTATTTGCTGAGCTCTCACAATGGAAAAAAAAACAGGCTCATCGTTACAGTATATGCATATGTTATAGAGCTACCGGGCAAGGTTGTGTCATTTATCATATAGGCCTATTTCTCTGGTCGTGATTCACAATATGGCGACTTCTGGCACAGCGGGAAATAGGAGAAAGTGCAGTGTTTTACGTGTTTATTAGAACCACAAGTACTAATTAAACCCATATACATCGCCTTCTTATGATTTGAAGGGGTCGAAAATGGTATTTTCTTTTGTGACGATGAGCCGCCAGAACGCAGAGAGCACTGCAGTTACATTTCCTGTTGGAGATTTGTGACTTGTGACTTGTGGAGAACCAGTGAATGTTGGTGAAAGAGTCATTCACCGTGTGTACGACTAACGACGACTAATGACCTTAATGCCAAGGATAAGAATAAGGAATCGAGTCTAATACAGCAGATGGCGCTTGTCAGCTCAAGACGAGTCCATTCCACCCATGCACTTAATGTCTTCTCCAATGGGAATGTCGGCTGTCAGTTACACGTACTCGCTGAAATATTAATGGAATCAAATGACGTGGACGGGAGGATGTATGGGTGGTTAGAAAAATACCTAAGGGTGTATACAGTAGTTTGTCTTATCTGAGCACGGCATGTAGACTGAAATCATTACTCGTGTCCCTCGATGTAGCCGGTGACAGATGGATTGCTTTAGAACACTAGATACAACAATTTGTCTGCTACTTTTGGCATTAACAGAGATACAGACTTGCCAAGGTGTCTGTTCGCGACGTATCTAACTAATCTGAGTCCTCATGAGTAGGTACAGCCAGATGGGAAAGTCGCAACACGCATTTTCACGAGCAAATGTCAATTCATTCAGGAGTCTTCTACAGGATTGAGGAATGATAGAAATAAAAGAAATGTGTAAGAACGATGTCAGGAAGGCAGTTTTAGTTTTTACAGACTTCTGAATTATTTGCCAGTGTTCAACTGATTTTATTTGATTTATTTATATCACTTTAATAAAAGATGTGGATGGGATCTGAGTATACAGGCGTAAACCACGGGTCTTTGACTAGTAGGTTATAAGCTTTCCCACTTAAACGGCACTAAATGTTTTGTCATTCACCCATTTCCTCACCAACCGAACCAACAGATTAAGGGTCTCGAAAAATTCCTATTCGAAGATAGGCTTGGATGAACCAGCCCTTTAAGTGTCAGAGTAATTTACAGGAAAGCATCTTCACTACTCGGCCACGATTTACCGAGGCATCCCACTTGTTACAGTCGCATGAAGCTGATATAGACAGCTCTCATTAAACACACCAAGCAGAGGTGCCTATTTTGAGTAATCACATGGCCTGATTCTAAACAAAGCACAGCCTCATTGTCCGACCTCATTGTCTTAGAATTAGGAGCTGCCAAGTATTTTTATTTTTTTGGTGGGGGCGGGGGGGGGGGGAATAACAATTTGAATACTATTCAATGCAAAGTTATAGGTTGTATTTAACACATTTTATGGTATTTGCCAAGAGGCCAGGTGTTGTTAACCTAAACACTTTTAGGCCTCTTTCTTGGTTATGCAGGTTTCTTGGTTTCTTGGTTGACGAAGGAATAGTAACTCAAGTTGCAAGCGTCGGATTTGAACTCATAACCCAGGAGGAGAAAGCCCTCCGAGGTGATTTGTCAGTCAGCACTTGCAGAGTTTACGCTTCCTAGGTGGGCGTCAATTGCAGGTGGTTAAGGCGAACCTTCCAGGCAGAGTTTTAATATCCCTGGAACAATATTTGGCCTGAGTCTGTCAATTAGTCCAGACAACCTCGCTTTCAATTCAGCGGACGAGTCAATATTAAGGAGCTTGTAGCGCTCGTCTGGGTCAAGGACCGTCAGCCCTGGGGCCCGTATAAACCACCGGGAGCATTAAGGAATCCGGACGGGCACTGGTTAAGTACTCCGGTCCGTGCTATTAGTATCGGGTCCACTATTGACGTCTCTGCTCCGTGATCATCTTGCTAGACCGAATTCCACGATGTCAGCCTCACGCTTTGTCAAATCCGGTACACGAGCCAACCATTTCTGCCTGGAACGAAATTAAATAAGGCCGTCATTAACGAAGCGAAACAGCACTGGTTTCGAGGGGATTAATCCCATTTTAGAAGAGTAAATAATGGAAGGCGCTATATGTCAGGACAAGCCAACACTCGGGTTTTCTAGCAAAGCACGCCAACAAATACGGAGATATGATGATAAAAGGTTTCGCTACGCGCGGACGCACAAAAAATAGTTCATTATGTGGTAAAAAAGAAAAGAAAAGAAAAACGTAACATTCCTACGTTAATTTGTATTAAATTACAGAGATAAGCACCAAAGTAAGAAACAAATAAATCAATTAATATGCCAAGCAAAACTGAACAGTTAATATATTTTATGTATTTGTTTTAACCTACTAACATATAAATACTTTATTCAGTAATTAGAGTTTTCATACAGTAAACCGAATCAAAATACTGTTCAAGTTTAAAAACTTAGTTTGCGTCCCCAAACGTCAAATTTTCGGATTAATGGAGTTTATTATTAAGTGAATTTGAGCAAGGAATTGTTGTTTGGATGATTGGAAGCATTTGAGAGCGGGAATGTTGCAGATGTTTGGGGGGAGTACACAGTTTACATGAAAAAGCCTTTATAGCTTCTACTGAAATATTCTTGAGTACGCCGTAAAACACCAATCAAATCAATAAATAAAATCCTTATAGCTTCTTGAAAGACTGCGCAACCTGTTTTATATATGTTACTCATTCGAGCTGTTCGATTTGTATTTAACGCCCTACTCAAGAATCACTTCTAGACGGAATAGTCAGGTTTTGTGGGTAGGGGAAACCTAAGTTTCCAAGTGGGCAACCACCGTTTGCTATCTATACAGACCTGTCCAAGCCACAGCCTCACGAACGAAAGCTGGAGTCGAGCCTTTGACCTCACTGGTCAGGAGCTAATCGGTTGATTCAGACGCGATCAAGGCGTAAGTGAATATATAGAAAACCCCTTAGAATGCGAACCGAAAAATATTACGCCCACATACTGGTTGTAAGGTTTCTGACAAACTGGCTCTCGGTCGACAGTGACAAAATGTCTGAGTTAGCGTGAACTGGATTCGATCTCATGTCCTCAAGGGCCAAGTTTTCTCACTCAGGTCAAGGAACTTATTAATAATCAGAATTGCAAAAATATATGCCAAAACATCTCTGAACACGCACTAAAAATTCTAAGGAAAACTCACTGCGACGGAGGAACTAAATACATATACACAAGCTTTCGGTTTTCTTATGTTAGCCAAGGGCCAATATATTTGCTTAATCAGTTTAATTATGACAAAAAACTGTTGATAAGCGGTTAATTTAGGGCAAAAAATCCTCCAGCGGTAAGAAGACTCTCCGAAGCCATGTAACGAGCCACAACTCTTTGGGAAACGAGCAGATATTTCTTCTTTTTAACTGTAGATGGAGAAATCTTGTCCAAAATCAATGGCTTCCCGACAGCTGCGTGGTTTGGTGGATAGCTTCGACGAGAGATAAACACCCAATAACCCTTGATCTCAAACTAAATGACACAGCTTTATTCGCTCTGATGCACCCTACATGCTGTTCGCGAATCGAGCGCGAACATCAGGGCGATTAACTTCTTATGACTTAGAGGTAGAAAAGGATTTCTCCTTAAACCATGGTGATAGAGGGAGTATAAGGTGATACTTTCTTAGCATTTACACAAACAAACTCACGATTACATGTGACCATTTTCCAACAATTACCTTCTCATCGCTGCTATAGTTGACTCTCTAAGATATAGTAGTTTATATCATATATAGTCATAAGATATACATACACTCTTAACTACGCATTTTACTAAACAATTTGCCTACCCCCCTCCTACAGAGGATATTGTGTTGCTTTCGGCGTGTGAGGATATACCTTTCTAAGGAAATCCCGAGAGTGATAAGTTTATAATATTTGACTTCTTTATTCTTGGTTATAAAACTGAAAATAAAATCGTCTTTCCTGACTTGGATTTTAGACTTAGTAGATCTCTCAGGCCAACTCCCTTCAACGGACATCGCGTGAATTCAAACCTTGATGCTTCATTAACATAAATGAGACCACAAAATACAGGACTTTGGAGCCTGTTGGTATATTATAGGGGGAATATTCGCCAAAAAAGAAAACAAACGCAATATGCATATAGCATAATGGCTGGTTTATTATTTGGATCATGAGCTACCAGCAAAAAACATGCGAAAATAGTGAGTGTTCGCCATTGCCTAGAAGGAACATGCTTCTCTTCTGTATGTTGAACAGAATTTTCTGCAGTTTTCCATTCTGAAGTCGTTTTACTTAATTACCAGACAAAGAGCAATTATATCGTTTTTGTCAAAATGTATGAGCTATTCAACAGGACCACCCATTTTTGTCGATCTCCTCCATTACAAATCTCCATCATGGGACGTGGCTTGCATTACAAAGATCTGAACATGGTCCTCGCCATGGGATTCATTTCAATGGCGTTCCGGTCCCAAGATGACTAGACTATTGCTTCATTGCACAGCGTCAGGTTGCACACAAAATGTTGTGATCGTAAATGTAGAATTGAGCAATAAACTACACTGCTTTGACCCGAATTATCTTTCAGTGGGAAAGGTTCCCCATTTCGGATGACCCTTTACTGTACTCAGGCAGTAATCGCTGTGGACTATAAAACATAATGGATTCAACATCTTCAGTATTACAGCGCAGCGCGTATCCTGCGGGTAGGTGGTGGAGGAGGCTGTATTATTACTTCCGGTCCGCAGTTTCAGCTCAGGGTTTCCGCCATATAAGCTATACGTGTTACTAGGCTTTCTGATGTCAGTTGCAGCGGTTTCGGTGTGTTTCAATATTAGATTAACCAATACCGGTTTAATCAGTCTGAGATGTTATTTAAGAAAACTGTTGTGGATAGAGCAGTTCAAAATTTCCCTTCACGCGTACGAGTAATATTCCGTGACAGGCACTCAAGCGCCCGAATTGCTACAATGGGGCGAAAACGAAATACAGAGAATGTAGTCGTTGATACAAACGTTCGTATACCAGCCGTTATGGGCGCTCTAGGTCAACAATGGCAACTTGTTTCCAAAGAAAGCATCGCCAAAGCACTAATAAAGTATATGAAGTAAGAAAATAATGGCAGAAAAAAGCAAGGAAAACCAAATAGTGCTTTTATATTAGTTCGTAAGTTGTCGTTGAACTATATATTCTTGCGGGGCATCACTTACAACTGTTCATTTATCAAACGTTGCGATCTTACTTAACACGATTCCGCCCCTAGTTACGCTGAATTGGACTTACATCCCTATATCGACAGGACAACAAACCGTGCGATCCAAGTAACTCCAATGGGGGGCTTGATACCTGCCTTTGGGAAAACTGTTAAGGCTTTATGGTCGTGTCGTGTCGGAAGAAAACAAGGATCAGTTAAGCTTGTACCCAGATTGTGATTGCGCTGGAAAAAAATGTCCCGTTTCCATCATTATAGTCATTTGTCAGGTGTTCAAATCCAACACTTGCAGATAAAAGCTCCGCCTCTGGTACCGTTTACAGAAAGTTTAACAAGGCACGCGTATGGACCTATGTCTATTCTGTTCCGTAATATAACCAGAGACCTCCCAGGATTGTTTCAGTCGTAAACTTCTCCGATGTTATATAATTAAAGTATTCAAGGGTACGAATTAAGTAAAAACACGAAAATGAACAGACAGGAGCAATTTTTTTGGCTACTGTACTATACGTATAGTATTTATGACAACTACGAAACCTTAACTGAGCCCATGCTTGGTTGATATACAGCAATATTGTATTTAATTGATTCTATGTCTTTATGCAAGTCAGACTGTAATATTTTTCAAAGTGAAACCAAAAGGCACCTTTTGGACTCGTCTATGCTTGACATTGTTTTCCGGGGTCTGATTCATAAGCAGTAGATCCAGGTTCAATCCCGAATAATGTCTTCCTTAAAACTTCAGAATTTGGAATCTTGGTACTTGATCTTCAGGATAAGAGAGGGGTCAAGCACTGCTCAGCACCATGTTCGTGTATAGTTTCACGGTGTGGAGCGTGTTGGCAAGGTGTCTTTGACATTGTGTTCCGGAGAGACAGCACCATAAACATGCTGGTTTTGGAGAGGCCATACAACAAAGCGACGCCGTCATGATATGGCGGAGACATTGTTGAAGTTACAGTCAACCCCAAGCCAAAGAAAGAAAGAAAGAAACAAACAAACAGACGGGTATTGCTCTTTGTTCAGCACCCTGGAATTCGTAAATGATAAGCAAATAACTTAAAAGGTTATAAAACAGAAACCATCAGACGTGAAATGTCCGACACGCTGAAGTTGTACAGACCTTAATATGAACTTAATATCGTGGTAATAACGTTAATGTTTGGCTCTTGGCTATTGTCCTTTCAACTGACCTTTAACGTCCGCTGTCAAAGATAGCAAATCACGTGGTACGCGCTGCAAATCTGTGTTGATTGGACCAATTAAGGAGTCAGTTGGTGACAAAAAAAATTAATCGAAAAATGTTTCGGACAAAATGATAATAGACAGTTACTACGCCGACATACACTTGTGAAGATAACGGGAGCATTTTTGACACTTGGCGTAGATGCGGAATTTGGTGTGTGATCGTTTTATCACTACAATTGTTAAAGACTATGACAATTTGGAGAGATATCTCCTACCGTTTTCTTTTACATTTGTTATTTATGGTTTCAGACTTCAAGAGCCTGTTGCCAAAGGTCGAATCCGGGGAAGCAGAATGATAATTGATATTCCGCATTGTTGTTGCTGGGTGATTTTTTTCGCGTGGGCAGAGGCAATGTGAAGCATTCACGTCTCCAGCTTGAATATGCTCGCCTGAGAGAATTGCACGGGGGAGCATACACGGCAAGGCTAACGGAAACCGTTCGAGCGATATAACTTGATTGTGGATGTACCTATCTGTGTTTTGTGAGTATATTTAATTATGCATTAGTTACCTTTTATCACTGTTTCTTTTTAATTTTTTTATGAATATGGTTTAACGCACGATTTTTTTATACGAGAGTGGCTAGGTCGCTGAAAACGGGTATAATGGGCAATCTCCTGATTTAAAATCGCAGTCGAACATATATTCTCAAAATTGTGCGTTGTTCAGACCAAAACATAAACCCTCTGCACACAAATGCCTTTTTTGTTCCTATCACGTATATAACATGATTAAAAATGTATCCTTCTGCACCATAGTCCACTTTGCAATATTTGGTAAAATGTTGTGTGAGACCTTCTACATGGCTTGCAAGTTTTGCCCTATTTTTTTCTCTTTTCTTTTTCTCTTTTCTGATGTTCCTCTCTAAATGTATAACAATGTTTAAACATTTCCCAAACTCTAACAGTCTTTGAAATAAGGATGGATTTGCATCTATGACCAAGCAGGCCATTTTGAAAATCCAAGAATGGAAATTTAAAAATTTGACGCACTATGCCATGTCTTTTGGCATGAATGGAGAATTATGCTAATTCATTCATTTATTTATTTATTTGATTGGTTTTTTACGCCGTACTCAAGAATATTTCATTTATACGACGGCGGCCAGCATTATGGTGGGAGGAAACCGGGCAAAGCCCGGGGGAAACCCACGACCATCTGCAGGTTGCTGGCAGACCTTCCCACGTCCGCCCTGAGAAGGAGTAAGCTTGAGCTGGACTTGAACTCACAGCGACCGCATTGGTGGGAGGCTTCGGGTCATTGTTCTACGATAGCGCGCTAACCGACGGAGCCACATAGCCATACACATATACCCTGTTAAAGCCCATTTCCAGTTTTTTCATTTAATATCGTGGGGAAATCACAGGGCGAATAGTCTTAAAACAAATTATTCTCCAGGCAAATAACAAATCTACAGTCTCATATTTTCATACAGACATCGGCATATTTCCACCAAGAACGTGACATGTTTGCCAGACGATTCGTTTCGAGGGATCGATACATTGTAGAATCATAACGGTGTTTTCTACTTTCTCACGTCTTTTTCAGAAGGGTTGTGATATTTTGTGATAATGGATGTTCTCGGATTGCTTCTCTCCCTAATAACCGTCTGCTGGCTTCCAGAGAAGGTCACTTCCGGTGAGTTACTCCTCCGTTTCCGGTGAATTGAAAGGTTATATCCGGCAAACCTGGAAATCGTATTCCTGAAGTGCAGCCTGTCGCTTGACGGCATAATTAAATGAATATTTCCAGGAGATATGAGAATTCATAATTGCACTTTATCAGAGGGAACGACGTTGCACGGCACTACTGGAATGTTTATATGTTTAATATTTTTTTTACAGAACATTATCTACCCAGATTCAGTTTGACACACAAACTTAATCTAACTTCATATATGACATATAGATTTCTATTCCAAAAATCGATTACCGCAAATTTCCATTGCTATGAAATTATTTCCATTTAATTTTACTATGTGTTTATCGCATAAGTGAATTTACCCCTCCAGGAAGACAACCTTCATCGTATAAAGTCTCCCATGATGACGTCACGCCTGTGACGTTGAAGCTCGTGGGAGGTGACGACACATCAACGAGAGGGCGTGTTGATATGCTGTACAGGGGTGAGTGGGGGACGATGTGTGTCAGAGACATGGACAAGCACGTGGCCAGTGTCATCTGCAAGACGCTGGGACATAAAAGGTGGGAAATAAAAATTAGTAGTATTACAGTTGTACACGTGGATTTAGCCTCTTTGGGCTAAAGTCCAAAACTTTAACCTTCTTTACAAAGCAAAGTATGTGAAACTGGATGCTCACACTTCGCTTCACCGGTGCAAGTGTTTACGAGTTTGACTTGGATAACAAATTTAGGCTTTTTTCAAACTGGTCCTTAATATTTAGGATTGCATGGATACAACCATATCTTATAGTAAATGTTGGGAGCCTCCGTGGCTCAGCGTAATGACCCGAAGCTTCCCACCAAAGCGGTCGCTGTGAGTTCAAGTCCAGCTCATGCTGGCTTCCTCTCCGGCCGTACGTGGGAAGGTCTGTCAGCAACCTGCGGATGGTCGTGGGCTTGCCCGGGGGTCTGTCCAGTTTCCTTCCACCATGATGCTGGCCGCCGTCGTATAAGTGAAATAATCTTGAGTACGGCGTAAAACACCAATCAAATAAATAAATAAATAAGTAAATAAATAAATGAATAAATAAATAAATAAACTCTAATAAATACAGTTAATGTCAAGTGTACAGTTCCCGTCTGATGTATCATTCGATTTGTTCACCTATGATTTCGAAGAGACCACTTTCACTTGTAGTAAGTCCGCCATCAGAGAATAACCCATCGTAGTTCTGTTAGTCTACCTACTTTATTCATATGACTAGTGTTTTTGCGAAATTCCATTTTAGCCGCAAGGATAATGTTTATTGGCAGGGGGTGGGATTCTTCGCCAAATGCCTCGTCGACGTTCTTAGACTTAAGCAGCTTTTCAGAGGTAGATTTGTACCTCAGTTCTCATGGTCATGCTGTACTTACTATTAAAGAACGATTTGCCGCCGTGAAGATTGCAAAACATGCAAACTTGGTTATTCGTTTGGGTACAAAGAGATGACTACTGAAAACAAAGAATACCATTTTCTGTTTTTTCATATTTATTTAAGGACGCTACCTCGACCAGCTGACGGCAAAATATACAAGACGGACGATATGAAAAAGCCGTTTTGGGTTGTGAATCGGTGTAACGGCACGGAGATGTCCGTGGCGGAGTGCGGGTTTGTGGACATAAAGAACGATAGTCGCTGTGAGGAAATGTATGACCACACAATAGCAGGGGTAGACTGCGATCCCAGTAAGTTACCAGTCTGTACACAGTATAGCGGCTGCACAACAAAATAAACTTGACACCATATCAGACAAAAGACTACAGCATACAGGATAAAGCCAGAACGTTAACGACAATGTGACGGTTAGTAAGTGGTCACACGTAACCGATGAAATCCTGCCTCTAGTTAGTTTAACTCACTGTTTATTCTAACTGTTCATGCAAAAGCTGAAACAGGAGCACCTTACTCTCACCCACTCCTCCGACCCTTATATTTTTGGGCCATTTTTGTTCACTGAAATGAAGTGTTCGACTTAAAAGGCAGGAGCAAGGTAAACCTATCCACAGATAAAGCGCTTTAATGCCAGATGAAAGGAAAATGCTAAAGTGGAAACATGCATGCCATATTGGAGATTCCGAGAAACAAACGGGGGATAGATTCGGTTCAGGGAGGGATTTAATCACCATGTTCCCTGATGTTTATCTCTTGGGGCTTATATAGTGTCACATTTGTTACAAACGGAGCAAGCTTATTTTGTCGTGTCTTACAGTGCCCGATCCATTGTTCCGCGTTCGCTTGGTAAATGGCGGCTCGCGCAGTTCCGGTGTTGTTGAAGTGACCCGTCGAGGAGAGTGGGGGACGATCTGCGGGAAAAGATGGGGTGAAAACGAGGCTAAAGTAGTCTGCAGACGGCTGGGATATCAGGTGTAAGTGTGTCAATAAATGTGCCAGTCAGATGAACTTCACAGTTGGTCAGTGTATGGTTCAGGGGATGTCCATTGTATAACGATGCCGTAACCCCATGGCAATAAGGCCGTTAGCGACAACATGGATTTCCATCATGTTTTTTTTTTCATTATTAAACCCTCTTATATTGAGAATATAAAAAAGTAGTACACGTCTGTTCTTTTTCACCTCGTCACCACAACGAAGAAGATACCTGCCTCTTTATTATATTTGTCTCTGTACAATTAAAAATCCGGAAGGCTTAAAGATATTAACTGAGGAAAACTGACGCCTTCCTTTTGTCACCGTAGAACGGTGAGTATATGTCATGTAGGGCATTTCAATTTGAAGCTTCAATTCAATTCAGTTTTCAATTTAGCATCAAATTCCTGTGTGAGAGTTTTCACCCTCGTTGGCTTTGCAGTAACCGTGTGATGGCGCTGACTGTAGACGCCAATTACAGTAATATTCTGGCTAACAATCGACCACTGAAGCTGTCGGGGGTAGAGTGTAAGGGTGACGAGACGACAATGAGAAACTGTGTCCATCGCCCGTGGGGGGACCTCACCTGCGTTTGGGGGGGACGGGCGGTTGTGGACTGTGAAGCAGGTAAGCAATCAACACTTTAAATCACAATTGGTTGGTAATGGTCAGGTGGTGTTTTATACACT
This sequence comes from Acanthopleura granulata, assembly GCA_016165875.1. Lineage (NCBI taxonomy): Eukaryota > Metazoa > Mollusca > Polyplacophora > Chitonida > Chitonidae > Acanthopleura > Acanthopleura granulata. Next base: position 2,080,903 of record JABBOT010000024.1, on the reverse strand, counting down.
TTCGTTAAGCTCAGATGACCTGAGAAGCATTGCTTATTTTTCCTCTGAGTGTGTGGCATTGACCTGCAAGGGTGTCCCCAAAAATATTTCGGGAAAAACGGACCTTTACGAATTTATACCGAGGGAGATCATACACTTGTAGATGATAATCTAATTTCTCGAAACTGAATGTAAGAATAAAAATGAATATAAAATTATGAGTAATAATTTGAAACAAAACGCGGTTGTTTTAAGAAAAAAGTCACATGAAAACTTGATTAACGTTTGTTAAATTAGAGATGCAGATCAATGATTCCACAGAAATTGTGACTTTGGTAGCCGTATGTACAAATTTATATCAGAAAGCCTGAAGAAATCCTCATAACCTGGCACTGGATGTTTATTAGGTTCAGACCCCATTTCCGTGCGCCTAGTCGGGGGCAGGGACGGCAGCGAGGGCTGGGTCCAGGTGAGGCTGCTAGGACGCTGGTCAGATCTTCTCAGTACAGCATGGAGCGGACTGGAAGCCACAGTCGTCTGCCGGAAGCTAGGTTACTGGTGGTAAGTTCGTGCTTATTAGCTGATCATTTCCGGTGGTTTCATGTGTGTAGTGACTTCCTTGCGAACTTGGTATCTGCTCTTTACAACGAGATCTGAATTGTTTTTGCTGGAAAAGAAGAGCTCATGCTGGCACCCAGGTGAAATTATAAGATTGTTTGAAAACGAAAACCTTTTGTTCGGAAATGGAAAGATGGTCAGGGATACTCCAGCGAGTGGGTGGGGCTGGGGATTGTTTACTAAGTATCAGCGTTGCTGACCTGGTACAAGGGATACTCTGTTCTGTTCTGTGATCTCTATTCTAACCTGGGGCTAGAGGCGGTGTAAGCAAGACAGTTGTGAACTCCGGGTTATTGGTGATCTGATAAGCAATGCAATTGTTAACCTTGGCTATGGGCTGTGACACCATTACACTTGTTAATCTTGGTTAGGGCCTGTCATAGCATTACAGATATTAACGTAGGTAATGGGATGTGATAGTATCACAGTTGTTAACCTTGCTTAGGGGCTGTGGTGGCACTACAGTTGTTAACCTTGCCTAGAGGCTGTGATAGCATTACAGTTGTTAACCTTGGTAAGGGGCTGTGATAGCATTACAGTTGTTAACCTTGGTTAGAGGCTGTGATAGCACCACAGTTGTTAACCTTGGCTAGAAGCTGTGATAGCATTACAGTTGTTAACCTTGGCAAGGGGCTGTGATAGCATTAGAGTTGTTAATCTTGGCTAAAGGCTGTGATAGCATTACAGTTGTTAACATTGGCTAGGGGCTGTGATAGCATTACAGCTGTCAACCTTGAATAAGGGCTGTGGTAGCATTACGGTTGTTAACCTTGGCTAGAGGTAGCTTTACAGTTGTTAACCTTGGCTAAGAGCTGTGGTAGCATTGCATTTGTGAACCTTGACAAGGGGCTGTGATAGCATTACAATTTTTAACCTTGGAACAGGGCTGTGGCAGCATTACACTTCCTAACCTTGGTTAGGGGCTATGATAGCATTGCACTTGTTAACCTTGAATAGGGACTGTGGTAGCAAGACAGTTGTTAACCTTGGTTAGAGGCTGTGGTAGCATTACAGATGTTAACGTAGGTAATGGAATATGATAGTATCACAGTTGTTAACCTTGCTTAGGGGCTGTGGTGGCACTACAGTTGTTAACCTTGGTTAGAGGCTGTGATATCATTACAGTTGTTAACATTGGCTAGGGGGCTGTAATAGCATTACAGCTGTCAACCTTGAATAAGGGATGTGGTAGCATTACGGTTGTTAACCTTGGCTAGAGGTAGCATTACAGTTGTTAACCTTGGCTAGAAGCTGTGGTAGCATTACAGTTTTTAACCTTGGAACAGGACTGTGATAGCATTACAGTTGTTAACCTTGAATAGGGACTGTAGTAGCATTACAGTTGTTAACCTTGGTTAGAGGCTGTGGTAGCATTACAGATGTTAACGTAGGTAATGGGATGTGATAGTATCACAGTTGTTAACCTTGCTTAGGGGCTGTGGTGGCGCTACAGTTGCTAACCTTGCCTAGAGGCTGTGATAGCATTACAGCAGTCAACCTTGAATACGGGCTGTGGCAACATTACGGTTGTTAACCATGCCTAGGACCTGTAGTAGCGTTACAGTTGTTAACCTTGGTAAGGGGCTGTGGTAGCATTACAGATGTTAACCTTGGTTAGAGGCTGTGGTAGGATTACAGTTGTTAACCTTGGCTAAGAGCTGTGGTGGCATTGCATTGGTGAACCTTGAAGCTGTGATAGCATTACAGTTTTTATCCTTGTAACAGGGCTTTGACAGCATTACACTTGTTAACCTTGGTTAGGGGCTATGATAGCATTACACTTGTTAACCTTGAATAGGGACTGTGGTAGCAATGCAGTTGTTAACCTTGGCTAGGGCCTGTAGCAGCATTACAGTTGTTAACCTTGGTTAGAGGCTGTGGTAGCATCACAGTTATTAGCCTTGGCCAAGGGCTGTGGTAGGATTACAGTTGTTAACCTTGGTTAGGGCTGTGATAGCATAACAGTTATTCACCTAGGTAATGGGATGTGATACCATCGCAGTTGTTAACCTTGGCTAGAAGCTGTGATAGCATTACAGTTGTTAACCTTTGTTAGGGGTTGTGTTAGCATTACAGTTGTTAACCTCGGCAAGGGGCTGTGGTAAGATCACTATTGTTCACCTTGGTTAGGGGTTGTGAAAGCATCACAGTTGTTCACTCTGGTTAAGGGCTGTAATAGCATCACAGTTGTTAACCTTGGCTAGAGGCTGTGATAGCATTACAGTTGTAAGCCTTGGCTAGAAGCTGTGATAGCATTACAGTTGTTAACCTTTGTTAGAGGTTTTGGTAGAATTACAGTTGTTAACCTTGGCTAGAGGCTGTGTTAGCATTAGCTAGGTGCTGTGATAGCATTACAGATTCTAACCTTGGCAAGGGGTTATGATAGCATAACAGTTGTGAACCTTGGCAAGGGGCAGTGGTAGCATTAACAGTTTTTAACCTTAGCAAGGGGCGATGGTAGCATTACAGTTGTTAACCTTGGCTAAGAGCTGTGATAGCATTACAGTTTTGAATCTTGGCAAGGGGCTGTGGTAAGATCACTATCGTTAATCTTGGTTAGAGGTTGTGAAAGCATCACAGTTGTTCACTTTGGTTAAGGGCTGTGATAGCATTACATTTGTTAACCTTGGCTAGGGGCTGTGATACCATTATAGTTGTTAACCTTGGCAAGGGGTTCTGATAGCATCACTGTTGTTAACGTTGGCTGTGGGCTGTGATAGCAATACAGTTGTTAACCTTGGTTAGGGGGTGTGGTAACATCACTGTTGTTAACCTTGCCTAGGAATGGTGAAAGCTTTACAGTGGTTCACTTTGGTTAGGGGCTGTGATAGCATTTACATTTGTTAACGTTGGCTAAAGGCTGTGGTAGCATTACAGTTGTTAACATTGGCTGTGGGCTGTGATAGCATTACAGTTGTTAACGTGGGCTGTGGGCTGTGATAGTATCACAATTGTTAACCTTGGCTGTGGGTTGTGATAGCATTATCCTTGGCTAGGGCTTGTTTTCTCATTGCAGTTGTTAACTCGGAGTAGGGGATGTAAGCATGGCAGCTTTTAATTTGGGGATATATGCACTCTCACGCTGGTTGTACTCAGATGACGCCAGCAAATAGGATCAGCTGTAATAAAAGCGACAGATAAGTGTATTATTTCTATGACCCACTGAAGTAGGTGTATTCTGCCTTGGACCTACTGACATACATGTATAAGGTACATAGATTTGACCAACTGAGATATGTGTATTATTTACAAGTATTTGTACCAAATGACATACGTGTATTACGTACAGGTATTTAATCTGCTGACATTCGTATGTTACGTACATAGATTTGACCAACTGACATACGTGTTTTGCGCACAGGTATTTGAGCTACTGACAAACGTGTATTACGTACAGGTATTTGAGCTACTGACAAGCGCGTATTACGTACAGGTATTTGACCAACTGACACACTTGTATTGCTGTTTGTAACATAAACATGACTTAACCACCTATAATGTTATGGATTTCCATCATAACTATTCTACACTGATAAAATAAAATTGGAGAAATTTATCAGAACCTTAAAAGTCATATATTTGACTGCATATAATTCATCAGAAATTTCTCAGAAATAAGTTTAGGCTTTTCCTCGTATAGTTTTCTCTGGGTCATTCCGACTCGCTAGTTGATTTTCTTAGTTCAACCGTATGCTTTTGCATGGCTTGTACTGTCATTGGTTTATGTAAAGCATTCGGGAGAAGAAAAAAAAATTGTGATATGTTTTCAAAATATATTTCGATCATTCCTAACGATTCTGCGTTCATGCATACATAAATTAGTTTACAAGGCGACTCCATTCCATGGAGCACCATTTGCATCAAGGAAGAAAGATGTGTTTTCAACCTTTACTAATCAACAATGATCAGGTCATAATGGCCACAATGATGTGAATTAAAATCTGCGGACCCCACAGCTAATTTCCCCCACAGCTTTAAAGACGAAAGTTGCATTTTTGGTTGGACAAAGCACGGTTCTCAGACCTGGGTTCATGATTCTAGCGTCTACAAGGTCAGAAAACAATATTCGTCTTTGCAAAGTGTTCCGGAGGCACACGAGTAAAACATAATGGATGGTCTCATCGGTAGCAAACATTACACAGGTCTGAATCACTTATCTTGAATCTTATTAAGAAGCTATTAACTGGGACATGTCCTTACCAACGTCGGAAACAGTCTGTGTTCATCAAAGTTTGCATGCTTGATTTTCCCTGGTTCCTCGGCGAACTGACCTATGTGTTTCGGGCGAGGAAGGACGGAGGCGACTAATTATCAGCTGTCAATCAGTGTTGCGAACATCAGATGTCTGCAGGCACTTCACCGACTGATGTTTAGTATTGTAATGGTATCAGACGGTTATTAATCACTAATCGCTGCTTCAACGATTTTGTTCATTACTTTTGGCAGGGGCTCGGCTGGCATCAGGGAGTTTGACCGCAACGTGCTTAGTAACGGCTCGTGGGTGTCGGTCATCACGTGCACGGGGGAGGAAAAAGACCTGTCCAAATGCTCTAACAACGGCTGGACCTATTCACACCGCCTGAAGACGGACTTGGCTCTAGCTTCGTGCTACCAAGGTGGGTTCAAGAGATTCAATCGTAGATTGTCCTGTCTTGGTCAGTTCCACGCTTTCACCGCAGTTGACGGACCCCTGACGAACAATGTTCCGATTTCGATTCCAACTCTCGCTTGTACGACTGCGGCTTTAAGACATTTAAGTACATGGTTAGGAGGTAAGGTTTTGCTCCGGGCACTCAGATTTCCTCCGCTAATAAACTTTAGTTTACCGCTAACAATTCTTGAATTCAGAACAAAGTCAAGTATTAATCAACAACTGTTTATAGCATGATTTTAGTAAGATTTTGGAAACAAATAAATCTTATACCTTCTGAGCTATTGAGTTACAAGGCTGACAATGAGAAAAATAGCGGTCTGACCAGCAAAGTCGTCCAGGGGCGTTCAATGCGATCTCTGTGAGTTCAAGTCGGGCTCATGCTGGCTTCTTCTCCGGCCGTACGTGGGAAGGTCTGCCAACAGCCTGCGGATGGTCGTGGGTTTCCCCCGGGCTCTGTCCGGTTTCCTCCTAACATAATGCTGGCCGCCGTTGTATAAGTGAAATATTCTTGAGTACGGCGTAAAACACCAATCAAATTAATACATAAATAACAAAGTCGTTCAGAACCTAACGAGGAAGTGTTCCGAAAACATCGTAAACTTGCCATTAGTTATAACTGTTGATAATTTATAAAAGTAATATTTATGAACTATCGAAGAGTTAAGTGGTTCGTGTTACGCTCAGCATAATGACCAAAGCAGTCGCTGTGGGTTCAAGTTCAGCTCTGGCTGGCTTCCTCTCCGGTCGAACGTCGGGGAATCTGCCAGCAACCTGCAAATGGAGGATTGTTTTCCCGGCATCTGCCCGTGAAATATTATTACGGCGTAAAACTGCAGCCAAAAAATAAATAAGTTCGTTTTAATCCTGAAATATACAAATTAACATCCGCTCGATGTACATGTACCGCTCGATTGCAGACACGCCACGCCCACCCATGCCAGTCATCCGAGGCAACACAGATGATTTGACCACGAACTCGTCAGTCAAGCTTGTCTGCAAGACGGTGGTAGCGGGGAAGGTGTCAATCAGATGGGTGTGTCAGGGGGACGTCCACATTAGCAGAGGGCCTTTGCCAGGAAGTCTTGTTTCCTTGGGGCTAGAAATCCCAGAGATTACTGCCAGTCACAATAACTTGAAGTGTCGGTGTCTGCTGACAAGCGCGAGGGGGTGGAGCGTTAGTTCATCAAAGACGTTAAAGGTCAAATGTAAGTTACGCATTTTGATTCTCCTTAAAAATATTAATGTGCATAGTGACTACCCGTCGAACTTTCTAATATGGTAAATGTATATATAACCTTTTCAAGTTTGTAGTTCAAAGTTAGTTTTTTGACGGGGCCTCCGTGGCTACAGTCGGTTAGCACGCTATTGCAGTGCAATGACCCAGAAGCCTCCCACCAATGCGGTCGCTGTGAGTTCAAGTCCAGCTCATTCTGCCTTCCTCTACAACTAGCAACCTGCGGATGGTCGTGGTTTCCCCCAGGCTCTGTCCGAATTCCTCCTACTGTAATGCTGGCCGTCTAAGTGAAAAATTCTTGAGAAAGGCGTAAAGCAATCAAATAAATAAATCAAACTTAGTTTGATATAGGGTAACAAATTTTGGCCACTAAAATGTTAATTTTGTGATATTTGCGTGATTCAAGAAATGAAACCAGATTCCAGATTTAGAATTTAAATATTTTTGCAAGCTCAGATTAACCCCTTTGAAGTGTGAAACTTGATAAATGGCATGCTATCTTGTCCAGTTTCCTCAAGTAAGTTTTAAGCTCAGATTTACGTCCATAAGTATTTTAAGAGACCTTTTCTGTTTGAACTCACTAACTTACTTTTGGTGCGGTTTCAGTCGACCCAGACATAGTTGAACTTGTTCAGAAAGACGTGGTCAAGAAGGGAGAAGTTTTCGGGCTGGAATGCCGATCTTCGCTGTCCAACCCTCCGGCCAAACTTCTGTGGTTTAACGGCACTCGCCCAGTCTCAGTGCCGGGCCTTCAGTACACCATGACTTTCCCGAGCGGCATCCGGACGTACCAGAGGTGGTTCGTGCGAGCAGACGACAGGATGATCGGTCAGCTGATCTCATGCAGGGCGTCCGTACCGGAAACCAACTCGTCCTCCATAGACTCGGTCGTTGTCGTAGTAGGATCGGAAATTAACGACATGGCCAAAATGGCTTTGGCTACCACAAACCTACTTCATAATCCTGCTGCCTCGATTTTGTCTTTTATAAAAGCTGTACTGGGCACGTCGTTTAACTACCTTGGTGCCTAAGCCAACTGGTTACCCTATGGTGCGTGATTCGCACCTTTATCTCTGGGAATACAACAGGGAAAAATAACTAGAAATGAAGTAAAGTTTGCCAGTGGAATAATACAAAATTTGTGAAATGCAAATTGTGAAACACGGACATGTAGTGTACAAGTCAGAATGCTTTCCTGTAAAGTGACGTTGCTGTTGATGGCATCCAGGTGAACGTTGGCCAGTGGAAGAAAAGAAAATTGTTAATTATAAATTTTGAAACACGGACCTGAAACTTACAAGTCAGAATATTGCCTTGTATTTAAATGCATCTCTATGGTCTGGGTACAGTGTTGCGGCGTGCATTCTGGATATAGGAAGCAGTAGAATATGGTCTGTTTAATCACCGAATGAGTCGACTAGATCGCACAGTAGCGTGCTGCAGCAGGAATTGTTTTCTCTTTTCTAGAAGAAGAGGTTATATCTAGTTCCTAACATTACCCGGGCGCCATTTTGTGCAGATTTCCTTGTGACGATTAACATGGGAGGCTGTAAGTGTTGTGAAAAAAGACGCTCAAAGATTTGCTCAGATCCTTCCAGAAATATAATCATCAGTCAACGATTTGGCTCTCAGTAAACGGAAGTATGAAACGTTGACGGAATTCATTACCGTTTTTGAAAGTCCAAAATATGAACCACTGCGAAGGACATAGTTTACTTTCTGAGAAATGTCCGTAGTTTGACAGGATTATTGAACCTGGAAAACAACTGTTGAACTGCCGCGGTAGTTGCGCATGGAGCAACAGAGCATTGGCTGAATTTAGCACGAATACTCGTGTAGGTGTATCAGTGGTGATGGTGGTGGCTTACCGTGATGTCACTTGTGGATTTGACAAAAAAGAGGGATAAGATGCATTATATGCCAAACTCATCTACACTCTCAGGTATATGGGACTGTGGTCTGCGGAATGCAACAACAACACATCTTACCTCTATTTGTTATAGTGAATTTTTAGTAACAACATCAAGAACACCACCAGTTTTTGACTTCAATATTAGACCTCATCCTCACCCGACCCTGTCCTCCCCACACCCTCACCCTACGTCTTAATCATGACCTTTGTTCCCAAATGTTCCCAACCGTTATTGATGAAAACAGTTCGGGCAGTTGTGCAACTAGGAACAACCGCAACAGCAAACCAACTTGTATCTGACAGCAAAATTCCCCTTTGCAAGACTCACTGTCAGTATTTTACGGTTTCCTGGTAGCTGTGACAGCCTAAAAGTTCCGTTTTGATGGAATCAGCTATTTTCATAAAACAGATTAAGTGAAATCGAGGTTTCGATCAAACTGATATTAACTCCTTGGAGTATGAAAATGAAAATTTCAGTCTGTGGTATCTTACCAAACCAATATTCACAATAAATATATTTAATCAGCCAATAAACGAATCCCGATGCCACGTTTAGCAATCCCCGCACTATAATTTCAGTTTTTCATTACCCTATATATCAATGATGGTGCTCCTTTTCGTTGTTGTTTTGTGCCTAGAACGATAACTGTTGTTGTTGTCTCAGTCATGTTTTGTCTTGCAAAGACAAGAAAATCATGTCGCGACAAGTCTCGACAAGTCGCATTTCGTTTGAAATAGTGTTCTTGCTTCTTCCTAATGGAGATACCGGGGAATTTCCGAGTAATTCGGCTATCAACTTACATGCATATACATGGTTATATTTGTCAGTTTGACCAACAAAAGAACATGTATATGGAAAAGTATTAAGAAACGAGTCTCGTCTGAACTGTATGTTGCAATTAAGAGTATCTGTCACAAAGAGTCGGTGGAAGCAGCATCTGCCTTTAAAACACATATAATATGGTTCTAGGAGCACTTGCACAAAGTTTGCTTAGGGCGTATTCGTTGAAAAAAATTCTGCTAAACGCTTTTTAATAAAGAATCCTACAAGGCAACAACAGATTTAATAAGTATAGCATTATAAAGAGAGCCTAATCTGTGCTCGAATCTTGCTAATGTGGAGGTGATGGGTTTCCCGTTAATCCCGCTTTGTACGAGATGTGCATCATGGCGTCCGCCACTGTTATGACACCTTTGTGATGCAATGAAACATTTTAGCCCATAAAGCTTCCGTGAAACTATTCGACAAAACAGCCCTACAAGGGGACGCTACTCATGCTGCACACAACCACATCTGCCTCACAATGGAACACATGCTATCAGGCAGCTGTCATAGATAATGTTATAGGGTTACTCCACTGCCATTCTCCTTTAAACCGTTATTATTAGCGTTGTATTTGAACATACCTTGCAATATTTGCAATTCTCAAATATATACATCGATATGTAAATAATATAACATTATTGCTTTACAATGTTCGTCAAATTAACCTACTAGACCAACTCCTGTAGCCTCCTTTTCAAAACAAATATTCGAGACTTTTGGGTTTTTTTATTTTTGTTTGGTTTTTTGGCAAAATCAGTTATAAGATAGTGTAAATGGTGCATGCTTTCCCAGTGCACATTACAGCACAGCTTTATCTCAAACGATTTTCACATTTTCCGAACGAGCAACTGTTGTTTCGTAGCATATTAATTTTATACACGACCACTTGTGGGCATATAATGTAGACGCTCATAACGGTTGATATTCTCACGCCTGTGCATGTACTGTGTTTATTTTACATGTATTACAATTAGATGGCCAATTGTAGCCTTTATTATAAGTGGCACATGTGAGGTAAAACTTGGTCTAGTTGTACATGGGGTTTAAATTTCCACGGTAGTCACGATGTACACATTTTGTTATATGTTATATACTGGCTATCACGTCATAATTATAGCACATTATATACTGGTTATAACAAGGTATTAATTGTCGTTAGCACACTGGTTGTAAGGTGGTATTGTCTATCACATTAAAGACGGTTATAATGTGACATGGCTTACCGTACCCTAAATTTGTTATAAATTTGCTTTGGTTACTACATTATACATTAATTAGAACATTATTTGCTAGATTCTTCTTTTTTTTTTTTTACACAATATTGCTTGAATTTAGAGTGTTGATATATTTTCAGTGTACAAACTGTTTATGTTACTATTACCAATGTTAGGGTCATTATAATTGAGCTTGCCGCGCGCATGTTACAATTAGCTCTCACATGAGCCGCATTTTTGCATATAGTTCTTGTTATTGGTATTTTTGCTAAAATCAAGTTAGATTTAAACAAATGTTGGCGTCATTTTGTCACCTAAGCCTAAACTATGGTAATTTATCAATATTTTCATTATAATGTCAACACAGAAAATTAGATCAACACAAATCTTTCTCTTTTTATGTAAGGAGTTAATTTGTCTTTTCTGACCAATCGGTGTGGTTGACCTCTTCAGTTTGATATAATTGAATATTTTAATATACGTAATAGAAGCACTTGTAAGATACGCAGTTTTCACTTTGGTATAACGATCGTATGATGGAGAAATGACATTCAGTTACATCATTTCTCAAACTGTTTTCTGTTAACATGTTAAACGCAACAATGTTGACTTTGTTCCTGTCTGATATGAAACGCATTTGTCCATATGGTATTCTGATGTAAAGTTATAAAATGGTGGTATTTGTGATAGTTTCTGCGGAATGAGTAAGTATCATGGAGATGTGTAAATCCTATAACTGTACATTTGAATCATGCATGTATATGTCTTTCGAAATAGTGTTATATCCTTGTAGGCACAGAGCCTTGTCATGTTAAGAATACAGTCAAAAAACAACTTTTGTGTTTTAACATGTTATGAGAGACGTGAAAAAAGCAACTACCGTTTAGTGCTGTAGAAAAGTCCGAACCAAAATTTAGATTGTCAATTTAAAATACATGCAAAAGGTCTTAAAAATATCAAAGTTCCAAAAGCTGTTTGTGTTCGCTGACATTCGTATACCAATCACTGCAGTTGTTCCCACTGTGCTCAACTTCCGGTGCCAGATCGAGGTAGTAGTAGTCTCGTATTGTTTCGGTGGCCATCTTCGGTTTTCTACTATTTTTTTTCTGGTAGGAACTTTTCAGACAATTAACATCTTGGGTAGATTCGTCTTGATCCGTATACAAGAAATTTTGTTTAGACCACTTTAAATTGAGAAAAATTAATGGTTATTAAAATGGACAGCGTCTGTTTCAGTTTAACTAAGGCTTTTATGTATGGAATGGGTACTCTTTTCAACAACAAAGGGCAACAGAAACACCTGAGAATGCAATTAAAACAGATTATAGATGTTTATTTGTTATGTTCCAGTTATAAAATTTAATATTTTTTGGTAATATTTTACTAAAAGTGTGCCAGTGAAACAAAAGTTTTTTATCATTGCCATCCAGTTTTTTTTATCATTAGACTTCCCATATTTGATAGAAGTTAATGTCCATGACAACAAAAATTTTTGAAAATCGAGTCTTGTTTTCAGTTTTCTTTACTACCCACAGTTAAGGATGAACTGTGGATGGTTGGAATTGTTGGAATTGATACATTGGTCATATCTTCTGAGCTAAACTGATGATTGTGCTCTTTAGTGACATCTCAGCAATTGGTGTAGTAGTGAGAGGTAGTCATGTCTTTTCAATTCATGAATGTTTTAGCAAATTTGTACTTCTAAATTCGTACTCAGGTTGATTTACATGAAATGTGTTTAAACATTCCTAATGTTAGGGGAACTTTTACATTTTAAATAATGATTTAAGTCATACAGTAGTTTTTGACACATTATTCTGCGGTCGTCGGGTGAATTTCCCATAATGCCGGTTTTTGTTAAAATACTTCCTGTCTGGCAGCTTGAGTTGTAAAGTGTACACACAATCGTTGACCCAGTTACATGTTGATAACGTCACATGTGACACTCAATATCACTTTGTTTACATTTGATCACGTGGTTTGTGGAGTGTCACGTGCTCTTGACGCACGTGTCTTCCCTGTCAGTCTCGCACAATGTTAAACCATTGTTTTATTCCTGTTGAAATGTGAATGTTGATATATTTTGAGAACCTGTGGTAGAAGTTATAGACATGACCAATAAAGATCTTTTACGTTCCATGACAAATCTGGTTTGTGTTTCGTAGCGTATGCGTTTTATTCACATATGTGAAGTTTGTTTGAACCATTGGATTCCACATCTGAGTCACTGTTTATCGTCCGTTGGCGAAAATAATGGGTTGATGGCATTCCTGTGAGTCCTTAACTTTCGTTTTCAAGACCAGTTCTCTTCCACAGATATGGCGTGCATTTCTGTACGTCACACGGAGGGAAAGTGCATCAAAGACTTGCCAACAGTCGGTGGTTTACCGCGGGCATTCCGGTTTCATTCGCCCGTAAAACTGGCCGTAATAATGTAAAAGTGAAAAATACTTGAGCATGGCGTTAAGCAACTATCAGGTAAAAATGGGCAGACTAATCAGGGGAGTTTCAAGTACACAGGACGGCAACAGGCGGCTATAGCTTGTCGATTTATCTTTTTCATTCCTCTAATACATTACTTATGTATTAACCCATTGGTCAAGCTGACAGGAGGCCTTGCTAGCTTAGATAGTTAGAGTAATGGCGCACTGCATTAAGCAGACCATTGATTTACGTGGTCGCGTGTTCGAATCTGGTTCTGACCGTTCTGGCTGCGATTTTAAGTCGGAAGTTTTGTCAGACGCCTAACGCAGGTAAGTGGTTTACTCTACGCACTCAGTTTACCAATGCCACACGCATAAATCTGACCGCCGTCGAGAAAAATTCTCGAGTAACACCGATGAAATAAACAAATAAAGCTCGTGAATGCAAAATACTATCCACTCACCAGTCAACCAATCAATCAATCAATCAATCAGTTATTCAGTCAGTCAGTTGTTCAATCTTCCAGTCAGTCAATACAAATCTGTAAGGAATTATATGTACCATAGAATCTCTTCCCTTGGGAAGTGCTTTAAGCATTTCTATGTTGTATGTCAAGAAACATGCCAAACAACTGCAGCTTGAAGATATGTGTTGGTTTATTATCAACAAGAAACATATAACAACACACAAATAAATAGAATCTGAGTAATGGCAATGCTTCGGTGAACAGTGAAGTTCGACTAGGTCTTTGGTGCATAAAGCTATACTATATATACACACGGATATATGAGATGATATGATGTGGGTAAAGCTATTCACAGAGCTGATAAGTGTTGTACAAGAAATGTCCAGACCGATCACAAATTGCGCAGCAAAGGCTGTCTGTCAGAAACGTATATCGGCTGACTGATTAAATAAAAGCAGCAGTTCAAAACTGTCATATAAATGTTCACACAAAATAATACCGAGCTCAAGCTTAATGTAAAGTCCATTCAAAAGTTACACCCATTGGGATTTCGGAAAAAAGTAGTCCTCGTTGCAGGCAACGTTAGATCTATACTAGACCTTTTGACCAGGGTACATGGGTATGCATATGTCGGATATTGGCGAGATTTAAATGCACATCCAGGCATACACTTTGCGAGGGTGTTCAAAGGGGCGGCGAGCGTGAAGCACCTGGATGTTATCAATCATGATGACGTCACCATGGCGCCACATGTAATCAACAGCGTTAGATTCCAGAACGTCTTTCATGACAGCCATTTTGTCGGCCTCCATATATTTGCCGTCTCCGAAGCAAACTGATTCTTCAGGAATGTTCCTGGCATCATTGTAAGCCCTGTAAGCATCGTCAATCGCGTTAAACCACATCATCTTATTGGTTCTTTTATCTACTCGCACGGCCGGTAGCAGCATCGTCTTGGTTTTCATGGAGCCGTCCGATAGCCAGGTGAAAGTAGTACCTTGCTCGCGCGCGCGTTCTTCTGCCTCGTGTTTTTCGTTGACAAGGTAGGTGCTCTGCCATCCTCGTCCAATCGCGGAGTCGTTGTCGTCACCATCCGGAAGTACCCGGATGTAATGGACACCTTTCTCTTCGAGTTCCGCCACAAAGTCCGGTTCCCGTTTTCTCATTTCTCTGTACACGATATTTGATAAAACGATCCCGGTCTGGCCGTTCTCTTTCGCCGGAACATCACAGTAGAAGAAAATGGTTTCCGGCGATTTAGGGGCCTGGGACACTTCGTGATGGAAAGCTATGAGTTTGTCAGGGGGAGCCTCGTTTGTGGTGAACACGTCTCCAACCACCACGTTTCTAGGCGCAGCGCCCCCTATGTAAGGGAAAGCATCGAAGCCTAGGGACCGGACAAATTTGTCGAAGTGAAGCGCGGCGTCCACTGGAAAGCCACGAAACAAAATGGCGGCGTATTTCAGTAAAAGATCTTTCAGGTCTTCCTTCTTTTCCTTCAGCCAGTCGTTGACGTCGGCGATATCCAGAAACTGGTCATCATCTCTGGGCGTGATGATCAAAGGGAATGGCTTCCCATCAAAGATTTTCTGTTCGGGCTCCTCGAGGGTTAGGTAAGTGACGCGTTCTCCAAGTCGGCCTACGTCCTTTTCCATTTATATCTACCAAACGAAAAACAACACAAAAACACTTCCATGAGTTTCAATTATATTATAATTAATAATAACACGGATACTACATAACCATATTAAGTAAACGAATGGCGTTAGGGATTTGGTATAGAGTGCTAAATTTATTAAAAAGGCTCTGGGAGTTGTGTTTAAAGTGTAAAAAGCTGACATTGCTTTTGACTTCTTATCTGCATTCACAAAGAATAGATAGCTTTAAAAATTCAGTATGTGACACATTCAAAATGATACGTAGAACAAACACAAGTTGAAAGTTTATTCGTTCTACACATAGAGGCAAAACCAGGGCTTTGCTGATGAAATCTGAAATCTTCACACATCAGTGACTCAAATAACGAAGCTCTTAATGTACAGCCGCTACAGTGTCTGCTTTTCAAAAGATCAGAGTGATCCATGAAATACCGAATATGTGACCCGGAAATGAACGAGTCATATAGAAAATGTCTGATGGTAACTTACCTTTGATTTCTGCTGTGCTTTAAATTGAGATAAAGTCGAAATAAGGTTGTCTACCAAGTGAAACTGGAAGACGGTTCTAATTCTTTCCTCCAAAAAAGTTTCGTTTGCTGCAAGGCCTTGGTGGTCAAGAAAAACGATCCCAAAAGCTTCTAGGTTAAAGCGCGGAAACTTTTCGCTGATAAAGGTGTCGAACTCTGCTTTACAAAAGCTCAAGACTGCTGGCCGGGAAACCTTCGGAAAACCTTGTTATGATGTGGCTGGTTGCTTGTGTGACAAACCATGGAAAGGCGTTCCATTTTATAGTGAACTCCTGAGATTTGTCATGTCGCCGATGTCCTCTAGAGATCGGGTCAGGTCCGGTTTTGCGCTGTTCTCTCTGGTTACTGTTTACTGGTCAGTCCTTAACGCTGACAGGTAAGATAATGCAATTAGCCTCATGTTGACTGGACAGGTAACAATCCGCAGGTTTCCGACTTCTACGGATGACGTGGGAAACCCTGTGTTCTGGATGCTAGTAGTGAATCCCAAGAGGTTGCCAGCGACAATCAAGAAGCGGGAAACCAGGTGGGTCTGGTAATATAGGTGTGTAACTTATATATCAGGTAAAAGGGCAACCAAAGTCAAGGAGATTGATACAAGCTCAAATTCTCACACGACAAGACACGTGCCTATAAATCAACCCCACCTGGTCCTAACCGAATCTCCCCCAATCCCATCCCTTTTCGACTTCACATCCTGGCAAAACAAATTCGTACATAGCACACATTTCAAATGAGAAAATTAAACTTTTCTGCTTAACTGCGAAATTTTAAGTTTCTTCTCGCAAACCCAGAAACAAAATTGTTTCTGGGTTTCAGAAACGTAGAAAAAAGTTGAAAGAATTCCAAAACTGAAATGGGGCAAACTAATCCCAATTAGTATCAGAATTGCTACGCACGTTCAGTATAAAATAATGGAAATGATCTTTCGCTTTCGCTCGCGGTTCACGTTTTGGGTGCTTCCGTTCAAACCTCCGCCACACAAAGTCCAACCCACATTACAGATGAATTGCGATTTTTCCAACAAAAATGATATTATGTAAATTCAAGGTAAGTGATTGTATATATGACCTTTTTGTGTCAAAACTATTTTGTTTGTTCGGCAACTGCAGCGCAATCAGCCTCGCTTTGTGTTACATATACCGTTTTCATTGAAAATAAAGCAACACACAGCTTAATTTTGGCTTCAATGAGTTATTGTGAAAATCAATAGAGCCTGTAACGAAACGCCATGAAATGGATACTTGATTTCATTTTTTCTTACTTGGTAATATTTCGCCACTCGAAATAGCTGTTGCTGTAATCGATCATCAAAGTCAGTGAGAGAAAGGAGTAATCCTATTTACTTGCTTGAAACGCTGACCTACTTAAATTTAATTTGGCAATTAAATCAGCGATTAACGCATGGTCAAATACATGCGCACGTTTCACTAAAACATTTATGTAAACCTGATGTATGTTCATTAAAATCCATTAAGTGAACTTATGTATAACAGTTTAGGTAACCCGAGTGTTTTCAGCAGAACACTCTCGGTTACCAGACACCTGACTTATAGTTTGTGGTGTAGATTTTGAGGGAACCATTTACCAAACGTCTCCAGGAACGTTTACGTAAATAGTGATGTAGGTTCCTTTCCTACCCATTAACCAGACATCTTTAAGAATGTCTTTGTAAACTTAGTGATGTATGCTCATAGAAACCCATTAAGTATGTTTCCATAAACCTAGTGATGTATGTTCATTGGAACCTATTAACTAGACATCTTTAAAAATGTTTACGTAAAACTAGTGATGTGTGCTCATTGAAACCCATTAACAAGATATCTTTAAGAATGTCTGTGTATACCTAGTGATGTATACTCATAGAAACCCATTAGCTGGACATGTTCAAAAATGTTTAGGTAAAACTAGTGATGTTCAATGGAATCCATTTAGTAAACATCTTTAAGTATGTTTGCGTAAACCTGGTGATGTATGTTCATTGGAATCCATTAAATAGACATATGCAGGAACATTTACGTAAACTTTGGGGCCTCCGTGGCCGAAGGAGCTAGTGCCCCAGCCCATTGTTATGACCCCGTGCCTCTCACCAATACGGTCAGTGTGAATTCAAATCCAGTTCATGCTGGCTTCCTCTCCGGTCGTTCGTGGGAGGGTTCGCCAGCAACCTGCAGATGGTCGTGGGTTTTCCCCGGGTTCTGCCTGGTTTCCTCCCACCATAATACTGGCCGGCGTTGAATAAGTGAAATACCCTTGACTACGCCGTACAGCACCTATCAAATAAATAAATAAATAAATGAAATTTACGTAAACTTACTTTCTTTGGAAACCGTTTATAAACAACAAGCAGCTGCAGTTGAGCAACTCTGATGTGAATGTCCTTTGCTGGTCGATTGAGGAAATGGGTCCAAAACTTTCTCCATATACAGGGCACTGGACAAAAACCTCACGATACAGAGCAGACAGGTTTTCTCACCGTACCACTGTTTCTTATGGAGCTGCGCATCCGTTGCCCGGCTCCCAATGACACAGAACTGAGCAGTTCTAGATCTCTCACAGTATACTGTGTGGCTACAACAGAGCGCCTAGCCCTGCTTTGATGTAGCGCAAGTTTCATGACTGCCCTGTATGCAGTACGACCGTGGGCCGCATAGTACACCCCAGTTTTTCGGACCAGCTTTTGCGTGCTGTCACGGCTTTGTTTTTATCGCTCTTACACAAGCAGAGCAGTGAAGTTAAAATCATCTGTAACAAAGCTTTACTGTATAATCTACGGGTGCTAGTGTAACCGTATGAATTATATAGTGGCCTAGCGGTTTCGGGTCGCTCTGACAAGCCTTTCATTATTGATGTCATGAGTTCAAACCTAGGACAAGAAGCCCTGTGGCCAGTGGGAAACGAGCTGCAGTAGGGTAGTTAAAACATTCGCTAGGATACCGAGGGAACAATTCAATCCCGGCCTTGGACCGAGAATTAGTGGATTCGTCTGCCGTAACTGTTTACTAGGGCATTGCTGACAATAACATGGTGGTGACTGGTCCTCCACCAGTGTGCTGTGCTATGAAGTCTTCATGTCATGACGTGTACAGACATGCATGGGAAAGTTCTTCAGTAAAGTCTCTAAGGTCGGTAGTTTACCCCGGGAATTTAGGTTTCCTCAACCAATAAAACTGATGATCATAGTGAAAAATCAATGGCGCTTGAGGTGAACAAACGTAAATTTTAATCAAGTGCTCTGTGAGATTTGGTATAGTATCCCTCGTGCTCTGTCCGTTTCGGGAGAGGGGTGGTCATGAACTTTGGTAGATGTTTTTTTAACTTCGATTACTTAGGTTTTAACGTCAACTATTTGATTAAAAAAACCAAAACGGAAAAAAATGGTCATTTAGCAGAGCCATCCAGGACTAGTCTCGAACTCCCAACCTCTTTTGTCCTTGAATTACGATATATTCCTGTCAACGACAGCGCTTTAATTTGCACGGCACGCGATGCTCTCTGCCGATATGTACATCAACTCGGTCACCTTTATTCACAGTGGAGATAAATGGTTATTATTCTATCTCTGCTTGAATATTTATAGCGTTCTTTAATCTGGCTTTGCCAAAATAAACCCACTATCGTCGTGTATAGCAGACATTGGCGGAATACATTGATAACCGTTAGCATAGAGCAGATTACATGTACACGGTTATAGAAACATCTAGCTGCATGTGGACGGGGTGGTTTCTTTGAACTGGTGGTGAAGGGATATGTAATTATCTTTTGGGGAGGGGGCTCCCTGGGGAGATGGTTAGCGCCCTAATGCAGCACAATGACCCAGGAACCTCGTACTTTTACGTCCGGGTGGCCATGGGTTTCCTCCATCATATAAGTGAAGCACTGAGTATCCCTTTAATCAAGAAATGGAATTCTCTTTAACATTCGTGTTCATATAGTTTTTTTTTCAAATGGACAGAAATGTAATTTTCACATCAAAATTATAAAGAAAAAGAATAACCTACGAGCTGAAATGTAAACTTAAATCCAAATTTGTTTTATTTATTTATTTTATTTCATTGGTGTTTTACGCCGTATTCAAGAATATCTGACCTTCACGACGGCGGCCAGCATTATGGTAGGAGGAAACCAGGCAGAGCCAGGGGAAAACCCAAGACCATCCGCTAGTTGCTGGCTGACCTTCCCACGCACGGCCGGTGACGGAGCCCACGATCATCCACAGGTTGCTGGCAGACCTTCCCGCGAACGGCCAGAGAATTATTCATACTTTTGCCATCATAAACTCTTTGAGGGGCATTTACAAGTTGACTGAGTTACATTACACAGTTATATGGATAAGAACTTCTGATTTATTATACCACAACGTTCGGATGTACATTCTAACATCGTTGTCAAGCGAATAAAGATACAACAAAACGTGAATTTATATACTAAGAGGTGGGTGTCGAGGGAACAATAACTGTGACTACAACATATATGTGTATACACATATGGATAGGCATTAATAAAACATATTAAAGATATGCTAGTAGGCTGAGGTGTCACCTGCACAAACAGACTTACAATGAGATAATACAGATATATACAGGGTAAAGACAACACTTGTAGTATGATTCCGAAGGACTAACGGGGGTACGTCAGTCATGAGATCATCGTAGGCTTTTCGGATTAGAAATCCTTGGTCTCTGTCGATCTGTGGTTGGGTCTTCCGGATCACAATGGCCTCCATCAGTTTTTTGGTTGTGGTGTTGATTATGTTTATCTTAACAGGTTTCACATTGTCCCAGTCGGTCATGTGGTGGGGGTTGGCTGATTTTATATCTTTGGTTTGAGAGGAGGTCTGGTGTTCTTTGATTATCTTGTTCAGTGGTCTGCTAGTCTCACCTATGTAGTGTTCACCACAGGAGCAGTTAATTCAGCACACACAGCCTTTGGATTTGCTGTGTGATGGTGGGTAACCGTTTTCCTGTTGCATTGCCATCATGAAGTACGGCATATCGTTGGTCGAAGGCAGGGGGACAGCATATGTGTGTGGGGGTAGGGGGAGGGGGTAGTCTGCATTGCCGTGCCACACGAGATTGAGGGAACGGGGAGCTCAAGTAGAGAGGACAAGGAGGGGTGGGGATGACTGACCGTCAAGGTCTCCTTGACTGAAATTTGATTACACCTTGTACAGTTCCTGCCAGACACCTGAGTACGGGGGGGGGGGGTGGCTGGGGGGAGGTGGAGGGAGAGGGACTGGATTGTGGATTGTCGACCAAAGTGTACCAGAGTTTACACGATTACAGCGATTAGCAACTCAAGTAGATGGCTTACGTGCTGCACCCTTCCAATGCACCATTATCTAGAACGCTGTGAGCCGAGCCCGTGCTCGGGCTGGCTGGGGAAAACCAGTTCTCCCCGAATACACCCCGGATAGTCAAGCCGAGCCAAGTCCTGCCGGCCCACCGCGGCCTTGCTCGATATGATTTGATTAACTTTGATCTTCATGAACACAAGAATAAGGACTGAAAGAGTAATATACGCCGAATATTAATTTGTAGATCAAGTTCATATCTTATTAAATTTCATAACTGTAGACCGTTGGAGGGGCCAATGGAGAGAGGAACCCAATGCTTGCATGCGCTGTCGTCTGTCAAAAAAGTATACAGATATTCAGATATCTGTATGGGTTTTAGGTAGTTGCACACAAAATTCGCGATAAATGCATGTTTTGTGCTTGACTCTAAAACAAAGATTTTTTCTAACGAAAATGTTTAATGTGGCGACAAAATATTCTTGAGTATGGCGTAAAAGCCCCAAATAAATAAATAAATAAATAAATGAATAAACAAACAAACAAATAAACAAACAAACAAACAAATAAATAAATAAATAAATAAATAAATGAATGAATAAACAAACAAATAAATAAATGAATAAATAAATTAATGAATAAATAAGTTAATGTAGCGATGACTTTAAAGGCATTCACAATTAGCCTTTATAACCGTCAGCTTCACAAATGAACCGTATTGCACTGTCCCTCTAGTCTGCGTTGGATATCGTGGGATACACTAACACTTAAATCTTGTTTGAAACTCAGGCGTGTATACAGTTCATAAGGTTAAACTATTAAACTTTTAATACAGGAAAATGTCCAGCTGTTGTATAATTTTACATTCACCATGTCCTCTTTGTTGCATTTATATTACACTGTGGCTGAGGGGCTCAGAGCGCCAGCGCAGTGCAGTGACTCAGCAGTCTCTCACCTTTGTGATCGCTGTGAGTTCAAGTCCTGCTCTAGCTGGCTTCCTTTCCTGCCGTGCATGAGAAGGTCTGCCAGCAATTTGCGGGTGGTCATGGGTTTACTCCGGGCTCTGCCCAGTTTCCTCCCATCATAATGCTGGCCGCTGTCGCATAAGTGAAATATTCTTGAATAGGGCGTAAAACACCAATAAGTAAATACACGGCCATTTTAATCTTGGGTGAAATTCGCCATTTGGAATCACTATTTACCTCTCCGAGCAAATGGTTCATGTTAATAAATAGCCTGTATGTATATATGTATATAGTGTCGGCTTAGAAGACGGTCATCACCAGGATATACTATGAATTTGTGAACCTTTTTTGGTATAAGACCTGTCAGATGCTGTACTAAAAACTGTTATGCAATAACATAACGCTGTATACATGTTAATGATTGTGTTAATAGGGGCATGATGACTATAAGAGGTCGACGGCTAGACAGCCACGCCACGTCACGGTGACACCAAAATGTCGCTGTGACATCATGTCACGTTGACACCAAGATAATATAACACAATATCGCTGTGGCATCACGTCACGGTGACACCAAAACAATAGAACACAGTATCGCTGTGACACCACGTCACGTTGACAGCAAAAATAATATAACATGATATCGCTGTGACCTTACCCTCAAGGTAGCAGCAGATTTTTGTGAGACCAAATAAATATTTTGGTTCTGCCATTTTGTTTACGGTCTGTTTTGTCACGAGTAGATTGTGACTATAATTGCCCTATGCTGCTCTTATGGTGGCACACACATGC
Organism: Acanthopleura granulata; assembly: GCA_016165875.1. Classification (NCBI taxonomy): domain Eukaryota; kingdom Metazoa; phylum Mollusca; class Polyplacophora; order Chitonida; family Chitonidae; genus Acanthopleura; species Acanthopleura granulata. The sequence continues at coordinate 2,058,341 of JABBOT010000024.1, read as the reverse complement.
GCAGTGGCCTGTATGAGACTCTACAACGATTTCGAAACGATGGACACGGCTTAAGCCAGGAAGCCACCTTCACACAATGCGATTTGGCGCACTGACTTGCAAAATTCAACACAATTGGTAGTAATAGACACAGTACACACTACACTACTGTGAACAGTACCGACTATGTAAGGCGAAGTGACCTATTTGTTGCGCGATAAGCCACTAAGGGTAGAATCGTGTATGTAGAACAAACCTTCATCACTCAATGTTAATATAATGTACTCGTACGGGAATGTAGGGCCGTGACTGGGGCTGTATTACATGAATGTCTACACTTTAATGCACTTATGTCGCGCAACGTGTTTTTACAGAAAGAGGAGTAATGAATTCGTGTATTTTCTGTCCGGTTTTTCGGATTTTGATTTTTTTGATGGTTTCTCTTATCTTTAATTTATCTCAAATTACGTTAACAGATTGCCCAAACCACGTTCTGAGAAAAGCAGGAAAAAACAGACCAAGAAATCAAGAAGCGATTACACTTCAGCGTAAAATTGTAATCCAAATTAAATCTATGCAATGATCAAATCCCTGGAGTTTTGGCAGCTGATCGCACGCAGTGGTAAAACAGTTTCAGCCAAATTTGAACATCCAGCTTCGGATTAACGTTTGGGTCCTTATAGTCCAATGTGGCATTTTGAAACTTACTCTAAAAGATTTAATTGTATGCACCCCTTGGGGTTGGCGTGCCCCCCGTGTTTATCAAGTTCCTGGTATCTTTTGTTCCATACAGAAATGAACCTGCCCAAAGTGATTTTTGCACACCTTGTACATATCATTGTTTTTCTTTCAATCGTAACCCTTGCTATTGTTCACTTCGGTGACCACAGCGTAAGCTGCGTGCTTTCATGTGTAATCATGTATACAGAGTGTCCCAAAAAATGTACTCACCCTTTCACTGCCCATTACTTATACATTTTTGGTTTTTGTTTCAGGTGCAACTAACCCTAAATAATGGCAGACGTACGACTAACTTGTCAGGAAGGAAAATTTGTAATAAATAATAATAATAATAATAATTATTTATTTATTTGTTATTGTTATTATAAGTAATGGGCAGTCAAAAGGTGAGTACATTTTTTGTGACACCCTGTATTTACCATGTCACATGCCATTTTGTAGTTAGCCACCACACCTGATGATTGCAGAAGGCTGTTCGGAAAGCTCGTAAATAAGTCATCATGTACAGTTTTGTCCGTCGCTAGCATTGTGAAAGCTATTCATATTCGTATCTCCTTGGGCCTCCGTGGCTCAGTCGTTTAGCGCTCAGCGGAATGACCCAGAAGCCTGCCACCAATGAGGTCCCTGTGAATACAATCCCAGTTCATGCTGGCTTCCTCTCCGGCCGTACGTGGGAAGGTCTGCCAGCAACCTGCGGATGGTCGTGGGTTTCCCCCCGGGCTCTGCCCGGTTTCCACCCACCAAATAATCGTATCTCCTTGCATAATTTTGTAAGTGTTAAAATAAAGTGATATGTTTTCTGGTGGCACTTGCTTCCTTTTGTCAGCGTAGGGTAGAATTAGTTCCCGTGAATATAATTCTTGAGAACTAAAATGAATGGACCCTTTCGACATAAGCTCAGAGACACGCCCAATGCATTACGTTGGCTGGTACAAAATGGCAACAATAGTCAGAATTCTCTATGTACCGTTGTCGAGGCAACTTTATATCAAAATAACGGTTCTGTCCACTGTGATGTTACAATTGATACCCTCTCTATCGCGTGACATAACAATGAAATGACGTCAGTGAAAGCCAAAATCGAATGTCATACGTTTTGGTTGTTATCCCGAACTGGTCAGTCGAAAGCACAAGCTTATATGACAATGTTTATTTTGTTTACGAGTTATACTGTAAAAAAAAAATATGGGTATATTTTAAATGCAGTAGAAATTGATATATTTTAGGGTATTATTGTTTCAACGTATATCGGATCGTATATCAAAAATATTTTTCGTTCGTTTGTTTTTAAATCGGTCTTGCTTTTGGTTTGATCGAGGTTGGCTTCATTGCGCCATATTTCCTACGTTTTGTTCGAGCATGCACTTCTGAGATACCAACCCGCAAAAATCTGGTAAAATCAAGAAATCGGACAAAAGTAGGCAAAGCCTGGACAACTGCCTTCTCCTTGACTCTATTTAATATCAGCGAACAGAGACGCAGTGTGTAGAGGTGGGAGCGCCGAGCGGCCAGCCAGCAGTCTGTAAGTAGACAGTAATCTAGATCACGAGGAAACACAGGTTCATGACCCTCACGTGCCGCTATAAACACCAGCAGTTTGCACTGACCGATTTATATCAGGCTATATGTAGTATTCGCCTTACGTACTGTCGGGCACTCACTTTATATTTATACAATTTAACAATCTATCAGTCAGAACTGTGGTACGATTCAAAAGTAATTTATATATACTTATCATTTGATCTACATCTGATTTTGTGGGTGGGTGGAAGGTGTTCATGCTGTATACAAGAATGCTTCAGTAATCTGAAGTTCGATGGGTGACAGACAGGTGACAGAGCTTAGATGTACATTCCATTCCACCTGGCTGAAAACCGACATCTGAAAAACGTTCCGACGAAAGACCGGCGAAGAAAGAAGAGAGGCTGGATTCGAACACTCGACCTATGTGATGGATTGCCTATGGCACTCTGCGACGATTTACTCTTTAAATCACTGAACCAGAAAAAAAAAACAGGACGGCAAACAGGTTACCTCATTAAATATTCTCGGTCACCATGCTTTTATTTCAAACATTTATGGAGTTAAGTAAATTCTTCATTTGTCAGTATACACATTACATTAGAGTTTTCAGATCTCTCGACTCTATTGAATGATGATTGAAACCGTACTGTAGACCTTCTCACTTCAATGACGGCCGTTCGTTTAATAAGAGGAGGAAACCAGAGTGCCCGTAGATAACGACCGTCCTTAGCCAGGTATCTGGAAGAAAACTCTAATTTCAAACCGCAGCCTAATCAGCGTTTGGTTTGAACCAACGGCGCACCTCCTAAAGAGAGGTCACATTCTTCCGAGCCAAGGGCTGTACCTAAGTCTTTGGGATTCGCGGCCATCCATGTTAAATAAGCAGCACAAAAAGATTAATAATGGGCAAACTTATTAATTGGGTCACGTTTCCAGCGCTGTGTCTGTATGGATGATTGCTTAATTGATAGCCTGATTGAAAACTTTATCTCGTTAGAGATGGACTGAATGAGGTCGCAAATATGTACTGCTTGAATGGTGATCGCTCTATAGATGCAAGATCAGTTGGGAGTCTAGCGTTGATCTCATTTAACTGAAAGGTTAAATGAATGATCTATCAGCTGAGACTAACATGGACAGCCGCGCAGTTACTTGACTATAACATTGACCTACACATGGATCTGGTCAGGCCTGCTTTATGAATTGGTATTGCTTTATTCATGTATTAAAACCTTGGATTATCATCAGCAGTCAGTTTAAATCCGTTTTGTTTGAATAATGTTTAAAAGCGTTCGGGGAAAAAATGCACCTGTATGAAGGCGATCAGGTTTATAAATGGAGGTAGGCCGCCTTACCTCGCCAAGCTACAACTGGCACAAATGATAGTATTATCGTTATTAGGTGATTACACTTTCTGGATATAGCACAGGTCCTAGAGCTGAAAATTGACTGAAACCACTACGACAATACTGTTACTTACATCCACTATATAAATGACATTTACCAATCTGAGCTGACATGGGCTTTATGTTCATGTAACTCCAGGGTGTAGCGCTTTGTATTGCGAAAGTCATACCGTACCCTATGATCCTTGTGATAATAACATATTAAATGCCCCGATTCAACTGTCGTTTTAACTGCTAACAACTACACTTGACAACGGTGTTAAGTAGGCCTGGTACTGTAGAAACCGGCGGATGGTCGTGGGTTTCCCGCGTTCTCTGCCTGGATTCTATTCAACATAATACTGGCCGCCCTCGTATATATGTAAAATATTCTTGAGTATGGCGTAAAACCCCAATTAATTACATAAATAGATAGTACTGCTCGGAAGTATTGATCGAATAAATCCAGATTTTGTTATCCATTAAAATTCAGTTTTATTGATTTACTCCAGCTATCATGCTGGCCCAAAAGAATCGAGATGGCTTAGACAGTTAAAGCGCATGTTCGCTGCGACTGTCAGACCCTTGACCAATCAGGTGGCACTCGTGAATCCAGATCTTGCTACCTCCGCTGCGGCTTTCAATCATAAGGTTACATTAATCGCATTAATTTTCGTTACTATTTATGTAGTAAATTTGTCAACTTCAACCCCCAAAATATATATCCCCAAACTTGTGCCATACCACCACACACAGGATGAACTTTTCTCTACATCACATCAAAAAATCAGTGTAGCATGGTCACCATTTTTTGAGGTGTTGCTCCTGGAAGTGACGTAAGAGCATTTTGTCACCTTGGTAACCTCCAAGGGGGTGGGTAGCCCCCTGACAAAAAGTTTTCAGTTGTATCCAAAGCAGATAAAATTCTGATATATTTTAACTTGGTGTAAAATGACAATAAAAAATATATAGTGTATCAACAACTTAGACTGTCTGTGTGGCAGTATTGTCCATTGGTGCTCCAGCACTCATCAATTCGGAGCCAAATGTTGGACCCAACCTATCGAATTGCCCATGTGTAACCTATAAGGAGGTTCTTCCGCGGCCGGGGGATAGTGAGCTAGCGCAGCGCAATGGTTCACGAGCCTCTTACCAATGCGTTCGATGTGAGTTCAAGCCCAGTTCAGGCTGACTTCCACTCCAGTCGTGCGTACGAACGCCTGCCAGGAACCTGCGGATGATCGTGGGTTGGGCGCCGCTTAATAGGTGAAACATTCGTGACTTATGTCGTAAAACTCCAGTCAAATAGGGGCTTCTATGGCTCAGTCGATTAGCGCGCTGTCGCAGCACAATGACCCGAAGCCTTACGGTCACTGTAAGTTCAAGACCAGCTCATGCTGGCTTCCTCTCCGGCCGTACGTGGGAAGGTCTGTCATCAACCTGCGGATGGTCGTGGGTTTCCCCCGGTTTCCACCCACCATAATGCTGGCCACCGTTGTATAAGTGAAATATTCTTGACTACGGCGTAAAACAGCAATCAAATCAAATCAAATATATAAGTAATGTCATGATGATGTCAGTAGTTTAGCCCCAGCACTCTGGTTTCTTATACTCCAAAACGTGACTGGCGCTAGCTGAGCAAACAATTCTTGGAAGCCACGTTGAATAGCAATTAACTAGATAAATGAAGAGAACTCTCTATTGACTTGCTTGTAATCTACAAAATAGTTGACTGTCGTTGTGCAAGATAATTATTTTATCAATTGTAAAGTTTATCCAGCAAAATGTGGCTATAATAAAAATGCTGGCTGTCTGGAAATTTGATGTATGATTGGTTAAATGGATGGTTGAATGGTCGATTGCATGGCTGAACAGAACGTTGGTTGAATAGAAAAATAATTATTGGAATTGCTGAGAGGCCTCCGTGGCTCAGTTTTCAGTTTGTTAGTGTATGTACAATAACAGGAGCCAGTCACCAATAAGGTCAGTGTCAGTTCAAATCCAGCTCTAGTTGGCTTTCTGAGGTTGTGCCAGGCCGGCAACCTCTCCGACGGTACGTGGGAAGGTCTGCCAGCAACCTGCGAATTGTCATGGGTTTCCCCGGACAGAGTTCTTCTCACCATAATGCTAGACGCCGTCATGTAAGTGAAACATTCTTGAATATAGTGTAAAACATCAATCAAATAAGAAAGAAAGTATCGACTGGTTGCTTAATTTGTTTAGGAATCTATTAACCGACACTGTTCATTTGATCAGAATTTTGCGGTCGACTAGCTTAGGTAAGAGTTTCTGAACCTTCACTTATTACATACATATAATCAGCAATATTATCCATTTTACTAATTGATTGATAGATTGATTGAGGCCCGGTTTGCGCCAAATTTACACGAAGGTATATGAAATAGTTTCCGTCTCCGATGAGCGAACTTATCGAAGCCACCCACACACCTGACTGCCGTGCATTGTTGTCACACAAAAAAGTCAATCGATGAAATAAGCGTTTTCCTTATTTTTCAGTTTCCGTGGAAATTTGACAAAATGCATTTAAATAAATTTGTATCCAAATATAAACCTAATACGTATGAAATTTTCTATATGCATTTCAGATGAAAATGCTTTTTGAGATATGATTTACCTACACATACATTTCGCAGTCAAAGATCACGGCCCTGATCGGCATGCGCACTGAGATGGGTTTTCAAGGAGAGGAGAAACTCCGATAACAGGGAGATAACTCCGTCACACAAGGCCTCCATCAAAATTTATCAGCGACTTTTACTTACTGGGGACAGCTTGTATGGTTCCTGATGGCGAAATCCAGCCGGAATCCATATCGTATATTGTCAAGTGTACAAAATCACGTGGTTTTTCCGATGGAAGTCTGTTCATAGAGAACCACGTGTATGTTAATCAAGGACGGAAGGTCAGAGTGTAACTTGATAGCATCTGTTACAGTTCTGAAGGAGGCACATGTGTTTCCCACTGGGTCCACTAATCCAACTGGAACCAGTTTAGGTCTGTTACGAACCAACTTTACAGGCTAGGTGTATATAAGATAAACCGTTGATTTTCTGCAACGCAATAAACGTCACGCAGATGTTCTGGTATTCAAAAAACAACTAAAGTTAATTAGTTTGATTTTTTAAAAAGTCAAAAAGAAAAAGAAAAAATATTCTTTCGTACATCCGGGAACCCCTGCACAAGATCAACCAAGTGAATCTGAATTGGCGTTTTGGCTACAAGGTACAGTTATATTATTTGTCTATAATATCAGACAATATTATTTGTTTGGTCCGCGGAGAATGTTCCGTTTTCCCACTTTTTTTGTAGACATTGCTAAGTTATACATCAGAAGTTGTGAGTTCGAATCCAGTTTCAGTCTGGTTTCATTGTTCGCTAAGAGCATTCCAAGGCTTTTGCGTATTCATGAATATTTCAAACATAAATTTCACCTCAAAATGTTATTTACTGAAGAAATAGTTTGCACGCTCTTTAAAAATTCGGCACGCTCTTTAGGGCTGTCGTTCGTAAGGCTACATGCTTGAAAACTATTTTTAAAAAGGTTAGATCCTGGTTTTTAATTTTTCAGTTGCATTGTAAGTTGTCATAGTTCTTGTATCAATACGTGTTTTACACAATTTCTGTGCTCTGGCGTTCTACGGTAACGCAAGATTAAGTCTCGTTCATATCACCTTACACACTATCAGTGTGTGAAAAACAATTTTCCGCATTTCTAATATTTACGCTTTATAAATTTTTTTAGGTATGGTGTAAATGATTTCAATACCCTGAGAAAAATCTTTCGACAAAACCGTTATTTGAATTATGACGAATTGCATACCCGTTGATTTATTCAATTTATCCATCAATTCCTCCAGTACCGGATCTGTCAGACGACTTTTTTTGAAGGTAGAATATTGCCAGAGTCTGACTATTATTGCTGATTGCTTTATATTGAGTCTCAGTAGCCTAGTCGTGTAAACGATTTTCCTTACACCCTTGATCACTGGGGTCTAGATTCGAACCCAGCATTTGTGAGCTAGGTTGCATCTATAAATCAAGCTTAGTTTAGTTTACTTTAGTTTATTTAGTTATTCTCATACAGACAGCAATGTCCATTTACAGAGATGATAACAAATATGAAACAAGATATGGTGACCAAGGTGATAACAAAACTGACAGATGTTACATGCAAAATCGACTTTGTGCAGATTGATTTTGTTCAAAAAACCAAACGTGAAGCCGCCAAATGACGCAAAAAGATGAATGAAAGACATGCTAAAAAAGCCAGTCTCTGCATTTAACTTAAAATGTTGCAAATCGTTAAAGATATCCATATCTGCATGCTATATACTTACTTGGTTCGTCAGTGGTCAAATCTCACCAAATAAGCTTCTCACTCTCTTTTTTGCGGGGGGGGGGGGGCAACCATAACACTGACCGCCGTCAAAGTATAATGAAAACTGCTCGATTATGGGGCTAGTACCGCCATAGTATGGAAATGTTCAAGGGAAGAAATCTTTTAATTCTTGGAGGGGGGGGGGGGTCGGTCATTGAAAGAAGAAAATAAATAATTAGTTTGCTAACGCGAGGGATATATCCACCCCCACCCGTTTAGCCTACCAAAGAGAATGTGGGTATCTGAAATACCGGTGTATTATTGGCTACTAAATTACCCCCCCTCCCCACCTTGTTAACCTATCGTAATTTATCTGTTAGAATAAAGAGCGTTTACTTACTAAAAAGTATCCCCCCTCCTGACTAAGCCAACTTATCAAAATGCTCATATTTGAAATAGAGGTTTTCAATCAGCTTCTGAGTGAATTGTGGAATTTTTTCCCCGTCAATTTTTTTTTTTTTTTGGGGGGGGGGGGTGGAAATAAATTTTGCAAGATATGATAAAGGGAATATGTTGGGGGAAAAGTAAATCAGCCCCTTTGTAGTGGCCAATGAGAAAGCATTATTTCAAATATCAGCATTTTGACTCGTTGGCTATGTTGGGGGGAAATAATTTGACCCGGGCTAACAGATTGCGTTTTTCATTCTCTGTTTTCAGCCCGACTGCCCCCCTCCCCTTCTTCCATTAAACATCTATGTCCCTTCAAGGATTCCATAAAACTCCTTTGCTAAACTTCATAGATTTTACCTAACCTGTGGAGGAAGAAAACTCCGTTTAGTATCAAAGGAAGTTTATTTTTTCTTGGGAAGGGCGAGCCTCGGAGAATGTGTGTGAAAGCTTCTTTAGCTGTCCTTAGTAGCATTTAGTGACTTCCATGAAGAGATAAACACACATTTGTACGTGTACCAGTGAGAACCTAGATACGGGCATATGTGCAATTGTACAGTGTCAAAACCTCTACGGTTCGAAGTGTCATTTTTAAGGATACATTATCAACATTTTCACAGAGAAAAATTACATTAAGGATAGTTTTTAAATATTTATGTTAGTATCGGTAAAGTGGTATACATGTATATTATTCAACAAATGGAGATGTATGCTCAGTCATTGTTCAAAATGCATGAAATTTGGTATACGTTTTGCTTTTGTTGATGCTGTTATTGAGGAAAACCCCTCATGGCCAATAACTGTGGGTAATCCCCATTAAACAAATAAAACATTAAATTTGATTTCCGACACTGTCGCCACTACGTGAAAACCACTGAAAGACTGGCTCACGTGAAACTCGAACTCATAACTTACGGTGTTTACTCTCACCGTTTAACCAACTCAGAGACATCAACAATGTTACTCAAACCTTGAGAATCTGTGACGCCCGAAAGCTTACGTGGTCATGTAATTCGATGAACGAATGAATGACTGATCGAATAACTGCGACGTGAGGCCATGGGTGATTGGAAAATGGTTATATTTCATTTTTGTTTGTGCAAATATTTTTTGCAACTTTACCCATTATCAGTCGACTACAGCTTCTGTTTTTGTCACACCACAGAACCACTTCCAGATATTGTGTAAATGGAAAAAGACGTCGCCACGCTTGGAAACCAGGTCACGGCTTTGACCTTAGCGGAACCGCAACAAAAGGTCATCGAAGGTCAACATTTCCCGCTGATTATCACACCAGCCAATGGAAACCTTCCCTCGCATTTGGAAACCTGCAACTGGGTTCGTGGCCACAAGGATGAAATCCGTGCGCTGTTGTTGAAGTATGGCGTCATATTGTTCAGAGACTTCCCCGTACGGGAAGCCCTTCACTTCGACGAGTTCGTGAAGTGCTTAGATTACCAGCCTTTCCCGTATGTAGGTGGCGCTGCACCTCGTAACATCGTTGTTGGTGACGTGTTCACTACGAACGAATCTCCGCCGGACACACTGATTCCCTACCATCATGAGATGGCTCAAGCGCCGAAGTTCCCAACGACACTTTTCTTTTACTGCGAGTCTCCAGCAAAACAGGGTGGTGAGACGCCCATAGTGCCTTCCAATTACGTCTATCGGCAAATCAAGGCGAAAGAGCCCGAGTTTGTCCGAGAGTTGGAAGAGAAAGGCGTTAGATACGTCCGGATTTTGCCAGAAGAAGATGATCATACTTCGCCGATCGGCCGAGGCTGGAAGTCCACATACTTAACCAACGACCCGGAAGAAGCCGAGAGGAAGTGCCGAGAACTTGGCACGACTTTTGAGTGGTTAGCCGACGGCTCCATGAAAACGGTGACGAAAGCTGTTCCTGCCGTCAAGGCTGATCCTCGAACGGGGAAGAAAGCCTGGTTCAACTCCGTCATCGCCGCTTACAGAGGCTGGAAGGACAGCAGAAACGTACCAGAGAAAGCCGTGCTCATGTCCGACGGCACCTTCATGAAACCGGAAGTGATGGACGTTGTGGAGAGGACGCTAGATGACGCTGCGGTCGACTTCCGGTGGCAGCCCAGCGATGTGCTGATGGTGGATAATTATCAGGCGCTGCATGGCAGGCGGGTGTTCGAGCCTCCAAGGAGAATTCTCGCTTGGCTTTGCGTGTAGCGAGGCAACATCTATATGTTAATATTTTTAAGTGGTTTTTCTAAGTTGTAGAACTGTACAGGACCATTTTTGAGGAGGATGCTTGTGGTACAAATGGCACAACAATTAGACATGTACGTCTGTTAAGGCTCATTTTTGCAGCTATGTTTTCCCAATTGATTTTGCTTTTTGTTTATTTCAGTGGAATTGTTTTCCATGCCTAACGAGGGTGCCACGTTTAACGTATGTAGATCAGTTTTATTGATCAGTTGTACACATACATATGTATATATAATATGCATTTCTGTGAGCATGTATTTATCCGGTGTTTCCGACAGATTAAGTTTTAAAACTAGAGTTAAGATGAAAATCAAATAATGTGTCATATTAATAATAGTAGTTTTACAGATATAAGGCATAATGTTATGCCGCTATATGTGTTTTTGCAAAGGTAAAGAAAGTTATGCCTTACTGCCCCTGAGATCTATTTGAATAAAGTATTACACGAAGTATTTGGGTGTTGATGTGTATTGATGATTCACAAGCCATCTGATCCTTAAACAATGACGTCGTGAGTTCGAATCCAATTAATGCTGGATGAAATTGGGTTTGTATTTTTGCGAAGGAGGATGGCTAACATCCCACTAACTACACTTGTAAGGCAGTGATTATACGAAATGATCTGTAGTGGGGCTTGGAAAAAAAGACGGCTTAATGAAACCATCAACAGAATTAACTTTCACCCTTGGAGAGTAAACTCTCTAGTGTGTTATGATGATAGTTCAGATCCACATGTGCTTGCCTTACAATCAATACGCCCCAAGAGGTACCGGTGCCGGGCAGGAAATTTGTAGAATACCAAGACCTTCCTGTGAGCCTAGGTTACAGCATGTGGTCGAACACGCACATTTGGCCGTTTGCGCAGTTTAACGTTGACTCCAGACATGGTTTTCTGCCAACATAATGGAAGTCACGCTTGGGAAATTTCCTCAATAGCTTACCAAGGGCGTACGTTGGAAGGTCTGTCAGCAACCTGCGAAAGGTAATGGGTTTCTATTGGGTTCTGCTCGCTTTCCCCCCACCATAATGCTGGCCGCCGTCGCATAAGTGAAATAAGAAATTCTTGTGTACGGCGTAAAACACAAATCAAATAAATAAATAAATACCAAGGGTCGGAGGTTTACACCGAACACTCTGGTTTGCTCCTTCCATAAAACCTCCGACCCTTGGTAATTTATGGACGAGCTTTCCCAAGCGTGACTTACAGATATGGACATTATGCTGGCAGAAAAGAAGTGGTCTTGAGTCAACGCTAAACTGCCCAAACGGAAAAATGTGCGTGTTCTATCACATGCATAAAGGAGAAACTAGCACTTCACAAATGAAATTACCTTAGTTCTACCATAAAATACTTCTATTTATTTATTTGATTGGTGTGTACTCAAGAATGTTTCACTCATACGACGACGGCCAGCCAAATACAGGCAACTATTTCTCTACCAGTCAGTGAATACATTTACTTAAATTTTTACTTACATTAGTCATGTACCCAGTCACTGTATCCGTCAGTGTTTCGTTGATTATGAAATGTCCCCTGTTATTTACTCCATGGTATCCTCTACTCGGTTTTCCTCCAGTCAAACACCTGACGCCCATGACACAAACGTAGCATTCTCTGGGTCAGTATTATGACCTGAATAAGTTTTTATCCACCACCTTTAGATGTGAGTTTAAGTGTCAACATGGGGATGTAGTGAAAACTAAATGTGACTTATAGCTATCTCCAAAAACAGCTTACAACTGGCTACGCTCTACAAATAATGCCTCCGGGTCGGGAATGTAGTTCTGTAGTATTTTTAGACATATTTTCTTTTGCTCTTCTGATATGCTCTTTTTAATTTTTTCGGCTTTTTGGGTGGTGTTATTTTGTAGGACAGGTTTCAAAGTTTCACTCCAGATATAAATTTATCCATTTTTCAGGGAATTGAGGCGGATGCGCACCACGCAAAAGCAGTGATAAATCAGGGTTCACTGAAGTCTGACTGTGTGTTTTGACCCCTGTCAGTTGTTTGTCAGTCTCTATCAGGAATTTCAAGGCAGTTTTCACTGTCAGAGGAGGACGACTATCAGGCCCGGGGGTGTTAGGGCTTGTAGATTTATAGGCAGTGCTGTGAGGCCAAACGTTAACGTGTAGGTAAATGAGAAATTAATTGTGGTGTGTGGGCAATTAAATGTGCCAAAAATAAAGAGAAAATGTTCCCAACTAATGGGAGATAACTGCGTTGTCCGAACTGATGTATTTCTGTAATCCTAGTCCAAAAGAACAAAATCAGCAATGATATTTATACGTTTCCAAATGTTACATATCAACGCAACACCTTTTAAACTCCTTTTCAAATTATGTTTTATTATCCAGATTTTGTGTACTTACTGAGGAATCATGGCAAACTATTGCCTCCAGTGACAAACACCATACACTACTAAAACCAACAGGATTTATAACATCGGTGATGCCAAGCTTCAAGTATCTGTGAAAACACGACGGTTCTCTACATCCAGTGTTGACCTCTTAATTTCAGTTAACACTTTCATGAAAGACTCGAAATTTGACAACAGTCAAAGTGATAAAACCTGAAGAACAATGACTTACGTCTGGACACAAAGGCACTGGATGGTTCAGCTACGAATCCCAGGGCCGAGTTGCCACTGAGAACTGGCTACTTCGTTGTTTGATGGGTATTGTTGCATTAATAGCCACAGCAGGCAAACTCAACTGAAAGCTAAAGGCTAAAGGTTATTTTCGCTTGAGAACTTTTTAAAACAATTTTTGGTGTGTAATTATCCAAAAACTTTAGAATCATATGGTATTAACTGGGATCCAGAATCTCTCACCTGAAATGTAAACAAATGAATGTAGGGGTCAGTTCTTTAAAAGGCAAACGTACAAATATGAGGTTCTTATTTCAAAGACAAGAGAATGAATCTAAGGATCTCTTCTTCAAAAGGCAAGGGGACGAGTCTGAGAATCTCTTACTTCTCTTTGAGAAAGACAAGAGAACAATACTCTCTGGGAGTTTTTCTTCGGAAAACAAAACCTTTCTTTCAAAGACCGGTCTATTGATTAAAAACGGAACAAATCTAAAATACTGTATTTGAAAAATTATATCAGTTTTTATCGGACTTCGAAGTTTCAGAAATCGAAAACGGTTCTATTGGACACCAGCATCAGATTAACCACAATCTTGCTCATCCTCCGATTTTTTTAAAATTATTTAATTTATTGGTCTTTTACGCCGTCCTCGAGAATATTTCACTTATATGACGTGAGCCATCATTATGATGAGAGGAAACCGGACAGCGCCGTAGATTACTGGCAGACCATCCCACGTACAGCCGGAGAGAAAGCCAGCATTCACAGCCTCTGGCATCTACTACAAATTATCAGCCTTATATAAATAAATGTATATCAACGTTAGACCATTTTAGTCCATTTTTGACGATGAAATGCTCTCATCCCGATTTGCTTGGGTATTTCTCTCAAGCCATTCTTCCACGTCCTCCATCCGACATTTCTTTGGAAATATATCACTCATGTACTGAATTCTGTCTCTCTGAATGACGTAAAGTCGCTCCGGCATCCCGGAATACTGGGTGCATGCTTTGTTCTCCATCGAGTCTACGAGGACAGTGCACGTGACTTTTCCTGCCAAAATCTCGGCGGCTTTCAATCGGTCCTCCATGCAGAGGTGTTGATCAATCTGGTAGTTTTTTTCTCCCAGAGACCATTCATCCGCTGCATGCACCTCTTGGATGTAAACGACCACGAAATCTGCAAATCCTGCGAACCGGGACGAGATCTCGTTCCAAGCTCCCAGCTTCACCATAAACGGGGGTCAAGTACAACTTCCAAAGTACACCACCAGAGGGTGCTCCCCACGCTGGAAATCCAACAGCGCATGCACCGTCTTTCCGTCCAATGCAATCAGCTTCGGGTTTGGCGCGAAATCCCCGAGTTTAGCTTCTTTGAAAATATCGTTGTACTTTGCTCTCCATATCGTTTTAATGAAAGTTAATTTAATGACCGAATCGGCCACATCTTCGCCAGGTATCCCGGAACCTGCTACAGCTTTTGAGGCATTGGCCACCATTTTCTTTCTGGTTGCGGGAAACAGTCTGGCGATTAACGCCAATAAAATCATATTGGCCATGTAGATAGCAAGCTTTACCACCTTCAAACAGGTAATCACTCTCTGCACAAGCCCAAGCATTTCTGGCAACAGAGAAAATAAATCACTACTAGACAATGTTCTTTTAATAGTGAATTCGGAGCAGTAAAAGTTGGTCGTTCTGTCTTCTCTTTACCTGTTGGCCGATTGGATGTATTCTTTTTATTGATATAACGAAGGACCTCAGTGCCAGACGACACGAAATCATACTCTCTAAAAAAGACTGTATACCACAGGTACACAAACCGTAACAAAACTGAACATCTGCAAAACTTGTGTACTATTTCTGTCTGCTGGATGAAGCCAGAAAAAGAGCCATACGTGAGGTGTCTGACAATAAAATCATGCTAGCCCTACTAAGTAGTAAACGTTGATAAAATAGTCCAAATAGCAACTTCACAATTATACCACAATCGAATCAAACGGATTTGTTTATTACATACTTACTTGCGAATACCAGCTGAAGCAGTTTTCTTCGTCAGTTGTATTCTGTGTGTATATACCATAAACGGACGTCGAAGTTGGCTGTTGATAGTGTCGCCGCTATATGTTTACCATGCAATAACCGCACGATCCCAGGGCATGCTTTACGTTCTACACCACCCTACACTTTTTTGTTATGCACAATAAAGTAATGAATTAAACGAGCGAGGTAACGCAGCGTATAGATAAAATACACGTACTGATCGAGTTGCCTCCGCTATGGCTGGTTATACGTCCATACTTCAAATCACCAGATGCTACTGCTGAAGCTGAATGGAATGCAACGGCTAATCAGTGTCCTAAGTATCGAAGCAGTGAGCTTGTAATGACGTGACTCACCCTGGATGGTGTGCAAGAAGATTCTATGGAAGACGGTTTCAACCACCCCACGCGCTAGTCGACAGGGTCACATCGTAACTCTACTTAGCAATGCATCACATCACATTATTTAGTTTATTAGCACTTTATGTTTATGCTGTGCTGAACAATGTCACGATGACAGTATTGAAAGAAATTTACAGATATAAAAATATTTTGTTTGCATTATTTCTCTGTCTATCTGTAGCGTTATAAACGGTGAACGGAACCTATAGTAATGCAGTGGCGGTATGCCTAGTTAGCAGTAAGCCAGCGTCACCATGGTAATTCACATCAATAATACGCATATATGGTACACAATTGCCTAGGCCTACATTCAATCCAAACCGATAATATGTACAAAGTGATTATAAACATAATGATTACATTTTGTCAGGTATATCCCTTGCCTGATACAGTAACACGCCCCATCTACCCTACCGTACTTATTCATCTACATTGACATCGTCCTAGTTTTTAACCCTTCAGCTTAAACATTTTAGAGTAAATGCTGACATGTTATTGCCGGGCCTGTAAGCATAAAACATGAAGCGTGTGAATGGATGCGAGTCAGTACATGCAAGCTTACGTATTGTTACGTTCTCCACTCCTGCTGATCCCTGTCGGTAGTGACGGATAGATACGACGTAGGGCTTACCAATTTATCTCGGTTTACGTAACACATTGTATGTAAGACAACGACTAGACTAGCAGTTGGAAGTCGCAACAGGTAAGCTATATTGTTGTTTTAGCGATTCATGAGCTGTGGCCAGGGCTGAAAAGAATCTGGGACAGAAATGACACGGAAGAGTGTGCCGTGTTTCTTTGTTTTGTGGGGCCTCCGTGGCCGAAGGGGTTAGCGCACTAGCGCGGCGTATTGACCCTGTCAGTATTCAAGTCCAGGTCACGCTGGCTTCCTCTACGGTTGCACTTGGAAGATTTGCCAGCAACCTGCGGATGGTTGTGGGTTTCCGCCCGGGATATGTCCGGTTTCCTCCCACCGTATTCCTAGTTAGATATTTTCGAGGGTTAAGAATCATTCACTAAGAGACGTCAAAGTGAGTAACCCAAGCAGGAATACAAGGTATACATTACACATAATTTGTTTCTCTCATCATGAACTGAATACATATACATGCATATTGTTACTACAGATAGGGTGGGCTTTGGCTGACTCAATCACGTAAGTGTTGGTCTGGCCGCCTGGGGCGAGCCGCTCTCTGGACAATCATTGAATACGTCGTGCGACTTGAATCGACTGGGGCTTTAAGTGAGGAAGTTAGTCATGTACCTGGCATCAGCGGTGGTTTCACGGTAACTCAGGTTTCCTTCACCCACTCACCGGAGTGATTGCCGTCGTGTAGCAGGAAAATTGCTGTTCACTCTAATAAAACAATCAAGAATATATATAAATTTTCCGATATTCCTGGAATTGTTTCCTTGAAGCACTCCGGCTTCCTTCATTTACAGCAATGACACCTGTGGTGCAAGATGAAATTTCTGAGCACGATGTATTCAAGATCAGGAACTGTAAATAATGTCATTTACAGGTCACAAACTGGGACTTTTCACTGACACAGTCAATGGTCTAAATACAGACGTCACTCCTTACTGCCTTCCGATTGGCCAGGTAGGTACCGCACTCCTGCCCCTCCAAGATCTACACACCTGCCCTGAGTATATAGGTCTCTGTAACGTAAATATGTTTAGATAGTGGGGAAAAAACAGTATTTAAGCCAGAAACCGGAAGACTGGAAAATTATATTTTAATTTAGAGTTCAGCACACTACATGTGTTTAGAGTTCAGCACCCTGTATACATACGATCCAGGCAGGCTGCCACCTATACACATCTTGCACTGCAAGTTTTTCTGCATTCTTAACATTATGACAGAATAGAATACGAAGCGATAGTATACCTATAGAACCGATAGGTCATTTTGCCTTACAGCTGTGACCCGTTTACTCTGTCACCCCTTACTGCCTTCCGATTAGACAGGTAGGTGCCACACTCCTGCCCCTCCAAGATCTACACACCTGACCAGAGAATCTAGATCTCTGTAACTTAAATATGTTTAGATAGTGGAAGAAAATACAGTATTGAATCCAGAAACAGGAGTACCAGAAAATTATATTTTAATTTCTACATACATTGTCACTCAGTCATAGTAAAGTTTTACCATTGTATACATTAATCTTACAGGTACAAAGCACTTCTAAACTGTGACATAAATATGTATATAAAAAAGAGCCTTGAGGTCAGAAAATGGAACACAAGAAAACGTTATTTCAATCCCTAGATACATTGTCAGTCATCGGAGAGCCTTACCATTGGATAAATTAATATTACAGGTAGGTAAAACACTTCTAATTAATAAAAGTGAAATCACCGATCGATCTAGCAACCCTGAAAAAAAAATATTAAAATTTAAATGACTTGAGACAAATGTTTTAGTATACTATCGATTTGAAAATGACCTCAGGAACATGTTAAAGGAAACAACGAAATTTGTTTACTTCTGTAAGTTGAATCCCGTTTGGATTGCACACCAATCTTGGAAGTAAATCGGCCACCCTCCGTAATCTCTCAACGCTTCCCAAATGTTGTTACATCTTCTAGGGTAGTTCGGTTGTTGACGGCCTTTAATTTTATTTGCTGAACTCGCTCAGTCTTGTAAGTCGGACAAAACTTAATGGGCTGAGGTCTTAACCCGCCACAGAAGAATGGGTCATCGGTCGTAGGCCGTCGTATAAGCGAAATATTCTTGAGTATGGCGTAAAACACCAATCAAATAAATCATCGGTCGTAATCGGCTGAAATAATTAATGGATTCACTAAGGGTGGGAATGTAGATGTGAACAGCAAGGCAAAGGATCTAGTTTTAGTGTCCATTAATGATACAGACTTGTGAGATGGTTATGTATACAGTAAGATTTATTGATGGAGTAAGGCAACAAACTGGCCTGTGCTACAGTAGAGGAGTTTCCAGTTCGAGCTCTTTTATAGCTAAAGGTAAGAAAAGTGCTACTTTACTGGACGATTATTCTACTGCGCTTTCTTTTTCATACGTGCATAGCCTTTGACCAATGAGATCTCCAGTTCCAATCCAACACCAGATGCGGCTTTAGGCCAGGAGGTTTTGCGCATAGAGGTAGAGAGGTGCAGTGGTTTCGCCCTGACACCATTCTGAAACCTCCTGGTCTTAAGCCACTGACGCTGTCAGTGAAATATAAAATGGGCGTTCACTCATGTACAATGGCGCTGAGAATTAGCTTATTACTGATATATCCACCTCTCTGTCGTTTCAGCGCAAAATGTGGCCCCTCCGGACGATTGTGAAGCTCTTCCTTCTTGTGGTGATGATTGCACTGCTGGAGACTTTGGCGCTAATCTCGCGAGTTTTCCCGGGAGCAATGCGCGTGATAGGTTTCTTTGCTCCAAAGGATATGAAATCAAAACCAGAAAGTAAAGAGCGACTTCAAGAACTGTCTAAAATTATGACAAATAGGAAAACGAGAACTTCCCTGTACTTTAACTCATTAACGGACGCCTTTCTGAGGGCTCGGGTCTACCAACCGGCACCAAATATTACAGTTTTCAAATTAGATGGCGCTGAAAGCAAACTTTTAAACTTTGCCAGAAACGGACGCCCCCTGGTTGTGAACTTTGGAAGCTGCACCTGACCCCCGTTTATGATGAAGCAGGAACACTTCAAGGACATTGTCCGTCGTTTCGCTTCGTCAGCCGACTTTTTGTTAGTGTACATTCGAGAAGCTCATCCGGTTTACCACGGCACGAACTTCGGGAGAAAAATCGAAGACCACGTGACCGTAGCAGACCGAATCGAGGCTGCCAAGTTTTTATTAAGCGAAGGCTGTTATCCTTGCGAGATAGTCGTTGACAACATGGAAGATCGAGCGATTTATGAGTACGCCTGCCGGCCGGAAAAGTTCGCCATTATCCTTGACGGAATTCTGGTGTATCTAGGGAAGAGAGGACCCCATGGTTACCGGGTGGAAGAGGTGGAGGAGTGGCTGATGAGCTACACACGGAAAGAATAGGGTGCATGCAAACGTCTGATTTCCCTGTATTTGTTCTTTTGTCTCATTAGCGAGGACAAGTCGTTCAAATTCGGAGAAAATGTGCCAAACGTTTTCCCCTTTTAAACGTCGACAAGTTGTCAGAATACTGAAAAAATATGCCAAGCTTTTTCCCGTGTTAGACGCTGACAAGTTTTCACAATAAAGCGAAAATGTACCAAGCTTCTTCAATTGTTAAGCGTGGACAAGTTGATGAGTTGATGGTGGCGTGATATTGGTGAGCTGGTGGTGTGATAGTAGTGAGCTGGTGGCGTGAAGGTGGTGAGTTGGTGAGGTGATATTGGTGAGCTGATGGTGTGATAGTGGTGAGCAGGTGGGGTGATGGTGGGATGGTGACGTGATAGTGGTGAGCTGGCAGTGTGATTGTAGGGAGCTGGTGGCGTGATAGTGGTTTGATGGTGACGTGATATTGGTGAGCAGGTGATATGATAATGGGGAGCAGGTGGCGTGATAGGGGTGAGCTGGTGGCGTGAAGATGGTGAGTTGGTGAGGTCATATTGGTGACCTGGTGGTGTGATAGGAGCTGGTGGTGTGAAGTTGATGAGGTGATACTGGAGAGCTAGTGGCGTGATAGTGAGGAGATGGTGACGTGATGGTAGTGAGCCGGTGGTGTGATAGTGGTGAGCAGGTGGGGTGATAGTGATGGTTCGTGACGTGATAGTGGTGAGCTGTGGCCTGCTATTACTGAGTGATAATGGTGAGCAGGTGACGTGATAGTGGTGAGTTGGTGGTGTGATAGTGGTGAGCTGGTGGTGTGATATTGGTGAGATGGTAGCGTGATAGTGGTGAATTGGTGGTGTGATAGTGATGAGATGGTAGCGTGATAGTGGTGAGCAGGTGGCATGATAGTCGGGAGCTGGTCGCGTGATAGTGGGGAGCTGGTTGTGTGATAGTGGGGGACCAGCGATCAACTAACGGCTTGCCATTCAGAGTCTGAATTCTGATTAGGACTGCGTAACTTTGTATGGCTTTATAACGTAATTTGCTTCGTGCGTACACATTTAGTGAACATTTTTTTCTTTCTGTGCTATGTATATTGTGCTAGCGTTTATTCCAGGTCCATATGTGAAAGCACTTATCACAACTCTTAACGACCTAAAAAATGATTTTGTCCCACAAAGTTTATTGCTTATGACAGTGTTTGCAGAAATTCAGATGCCTTCACTTGATACGATGAATAAACTGATAGCTGAGACGAAATCACCCAAATTTGCATGCCTGGTTTATTCATAATCTTTACGTGCATTTACCGATGGAGTCGTAAATGGTGTATAGCGGAATTTCGATGACTAGCATGTCATTGATGAGGTCATGAGTTCGACTCCAGCTCGGGCTGGCTTGGCTGAGGTTTAAATTCAGGACGTTTGTAATGTACCTGACCAGGTGCGGTTTTCTTCACCCATAAACCTAAGAGATAAAATATTTTAGTGAAACGCCATTTCAGTCAATAGAAAAAGAAACAAATTAAAGATTTGGAAAAGCAAAGTGCAAATGACAAGAAGGAAAACAGCAACCAAAGAATGAAAAGAAAAACAGAATTGATATTCTTTTAAGGATCTTTTCTCAATTAGCTATTTCTATCCTTTTAGTCCAGCTCCCGTCATGTCTCTATTAAGCTTTTGTTCTGTATAACTGTGTTTTACTTCTTTCTTTTAGGCTCCTAAAGTATCTGGACGCTTTTTTCTGAAATCAGATTTTTTTTTATTTAACTGCCATCTTATAGGCAAAAATGCGTCATTGTTAGGAATCTACTGGGTGTTTTTATTTAGTTATCTATTTATTTTTTTATCTATTTATTTTTTTATCTATTTATTTGTTTTGTTTGTTTTACGTCAAGCCGAGCAGAGCCCGGGGAAAATCCACCAACATCTGTAGGTGCTGAAAAAGAGCAGGCCAGCCACAGCCGATTACGATTCCAGAAAAACAGTTCTGATTTCAGTCAGAATTTGAAATATGATTTCAGACCTTATTTTTGGTCGTCCAAAATAAAAATTTTGATGAATTTTGTCTAAATACAAAGGTGCCACAATCTCATCTTACAAGACCAACATTCTGAAAAACGTTTCACATTTTGGCTGTACTCACAACGACTGCATTTTTACATTTTGGTTGAACTCACAACGACCGCATTTTGAGAGGCTCCAGTGTCATTCTACTGCGCCTCCACCTACTCACCTCTGCTACGGAGTGTTTGTTTTTTGGGTTTTTTTTAGAAACGCGGGAGATTTAAGTCTGGGACCGTGTGAAATGCTAGTTTTTAAGCTTCACAATGACAATTGGAATAAAACTCTATAAATGTGTTACTCCATACACCAGGATTCTGTTGATGAACTAAACATACTCGAGGCTGGGTCAGTTTGCATTGCCTCCATATGACCCTTTATTGCATGTGATGACAATAGTACATTTTGAGTAATTCTAAACCAGTTATGGCGAATAAATTACAATGAACGTCATTCTTTAACTAAATGCTGCTTAGACCATTGTGCTGCTGGACGTGTAATTTGTTACTTTCTTAAGTGTTTGCATGAAAAATTCGAATAAAGCACTGACTGAAGACAGCAGATTTCACCGGAAACGTGTGACTAGTTGTCATCTATCACGTTGTCGTTTCCTGTTTTGCTCTCTGTGTTGTAGTCTTTTATATTTAGCAGTATTAAATGGTACACATATCCTGTTAGATAAGGAAAAGTACCCGAATTGCTATACACTGCTCTATGCTAGGAATGGGAATGACAGGATCTCTCACTCAGTAACCAGTTATCTCCCTTCCTCCGCAAAACCGTAACTGACGAACACGAACTCAAATGACAAGAATGACAAGATTAAATTTAACTACCTGGCCTGTCAAAGGCTTTCTTCAAATCCAGAGAAAGTGAATGTCGTCTTTCTCTCAGATCATTTGTGAAGGGTTTTTTTTAAGCCAGGAAATCATGAATAAACAACTATTAAATGAAAAGGATCAAGCCTGATAAAGATGACTCTTGAATCTAAGCGTCAGATCCGAGACTCACATACAACTCGTCAGACAACACTTTGCATAGATAATCGTGCTCCTACTAGAACAGGTAGAGATCCCGCGTCACGGGTGGTGGGTAGGGGTGCAATTTTTATTTATCAGAGTATCCATTCACGGCAGATGTGTATGTTTTTCCCCAATTTCACATATATATGTTACACTGGCTATAGTCGGTAAGCGCGCTAGCGCAGCGCAATGACCAAGAAGCAGCCCACCAATGCGGACACTTTGAGTTCAGATCCAGCTCATGCTGGCTTCCTCTCCGGTCGTGGGAAGGTCTGCCAGCAACCTGCGAATGGTCCTGGGTTTCCAACCTGTGCCCAACTTCCTCTCACCATAATGCTGACTGCCGCCGTATAAGTGAAATATTCTTGAGTACGGAAAAAAACACCAATCAAATAAATAAATACAATGGTCCCTTATATATTGCCAATTCAAGTATGGTTTCTTTTATGTAAAAATTTGAATTTTCTGGTATACCTGTAATAGAGGTATAAGCAAAATAAAGGAAACCACCTCAGTTTGCCATTACCTGAGAATCAGGGGCCTCTGTGGCTCAGTTGGTTAGAGGGTTAGCGCAGCGTAATGACCCATTGGCCTCTGACCAATGCGGTCGCTGTGAGTTCAAGTCCAGCTCATGCTGGTTTTCTCTAGTGGGAAGGTCTGCCAGTAACCTACAGATGGTTGTGGGTTTCCCCTGGACTCTACCCGCTTTTCCTTCCTACATATTGCTGGCCGACGTCGTATAAGTGAAATATTCTTGAGTACGGTGTAAAACATCAATCAAATAAATAAATAAATAAATAAATCCCCGAGAATCTGGCTTCTTAATTTGCGGATTTTCAGGAGGAAGCATAGTGGTTCTTTATTTACTGTCAGTTCATCAGCATTTCAGATGGTTCTTTATTTACTGTCAGTTCATCAGCATCTCAAATGGTTCTTTACATGTCCTCGGTCAATTTACCGGTGACAAGGTAGGGTAAAGTCTGTTTACAGAAAAAGTAAGAAATAATCATAATGAAATAATGGTTTTGGTAGGTCAAGTAGCCATTGCTAGAGAAATTGCTGTAGTTGAAAACTTTCCTGAAGAGTAAGGCGTGAACAAACAAATGAATGAATGAATGAATAATCCGTTTCATTTGAGGAACCAATGGTCAATTCCACATTACCAGATTTGACCAAATTTTAATGTTTTCATTCATTCCTTAATTCTGGATGCTACAAGTTTAATTAGTGAAACTAATCGTAATTGTTGTATTAAGTAGCATCTTCCAAAGTTTTCACCTTCGAAACCATTAACAATGAACTTCTAAACTTCATTTAGTCAAAATTCGCTTTGTTTTAAATTAATTCTTTTGTTAACGTTTTAAACACGGAATTATTACGCATAATTAGCAATCACATCTAAATGTGGACGGCGTAACAGACAATTATGTCAATTGTTAACAGCAATGGACGTGTCGGTAATCGCAAGATCATCCTCAAAACCAGCATTCAACACAACAACTAAAGAACACATATAATATATAAAGTAATTAGGACAAAATCATGTAAGAGAAGCATGGGTGCGTAAATATAATGATAATAATGATTTAAAATTATCCAAATCATGAGCCATTATAATTATAAGTTGCGTTAAGTCTTAAAATGTATGTTAGTGCACGTAGATTTCAACTGTATATCCAACATTGCATTGATGCCTTCTAGTGAAACGTATACAACTGCATAACATAAGTGTACCATATATTGTTTTTTTTTATTTTTTTCATATAATTTTATAATTACTATAAAACTTTGAAGTTACATCAATTAATTCATTCTTAACTTTGTTACGTTTTCCCGTACCCATGTTCATGATATCCTCACAAAAATCTAGTAATAACCTGTGAATCTTTAATTAGACTATCTATAAAAGTAGGTGGCCGCGGTAGTTTAAAGAACTCTTAGATCCAAGGTACATGTATCTGGAGGGGAGGTGGAGGAGCCGGGGTGGATGGGGCGGGTGCTCATTTCTGTGTGCCCTAAATCGTCACAAGGTGTTTCTAACGAGGTGATTATTGAACGGACAACGCCAAGGCCTTATAACAGAGTTGTATTTAATTACTTAACGTACTCCTGGTTGTTATTTTGTTTACAGGAGGACTTACACTGTTTCTTTTCAGTCCGTATCCGCCTGGAAGGTTCCGAGGGCTAAGTTGGTATTTTGGCAAGACCCAAACAGATGTTGATCTTGGAGTGGCATCACTAAAATCCTCCTCAATCTCTCTTACGGGAGGATTTACCCCATTTTTTTGCTTGAGCCAGCTGAAAATGTCTGTGGAGACAAAAGCCACAGTTCCAGGCGGAAAGGCTTTGTTGGCTTGATCCCAATTGGTTTCTGATTTGTTTGCATTAAAGATCTCTGACAAGTGTTCCTGAAAGAAATGCAGTGGGTAAATAGAGAATAAAAGGGCCGTTGTAAAAAACCAGCAATGCGAAACAATTTAAATAAATCCTCGGAAATGTATATTTTACATCGAAAGATTGTTAAGTAAACAAGTACAACGAGGGTTGATTGGGGCTCATGAAATCTTGTGGGATTCTACCTCACCTGACCCCGGGGGCACCTTTGATGGGAGGTCTGGGTGGACTGGGGGTGGCAGCAGCGGAAGCTCAGAGCTTAAAGTTCATTTACGCCTTCGTAGTTACTCATTTTCCAGGAAAGAAAAATGAAAGAGAAGAATATGGACACACTCATAAAGTAAAGCTGAAATGTTAAACTTAACCTTAATAATGATACATTCAGAATTTTCAACGGTGCTTCCAGGAGGGAAAGACATTTATTGGCGTTAGGTTAACACTTCCTTTGCAAGTGTTAGAAATTTAACACTATATTTTACTGAGAAATAATTGTAATGTAACTCCCTCCTAAGTGTCAAATTTATCACTCATGACGGGTATTGTGTTCCGCAAATTTATTTGTGATCATGTGTGTCGAATTATAAATGTTAAAAACTTTCTCTAATCTAATTTATAAGCAACCATTACACGTGATGTAACATTTTATGACTTAAGCACTCACATTTTGCAACATTTAAAATATCATTTTATCATTTGCGTCGCAAGAGTCCACTATCACGTTTCACACAAATTAACAGACTGACACCAGCCTTGATTGAGACACCGCCAAACTCAATACAAAAACTAAAATTTAGGGGCGAAGAATTCAGAGAAGTGTTTGCTGTCGTCAATCAGAGATTCATGTTTTCTGAACTCAGATTATATCACACGACATGAGATTAGTTTGAGTGATGCGGGAAAAGCTATAAAGACGAAACATGCAGTAACAATACAGGGAATTTGTATTTGGATTTGTTTTCCACGCTCATAGACAAAGACCAACTTTTCACTATTAACGGTAGAAGGAAGGCGCATTCGTTTCAGGATGGTACATTCATTTCGGCCTATCATAACTATTTCATTACCTAAGTCTACTTTTGTTTTCAATATCTGAAATTACAAACGCATATAGTGTGATTCATACATGAGGTGTGAGCAAAAGGAATGCTGAATTTACCAATAATGCCAGTGATTTCAGACTCAAAAAATTTCGTGCGTTTAACTATTGCTTGAAAAACGTGAATTTTGAATCAATTATGATCATAACATTAAGAAAATAACCTCTCCGATTAACGAGAAAACTAAAATAATATAAAATATAAACGTATCCTCCCAACCGTGAGGGAGGACAGCTTAACAACTGTAAATGCTGTAAAAGAACCAATAAACCAATTACAAATATGTACATCCTGACAATAAACTTTTCATCACAATTGTAAAAGTTCTATTCTCGCCTATTCCTCTCTGCTTATAAACTTGAGCATCCCATATCCCCATCCGGCCCCCCGAACCCTGCTTCTCCTTATCTGCACTGGGAATCTGACATCTATGTCCTACCAGGTAACAGTGTGGGACAGAGGGTGGAAAACGATCAGGGCGATTGTTCTCCCAATGCTTGATTTCTCCATCACTGATTGCCATTGATAAGAGAAAGTGACGGCGTCATTTCTCTACAGATGTCACTTTCCCGCATATACGCTGTCTTGATTGTGGATGAGATAACAATGGTGAGTGTACAGAAAGGCATTCTATATTATATTTGCTACTCCATATGACTGATTGTTGCCATGTTCTATGGGTATGTTCAGGAGGCATGCATAAATAAAGAAATAATTAAAATCGCATTGTTTAGACAATGAGTAATATTTCCACCATCCTATCACTGTACAATTGCATTTAAAACACTTCAAAGTTCATTCTTGCAGATACCATGCATCGAAACTCTTTCGAGTGGAATGTATACCGCGATGTAGACTCTATGCTGTTTTTATGACTTCCTGTTTGCAAATGTGAGTCGGCATCTGTAGTGTAATAGGGATGCCACCAAGGACTTCAGTTACTATTGCAAGAGGAATGCTACATACAAGAATATCTTGGCGATGATGAAAAGAATACAGGAAACGATAGGAAACTGAATTATAAAAATTAAAATTAAAGGCATGGACGTGTGATAAGGAGTCCACGCATGAATTGTGAGGGCGTCAGAAAGGATTTTCTTAAGCGTCTATGAGAACGATTCATTTCCCCATCTTTCATGATTGATTGGGCTAATGAGCTAAAATTTCAGTTCCTCCAAGGTATATAATTACCTGTGCATACCTGATTACCTATCGACAGATGTTCCCACCTTTACGTGTGCCCACCGGAATCCCGTGATTTCCCAGGTAATAAACGGCCCTCCGTGGAGTCGCCGCCAACGGCTACTGTAATTAAATCCCGCGCTGTCATGGGTCTCTGTTATTATATCTAAAAGACAATTTTTGAATTCTTTATTCACTCCTTTTTTTATACATAAGAATATATCCGGGTTTTGTGGCACAGGAGCAGGTGCTTTTACGTCTCTCTGAACTTTCTGTATATAGGTCAGCTTCACATCCAACCCTGCCTTTTAACCATGCTGCTTTCTGAATGTGTGGAAAGTAACGTTTGTTGTTGCCCATAACGCCGGGCACAGTGAAGTTAGCATATAAGTATTTACATATACATGCAGTTTCAACAAATCATAAAATTTAGCTGAGTATGTTTACATCTTTCTCATTCTGAAATCGTGTAATGGTGGGCTTCAACTCAATGAATCTAATTGCTTTTCTTCTGCAGATTTTTATTGCACTAGCATGGGTGCATGCATATTTTTTTGTTTTTGTTTTAACCAACAAGAATCGGGCTATAAAATTAGGTCAACAAATTGCAAGACCTTATAAAGTTATGTTTCATTGGAGTGAGCCAAGGTGCTGTAATAAACCAGCCACTCTTCGATCATAATATTTCAGCTTCATTCTCTGCCTTACCTAGAAGTTTAAAGAGTAGATTTGATAGATTGTTTTAAAGTACTGTAAGTTAATTAACACTTAAAAGGTTACTCACAAAAATTTGTAAGGTATAATGGTTTTACAGCTTTATTTTCGTATTCACTGTATCTGAAAGATTCTTGTCCACCACGTGAGACACTGTGACGTGTATAACGCATAGGAGTGGGCAACGCTGACTCTTAATGATCAAAAAATTCAGTTGGATATTACGGCTTTTAGTAATTCTAACTGCATGATAATGAAATCTCCGAGCGGAAAAAAAAATCTGAAGATTTTCTTAACTGAGACTTGAAAATGCGCGTTCAATAATCCCTAAGGAAATGTGTGTGACTGTGTTATTTTGAATTGTGCGTTGTAATGAGACGTGTTATACCCTCGGAGAGATGTATTTAGTTGCGAGGCACAGTGGGTGCCGTATCCTGTGCAAGTATTCAATGCTGAATACACAACTTGCACACTGAAAAGAATTGATCATTACAAGGGTTTTGCTCGAATAAAGGAATTTTTCAGAGAAAATGAAACTGGCCATGCATGACTGACCAAGGCTTGTAACTCTCCCACAGTCTATCTTGGGACACATAAAGACATTTGAAGTGAAGTGACAATGCCTTGACTTACACATCCCTCTAAATCAAGCCATTAAATTTAACTAACGACGTTGGCTTGGCCTCAGTGGCCGAGGGATAAGCGTGTTACCACAGAACAATGGCCCATCAATGAGGTCCCTGTGAGTTGAAGTCCAGCCTATGTTTTGGCTCCTCTGGGCGGTCAGCAACCTGCCGGTGGTCGTGGCTTTCCTCCTAGCACAACGCTGTTTGCAGTCCTATAAATGAAATATTCATTGAAAAAGTAAGCACGGCGTTCTCCGATCAAATAAATAAGCTTATAGAGAATAAATGAAAATTTGCATGAGTTATACAACTAATATGCTTTAAGTCTATCTTTCTGAATATGAAATGCTATACAGTTGGTGAATTTCTGCTGAGTTAATTTAGTTTCACCAGTTTCATACATGGGATTGTGCCTTTTTATTTTTGAAGACATGAATCAGGTTACATAATCCCGATGATAAATTGCGATGTCTTAAAGTAAATTTTAAATGTTTTATTGGAGTGAGCCAAGGTGAATTAATCGGCCTGTCTCTCTTCGGCACTCTGTAGGTCTTCATGCTATCCGCCCTAGTTTTTCACTTTGTATACTTTTTTGTTCTTTGGTGGTTCGAGTTATTTGTCATTTTAGAAATTAGTCTTGCGATTATTGACCCGGAACGCCCATTTGGGTTGACGGCTGGTATACAAATGTCCGTTTCGACGCCCAGGTTCTTGACTGTCTTTATGGACGGCAATAGAAGTTTCATTCCATGCATTCATATTGACTGAAATAAAAACATGTACACCCATGCATGTGCCGGGGTAGGCTAACTCTGCAGAAAACTGTCATTATATTATAATTGGGTAGAATTTCCCTCACTACTACAAGATTTCAGATCAAGAAAGATATACACATATCTAGTTAAACTCAAATATTTGTTCAAGCTGCATATGTAAAGAGTTTGCTATTCACGTACTTCCGAGTCCGTGCTTTTAGATGCGCCAATAGAAGTTACTTCCCATGCATGCAGAAGATTGCAGGCTGTATAATAATACGGTTACAAGGCAGGGTCAACCTTGAAGCTGACCTATAAGGAAAATCTTCAGAGAAGCGTAGAAGCACCTGCTCGTTTGTCTCCAAACCCATGCAGTCACACTCTTATGTAGGTACAAAATGAGAGAGGATAAAGAGTTCCAAAGTCTTCTTTTGGATATAATAACAGAGATCTATGACAATCAGAGATTTAATTATAGGACCCATGAGCGACCGGCGACTCTACGGGGTCCCCTTCATACCCTGGGAAATCACATGTGCGTGATTCCTGTGAGTGTACGAGAAGCTATAAGAATGTTGCCCGTGTATGATAAACCGTTGTTTCAACAGCCACTAATGCTCACAGCACACTAAGAAAGACCGTAGTCCTGGTATAATTATTTTTATATTCGGCAATAACAAAGGCTTATTAGAATGAAAGATAAGACCTGAAATTTTCATTCAGAGTAATTATAGCTGATGGTATAATACTTATATTCTCTAATGACACACGATGGTCTTCGCGTACGAGTTTGTCTCCTATTGTGAACCAGGTATTTACTGAGCTGTTAGGCTCAACGTCTTGGTATTTTCTACGTGATTATTCAATGCAGCGTATAGGACTTATTAAAAAAAATACTGATCATTACAATAGTTTCGGTAGAGCGCAGGGACTCTTCAGAGGAATTCAAAGTAGTCACGCATGACTGAGCAGGACTCCCGTTTCCTCCTCACATCGGTAAATACAATGGCTCAATTTGGCATTGATGGTGAAGTTTTTATTAGTGTCTTTGAGAGTATTGGTCAGCCATTGTTGTGAATGGATGGGAATTGTGTGATGCTTTCTGTGGCGGTCTGGCCTTCTTCAGCGGTATCCTGCTGATGGGTTACGAAAGAGTGGCGTTCTGGTCTTCCATACTCCACAAGCCGCCTTGCCAGGCTTGTTCTCAGGCACGCTGACCCCTTACATTCGTCAGCCTCCCCACGTCTCCATCCGCGTGCCCTCCCTATAATGACCCTCACCCCACCCCCTGAATTGGTCCCGTCCTCCGTGCAGTAGCCCAATTCGCCTATTATTGTCCACGTGTTTGCAAATCACCTCTGACCTTTTCCTCCTTCATCAAAGCTAACATACGATCACTATCGTCTTGTTTTTTATAGGGGAGATAACGCCTGGCATCGCGTGATCAAATAAAGAAGAAAAGAAAAAACTGAGACATAAAGTAGTAAAATTCCACTCATGGAACTGCGATTGACGGAATTTTGTGTGAACACAGATGGACATTGTTCCACAGGAAACAATAAAGAAAAGAAGCATGGGAAAAGGAACCAGTTTTGAGTGCGATAAATCCAGAACACTGTCATGAATGATCAAAACATTTTCTTGACAGAGGTGAGAAAATGTGACCAGCCAAACCAGTTTCTGTCCCTTCTGTAAATATAGTCTAAACAAACAATTTTTTCATGCAAACAATAAGCAAGGTCTTAACTTCTCTCCTTTATCCACCAAAAATAAAAATAAAAATAAAAATATAAAAGCCAAAAAAAAAAAGAAAAAAAAGAACTGACTTGGACCATGCTTTGTCTGTCCTTGATGACAGAGATCACCACCAGGGGTCGAATATGTGACGATACCAATGACAGCAACACGTAGCTAACGCAGGCATACAGACAACGTCCGTTTGTGGTTCCAATTTGCTGGTAGCATCCACTAATTGTATGGCATAAAGGCACGTGATGTCATTGGTAACCCCCTTCTTTCAATGTATGGCTTAAGTACATGATATTAAACAACAACCAATGAAATAAATAAATCACGCAAATAAATAATCCTTGTGGACAGAGCTTCCACCTAGGGGTCGGGAGATCCGGGATGGATCCCGGGTCGAGTTATACTACAGACTTTTAAAATGATACTTCTTGCCCTTAGTTAGAGCAAAGGAAGCAATACTGCTCGGCTAGGTGTCAGTATAATATGACTGCTGGGATGTCATGTCTCATGTCTTAGGCATGATGTTACAGTGGAGGCAGCACTTTGTGGGCATAGACTCACCCTGCCACAAGACGACACAATAGGCCTATACTCAATTTGCGGCCTCCTCCGCGTCGATCATGAAAAATTGTTGGGCACAGTCCTGAAGTTACTTATTCTCTTTCTTCATAGTTGCTATTAGCCTATTCTTTAAGCAAGGAATTCAGTTTGTTTATCCTGACCAAACGTAGAATTCGGGCGCTCAGAGTTTAAACCTCAAACGATTTATAACAGACATAAGACGAAAGTGACATGCTTTATGCGAAACTTAATCTTTCAATGTTATTTAGGGTCTGGGTTACTGTATGAGCAGTTGAAACGTTTTCAGAAGGTGTATGATGAATTTTCAGTCTGTGTAGGCACTCTGAACAAAGCAGCCGTACACAATGTCCACACTCTACAGGAACTATCTAAATGGGTTGATAAATGTAGAAAGGCGCCAGATGTCGACGCTATATCTGACGCCATGCCACTCTGATCGATATCTAACCCATTCGTGGCAGGTAGGTTCAGTTTCAGACTTGCAAAATTTCCTTTCATCTCGTAACAAAAAGGTGGTACTCTAAAACTGCTGACCCGTTCCTGTCAAATTAGCGCTGACGGTGACCTTTCAATCGACGCGCCTTTGTCTTCGGGTGAACCATGATGGCCACTAATATTCTCTAAAGGATGCTGAGATACCGCAGGAGAAGATTCACATGTGATGAGCTGGGGGGTTAGAGTGGGACATATTGTCACTTGGCCTGGCCTACGCGCCGCTGGGGACAATTGCTCAGGCCAATTTGAGTGTGACAACGACACGTGGGTGACTGGCTGAAAAGAATAGGCTGCATCTGGCCAGTCTTGAATCTCGTTCACTAGAAACCAATTTTCCAATCTGAATCGTAGGAAATGTTTGATTTCTAAGACAGTGACAGAAATTGTACCCGGACAGCCTGAAAAGAAGAGGTCAAGTGGTCAATTTTAGGCTAATCTCCGGCGTACCACATATAGGGAAAGGCAGGAGTGTAATGGGTCATTAGCGACTGCATCCTCGCAGCGGCCATATGTTTCTACTGTGGCTTCGTACTATTAGCATTTAAAGTTGAAAGACGGTTTTGAATAAGTTGTCAAAATTATAAAAAAAACAAACCATAAAACCGTGAGTGAAAGCTTAAAAGCTGTCAATAATAATAATATCTAAAAATTCAAAGAATTTACGAAACTGCTATTAATGTTACATCAAACAAATATGTTACTATTTCCTTACGATGGAGATGGGAAGTAGACTCCCAACAATTTAGGAGAGCCCTTGAGTCGAGAAATTCACTCTGGTGTCCCAGCAAATGGGAGTCATCCACTGCACCACTTAGCCTTGCTCCCTAATTCCACCGTAACTGTGCAAAATAATATTCATTACGTTAGTGTACAGTGAACAATGTTTGTTTGAAGTTTGTGAAGTGAGGTCTGGATCGAAGATCGCTGTACTCATTGGACTGATATCAGAAGTATATACAGAAGCGCAATAACAGAACTTTTATGAAAAAACCATAGTAACGGAAGTGTAATATAAAAAGTGTAATAACAGAAGTGTAATATAAAATGTGTAATCACAGAAATATAAAGCCAGAGGTGTAATAACAAAAGGACAATAGCACATTTGTAAAAAGAAAAGTGTGATTTCAGAAATGTAATATAAGAAGTGTTATGCTAGAAATGTAAGAACTGAAATAATATATACTGTGAGAAGTATCACTTTAATGTTCTGTCCAGATATTTCATATTTTCACAAAAAAAAAACAACAACAAGAAACGAAAACAAGAGCAAACACCCTACTCCTGCCTGCGGGAGGTGGTTGTGGCATTTATTCTACGGCTATACATATGTGGAATTACACGTATGAACAATTCTTTTATAAACTTGTATAATTAAAGAACAAACAACCGAAAAGTTGTCCCTGTACTTTTTCCCCCGTTCTTCTGCTGACAAGAGTAAGGCCATCCTCACAGAGAATACAGAAGAGCAGCTATATCGCCTGAATCTGCATCAATTCAGAACAATAAATCCAGATATTTAGTCTTGTTGTTCACACCTGCATACTCACCCTTACTGCATCCATTAATTATTTGTCACCCTTCGGACTTACGCCGTAACTGACCGATGGTTAGCCATTACGACCGATGAACGATTCTTCTGTGAGTAAAATCTCAGACCATTAAGTACTATCCGACTTACACGACTGAGCGCGTTTGTGAACACCACAATCACTTAATCAGTACCATCATGATAATTGTAATCCGACGCCATTTACGTATTGGATACCTAATAAAGACATGGCTCTCTTCATCCACGCCGTGTGTTGAGGGATGTTACACAGGTTGAGCTTCCATTTTTTTATAGAGCTAATTGTGGACAAATGCGACACTTAAAACTGAATTATTTTGTTCCACGGAAGAAAATAAAATTGACCCACAATACTTATAATATGTTAAAAGGAAATCAACTGTATTATTTTGCCGTTATTCTTTTATATTTCTTTGGTTCTATTTCAAGCTAAACTACCCCAGCAAATGATTTGTTTATCTGCCTACATATTTTACAGTTTTGCACAATGAAGGATTCTTAACAGGGATCACTGTTTACCAATTCATTTATCCAAGGGCTGTGAAATACCCTAAAGAACGAGAAAATAAATAAATCATTTAACCTTGTTGCGGGATAATGCTTTAATCTGCCACCCTTCGTCCCTCTTTTGAGCATTTTATTATTCTATTCTAACTGTTTAATTATCTAAACCTGTTATTATCACAGAGTAATGGTTGTTGTTGTACTTGAATTTATCTCTTCACAATGTTGACGTTTGTCAGAATTCAAAAACGCTCCCCACGTGACCATGAAATGGCGTTTGCGCGTGTGCCATCTATATTCAGAGGTTCTATTCGGCTGTTTTCTTGTGGAATGAAACGTGATTTCCCATAGAAAAATCTTAGTCTCAAGGCAAAGAACACCTAAAAGTAAGCCGCTCTCAAAACAGACATCCTGTAAAACGGCGTCATACCGGCGCCAGTGATTGCGTGTGTAATTGAATGAGAACATTGGCAAATCTGAAATTTAAATCGTAAATGGATTAAACTGGCGGATAATTGGGTTTAATGACCAATTTACGGGATTGGCAGTTCGATTAACTTAACCAGTAAGGAAACATTAATGACAGACTCACAGCGCCAAACATGCACTAAACACGCTGATATAATTGCAAACGTCAAACTAACACGCATGCGCATAATACGACTTGCTTTCTTAAACGCAGATGCCTTAGACTCCATATTATAATGCATCTGGCCACATATATTAGGCTGACATGATAACAAATTTGCTGATTAGGTGATTGTCGTTTTTAAGGAATGAACAAGTAAAATGAATAAAATAATTCGGTGAATATTTAGCTAACTGTTTCACTGATTTTCCCCAATTACTTGATCAGTGGTGCCTCGGGATCGATTTCAATTGTCACTGTTTAACTAGCTTTAAAAAGTATTTGGTCTCAATATTAACTTAAACTGTACGCAGAATTTCAATCGCTAGGACACACGAGATGCGAGGATTCAAATCCGGCCTTGGACAGGGAATTTATAGATTCTTATACGATGTCAATACTTGTGGGTCGTTCGTGACAGAAAACGATCGACGACTCCTGTATACGGCTGTCCACGCTGTCTTACGTTCGTTGAAAGCGACTTACCTTCCACCAATGTGTTGATGTCCATATATGTGCGCCATGCACTTGTAAGCAAGCTCACCATTAACTCACCAAAGTTTGGTGGTTTTACCTGGTAAAACCGCCACCCTTACATGAAACTGACTGCCATCGTATAGGGAAAACATTTTTATGCATGGCTTTAATGATCAACAAACTAAACAAATAAATCATTTATGAATGATCTATAGAGCTGACTATACCTGTTTATTCTACTGGTGTTTTACGCTGTACCCAAGAGTATTTCACTTATACGACGGATGTCGGCGTTATGGTGGGAGGAAACCAGATAGAGCTCGGGAGATTCCCTCGACCTTCCGCACGTCGCTGGCAGACTTTCCCACATGCGGCCTGAGAGGAATCCAGCATCACGTGGGCTTGAACTCATATCGACTGCATTGGTGCTAGGCTCCGTGGTCATTACGCTTCGCTAGCGCGCTAACGAACGAGTTGACTATAAAACTGATAGTTATACCTTTCTCGAGCACATCGCCTTAAACACTATCAAATAATAAAAAAAGGAACCATATGTAGAAAGTCTTTGGCGAAGTATGGCTGTGTCCATGGACGTTTATCGGGCCTCTGTAAACCCATGGCCCAGACAGAGTTAATCATACGCACAAAATGACCAATGCAACAAACCGGCAAAATGCCTCATATAATAGGCTGTCCATAACAGGCGGTCAATAACAGGTCTATGTGTTTCCCTAGCGTCCTTAATTGGCAGCACGTAGGATGACGAAACATGGGTAAATCGTCGTGAGTTTTGGTAATGTCCTATAATTACCGTTCTCATATAGCATGCACATCCGGCGTGTAACAATGCGTCCATACAAAGAATCGTCTCGACCAAGTGAATAAATTATGTAATCTTAACTGTCAACGTGTGTCGGTTGACCGACTAGGTAAGGGGGAACGCTTGAACGAGTATCGGTATTTGAAATTTTTGTAAGATCTACCACGACGAAGGATTTCTAAATGAAAGATTTGAAATGCGTTTATTACACTTGATGCTTCAAACATATTACAGAATGGTTATTTATTGGACAGCTTTCATAAAACACTGAGCACTATAGGCATAAAACAATAGTATTAAATCAGCAAAAAATTAAAAACTCCACACACTACATCACAGACACTGGATATGACTTGATATTGCACATTTCAGGCGTACCCTTTAAAATTTGTGAATGCGCTTATGCTAATTAACCAAAGATGATGAAGTTTTGAACGAGGTTGACTAACAGCACTTAAAATATATTTGTAAAACATCAAAGTCCTGCTTTTTAGATATTTGGAATAAATGTAAATTTGCGAGGGTCGCCTTTTTTTTTTACGATTCTGTACGCGCATGCCTTATGCGTAGGCCCAAGGCGAAGCCCTGTGCTCCAAACAAATGTTAATGAAATGAATCCCGTCGGACATGTTTCTTGTATTGTATAAAGGCTTCATCGCGCATGACAAGCGTGTAACTATTTGTCAGAACATATCCATCCATCAAGCAAGTAATTACATGACACAAGAACTGATGTCGCAATATTAACTATTCTGTATATAACGGGGGTTTCGGCTCGTCGCGCATCCTTTATATTTTTGGATGCCATGAGTTTCAGCTTGGACGTTGTATCGAAGTCTATACTTATGTCTGTGCGATTGGTTCTATTTCTGTAAAGCCTGGAGTGAAATTAATCTTACGTTTACCTGGTCGTTACCAGCAATTAGTCCGACAAGGATACCAGGTATAATAGGACATCTTAATCCGAACACACCTGAGAAAAGATGATTGGCCGTCAACAACTGGTCATCCACTTTATAGTCGGTATTAGAGAGAAAGCCATGGTGGACCGATACCCTGATAAGGAGCCCAGAAAACAGAAGTTGATCCGTTTAATGAGACACGGTAAAGAATACGGCCGTCATTTTGAATGCCCCACGTGTTACGCCCGATGCAGATTACATAACAAAACGGTTAACACCAGAGTGCCCTTTGTGGAGCATACACAATAGTTTTGGTATAAAAACTAGACCAAAGTGGAAAAGAACAATCAAATGGTGCAGGTAACATGATATCGATAAACTGCGTACCGGCACCTTTTTGTGGTGTGATCAAATGAGTGAATGGGACAATGGGGGGCAGACATGCTGAGTATAAAACGACATATACGTTGAGATACCGACGTGATAACGCGACCAGCGTTACTGTAGGTCATTGACAGGTTGACCAGCGCTTGATTTACGCCGATGCT
Organism: Acanthopleura granulata; assembly: GCA_016165875.1. Taxonomy (NCBI): domain Eukaryota; kingdom Metazoa; phylum Mollusca; class Polyplacophora; order Chitonida; family Chitonidae; genus Acanthopleura; species Acanthopleura granulata. Next base: position 2,020,523 of record JABBOT010000024.1, on the reverse strand, counting down.
AAGATCACTGGAGAGGAGAAATTATAAGTATCAGCACCGGTGTTTAGCTCCGTTCTCAAGAATTTTTCATCCACAAGATGATTGATTGATTTATTTGATTGGTGTTCTAAGGCCCATCCGCACTGCGGACGACAACCACAACCGCAGACACAACTCCAATTACATGACGTTGTGTGCTGTACCCACATGAAAACAGTCGCCGAGAAAATAGAACCAGTTCTATTTTTACTCGGTGACATGGACGACGGGGGAACGGCATAACAGACTAAATCGAGTTCTATTTTTTTCGGCGTTGCAGTTGCGTTGCAGTTGCAGTTATCGCCCGCAGTGGGGATGGCCCTTAACGCTGTATTCAAGAACATTTGGCTCATACGACGACTGCCAGCATTAAAAACTATACGGAATATAATATACGTAATGTGGTGCGAGACTAGAAACTGAGAGAATAATCAAAAGTGACTCTTCTTCTACATATTTTGAGAACTTTGGTACAAAAAGTGTACTTTTTCAAGTATGACATGGTCGGAGGTGTTATGTACGAGATTATTGTTGTGCTTTAAAGATATGTTTTGAGTGTAACTGGTCATAATGATGAGAATAGTGTCCAAGGGCAGATATCTGTCATTTTGGGTAGAGCTTAAGTCAGCGCATTTTTGTCGTCATATTCCTAGGCAAAGCTGTATAGACTGCACCATTAATGTGACGTCAGTGAAACAAGGAGAAAAAGAGCGACAAAACTCCTCGGGATTTGGTCAGGCTGGTAAAATGTTTGCAGATGTTCCAAATGCGTCAAAGCAACGCATGATGACGTTTCGTAACACACTAATCGGTGACGTCATATAGAGATACGTCAGGTCGTTCAGATTACGTCATCAATAGCATGACGTCATAAACAAGACATAATCCTTCATACATCATACAGAAGACTGACGGCTTTTGATTTAAGATCTGAGAATCCATAGAGTATTTCTGCTGTACAAACGGTGAGATTAAAGCGCACTTCCTTTCGGCATCGCACTGTACTTGTCAGAATATTTCTGTCACTAAATCTGCATCTGAATTTTTGTTGTTGATTTATTTTTTTAAGTGTGTAAGGAATGGCAACCTGTGCATTTTGTATAAAAGACCCACAGAAAATTTGAACTTTCTATCAAGCTTTCATTCCCAGTCTGGGTCAAAAGCATATTTAAAGGCGAGTATGTTTCCAGTAAAGATGGACACATATATATATATATATATATGCCCCTATAAACTACGTTTGTAACACATGCATATGGTATAATACTTGGATATTTTACACATTTTTTTATTCAAACTTTCAATGATTCATCTTTCATTTGCAGGTCATGGCTGTTACACATGAAAACCTCTATATTTCACGAGAGCCAGTAGGCCTATTTCAGAGGACGCGATGTTCAATTGAAATTGAGTCCTGTTTTGCCGGAACATTCATCACAGATCATTCACAGAATGTTCGCTTCGGTTCGAAACCTGACAAACAGCTCTACTTTCTCGAGAGGGAAGAAAGGCAAATGAAATCGGACGCTTTTAAAGCCATCCAACGAGATATGGGCAATACATATCCGATGATTGACAAGTTAGAATTCGCGGCTTTGAACAAATCCCAGAATGCCTCATCAGCAGAGTTTCCGGTGTATCATGAGCGTGACCAAGACATGTCCCGCTACGCCTATGTTCAGACGAAGCAGGCGAAGAGATACCGACCTGGTGTGAAGGCGAAACTCTCCGTCTGCTGGAAGAAACTCTTTGGGAAAAGCAGGAAACCAAAGCCCTCTCTTTAGAGAACATTTCATCGTCCCCTTTTTTATATATCTGATGAAAGTGACATGGACTCCATGTGAAACTTTAGACACACTTTTGTGAGTTCGATTTCTCAATCGCTATGATCGTCCACATCTTAATAACGCTTGTGAAGTCATCTCAATTTTTTTTTATATATTCATTCCTAGTCAATCGAACAGGATATATTGGATGTTATGTATATTATTTTATTATAATTTATAACTGATGATTCGAAACAAAAAAACCTTTTTTTTAAATTACCCTTGATGTGCTGTTGTTTTCTTTCCCACATTCCAAGTCTATGAATTTCTTTAACATTCACTCTAATACTTGCGGATGATGAGCAGCCTAAGTAAACTTGTCAGACATGGTTTCCACCAATGAGCAGCGGAGGTAAGATTTGACAGCTACAGTTTCTGCCAGTGAACAGCTCATGTAAAAGGTTTGATAGCCGTGGTGTGCGCAGGAGAGCAGGCTATGTAAGATTAGACTCGGTTACTACAACGGGAAAGCCTATGTAAGATTATACACTGTTTCCCTTGGTGAGCAGCATGTATGTCAGATTTGACAGTGACGGGTTTCTTCAGTGAGAAGCATATGCAAGATTTGACGGTCACATTTTGCTACAGTGTGCAGACTGCGTTGGATTTGATAGTCACGGCTTCCCCCAATGATCAGGCCTATGTAAGATTTGACATTCGTGGTTTCCTCTAGTGAGCAGCCTAATAGCCAGATTTGACAGTCCACATGGTTTTCTCCACACGTAACATAAATCTTTATTGCCGGTTTCTACTAACATAAGTTTTGTTTTCTACCTGACTATTCTTTGAGACGAATGCCAAACCACGAATTTGCCGGCTTTTATAGCCTTATACATGGTTAGACTGGGGGTAGCTTCAGTTTCAAACCTTCACACCTTTCAACCCGTAACAAAGAGCTGGAACTCTAAAAATGTTGACCCGTTCCCTTTCAAATTAGCACTGACGCTGACCTTTAATCGACGCGCCTTTATCTTCGGGTGGGCGATGATGGCCTAAAGAGATACTGAAGAAGGGATTCCCTCGGAGAAGATTCAGGTGTGGTGAGCTGGGGGCTGAAATTGGGCATATTGTAACGTGACACACGCCTCGCTGGGGCCAATCGCTGAGGCCAGCGTGAGTGTCACTATGGGTAACTGGGTGAGAAGAATAGGCTGCATCTGACAAGTCGACTCTCCTTCACTGGAAGCCAATTTTAAAATCTGAATTCCTCGAAAATGTTTGGATTCTAAGACAGTGACTGGAATTTTACCCGGACAGCCTGAAAAGAAGAGGTCAAGTGGTCAATTTTAGGCTAATCTAAGGCGTGCCACATGTAGGGAAGGCAGGCCTGTAATGGGTCATTAGTTTCATCAATATCATTCTGTTGTGGCTTCCAACTTGAGATTTAAAGCTGAAAGACAGTTTCAGAATGACGAATGTTTCAGAAAAAAGGAATAAACGCCACGAAAGAAAAGCTGAAAAGCTGTAAATAGGATTTGAAAATTAATAGAGAGTGTGAAATTAAATATTAATATACATCAAACAGAAAAAAACAACAATAGCGTGTAAAGTGTAAAGTAGACATGGATGAAATCATGGAATTCCCCGTCCAAGAGCGGTAATGAATTCACACCTGCTGTACTATATTTATTTATTTATTTACGTATTCCATTGGTGTTTTAGGCCGTAATCAGGAATATTTCACTTATACGACGGCGGCCAGCATTATGGTGGGAGGAAATCGGGCAGAGCCCGGGGGAAACCCACGACCACCCGCAGATTGCGTACGACCAGTGAGGAAGCTAGTATGAGCTGGACATGAAATCACATTTCTCAGAGGCACAAGGTCATAACGTCGCATTGGCACGCTAAACCCCTTGGGCACGGAGGCCACGGTCAGCTAAAAGGAGTCGCGGACACAGTCCTTATCACCGAGTCCCGCTCCTCACTATGTTCAAATTTTATCCTGCAAACTGCAGTTATTAGGCACGTGAACAGTTTTGCATGTATTGTAATGCAACAACAGAGGCGTAATCCTAATTTATTTATTTGATTGGTGTTTTACACCGTGCTTAAGAATATTTCATTTACACGACAGAGGCCAGCATTATGGTGGGAGGAAACAGGGCAGAGCCCGGGGGAAACTCACGACCATCCGCGGGTTACTGGAAGACCTTCCCACGTACGGCCGGAAAGGAAGCCAGAGGCGTAATATAAGAAGTGTGATGAATGTAGTGTAATAAAGACTCTTAGAATAGTGACAATTAGTCTGAGAAAATTACCTGTCCAAGGTCAGGTTTGAACCCGCACGTTTTGGGTCTTAGGGGTTGAAAGATAAGCATCTTTGACCACTCAGTCTCGACATGCTGTGACACGGTGAGAAATGTCACTTTTACAATACTTTTCTGGTATATCGTTTTTGTACACAAACACTAGGTAAAATATTTCACTCTACCTATGTATGATGTGACTTTCCGATATGTATTCGCCTATTCTACATATGTGCGGATGAATTATATGTAAGTCCAGTTTTTTAAACATAATGTATAGTTAGAGATTAAAGGGACATGGTCGCTAGATAGTAGGTATTTTTGCGTTAATACAGAATGACATGAGTATTAGGTATTTTTTTCACGAAGTAAAAGTTACAAGATTTTCGTTAATCCCACCATCAGCTTTGTACGTTAAGTGGATGTTTAAAAATAAAAATAAAAAAACTGAAAACTGAAAGTCGGCCAGAATTTTTAAATGAGAGGTTGATAATTCTGTGGAAAGGGAGCATGCGCACAGCGCTCGGTAAACTTCATGTGTAAACAAACGTGGTTGGTGACAGGCGTAAAACAACGAGTTACAGCTCCCTCGTAATTGGATCGGCCAAAAAGAGGGGTAAAAGAGAGGTCAGCAGGTTGACACGCAAGTCTAGAGTTGTAATTAGTGGCAAGTTTTTGCAAAGCTACTGCTCGATAGGTGGGTGCACTTGGTTGTTATTGTTGTGGTAGTGTTAACAGACACGTTTCTGACTCATAGTTTAATAAGATTATTGGTAACCTATTCTCAATGCTGTTTAAGCTGCTATATTCTACATGTATCTATGTGTATTAAAATTCGAAATTATCCGAGTTCGTGTAGCAAATATGGACTGATACCGAACGCATGCAGGTGTACTTAGGGTCCTTTCGGTTGAATATTAATGAGGCAAAATGGCGCGCCCTCTTCGCATTGAGTTCGAATAAGTGCAGAACTTCTCCGGGCTGGTACAAGCTACAAACTCAATGAATATTTTACATTTGAACGTGACTGAATCAGTTTATGAATGAACTTCAAACCGTCGTTAAGACGTCTCAATCAGAAGTTGCTTAAAAGTCCAAATTTGGGGCGACAATGTCTTTTTAAATACCGTCACGGCTTCCAGTTTGCTGGCTTTCGTATGCCTCGGCAGACTGACCATTCTCGTGAAGAAATGTACATGGCAATTGTATTGCTTAAATCCCTCATTAAACCCAAAGGCATATACAATAACACCTATGCTCTGACAAACCTGTATGAATTCCGGACAATAAAAGCAGATCCTTGCTCTTGCTGTTAACACCTTCATACCCGCCCTTACCGCATCCATTAATTACTTGCAACTCTTTGGCCTGACGCCGTTCGCCGTTTCTATGACCCACTCATCTGTTACGCAGGCCAACGCCTCAGCCCATTAAGCAGTGTCCGACTTACACGGCAGAGTGCATTGGTCACAATACATTCACGTAACCAGCATCCACTACGATACAAGTAATCTATGTGACAGACCATACTGGCTGCCTAATGAAGGCTTCGCTGCCTTTGTCCATACAGTGCATTGTGAAATATTTAAAACAAGGTTCATCCTCCATTTTTGAGCAAATTGTAGACACCTGAAACTGAATTATTCTTATGCACTGAACAAAAGAAAATTGACCCAGAATACTTACCAATGTTAATAAGTTGAAAGGTGTTTTGGCGTAGCGGAAGAATAAAACAAGTAAGAAAACTTGCAATTTCTTTGATTTGTTCCGTTATGTTTCATTGTTGCTTACCAGCGTATTCAAGTAAGGTTTATATGTGCAGGAAACGGGTGTTCCCAGATGCACCACCTTTCGTCAAACCAAAAGACTCAAGATTGGTTACCAGCTGGCGAGAGTAAGATTCTTCGAAGGGCTGTTCGGCCGAGACGAGGTCAGTATATGAGTTGGAAAAATTCACTACCATGGAAGAAACCTTGGAAGAAACCCACCCATCCTGGTGATTGGCAAAGTTATTAGCATCAAGTTGTTTCCGAGGCTGCGGGAGCTATTTGCCTCATCATGATCGCCTCAAGTTGTCGATTGCCAAGTAACGCGCTGACGTCGCTGCTGTTGATTTTACTTTCTTTTTTGAAGTCCCACATATATTCTATATACAAGTACCACAGTGCAAACGGAGCAGTGGAACGAAAATTCCGACTGTGAAACACATATTTACGTAAACTATAACGTAACTGTTCATTATTTAAAAAGACACACAAATTGTACATTGCATATATAAAGACTCATGCTTAAAGACACGCTTATATCGGACACGTCTGGAGCTTTGAATTAATTAATTGCAAGTTTTTGTTTACCCACAACCGGCATAATTCTTTTTCCTTCAAGTACTTGTCTGGGATGAGGGAAACATGTGCTTTGCTATTAGTTATAAAGCATGTCCAGTTAAGGGCGATAAAATGACCGTTGCCCAAACAGTTTATTCAGCCTCAGGCTACACATGTTAAACGACTCCAACGTAGAATTTACTTTTCTACCTATGTCACAAGTAAAGGTTTCTGCGCAGGATCAACGACTTACCAGTTCATGCGAGAACTGTGAAATACCCTGAAGGACGAGGAAATAACTAGTTCCTCTAACGTGTTACGAGCAAATGCGTTAATCTCCAACCGCCGTTACTCTTTTGAGCCGTGTGTCATTTTTGTCTGACAGTTTAACTGGATAAACCCTGTTATTATCACAGAGTGATGTCTCTCGTTGTACTTGGAGTAAATTGTTCACATTGTTGCAGCTATTCAAAATTTAAAAACATGCGTCACGTGATCATGAAGTGGCGTCTGTGCGCGTGCAATCTATAAAGAGGCTCTATTCAGCCGTTTTCGTTTGAATGAAAAATAACCCGTGTCGGATAATCTTCTTTCCCGTGGCAAAGAACTCCCAAAAAACTGTCTCGCCCTCAAGACAGGTTTCCTGAAAACTGGCGCCATGCAGGGATTGTATATGGGCAAATGAGAACCTTAACAATCATGAAGCTTAAATCGTTAATGGATTAAACTGCGTGGTGGAATGGATAATCAGAATTAATGACTAATATGGGAGGAACAGACCGATTTGTACTTAACTAGTAGGGAAATATTAAAGATATCGACTTACATCGCCAAACGCTCTCACATCACAGTGACTGCAGACGATTTAACTGACGCAAGTGTGACAGTTTTGTTACAGACTGGTGTATCCAGGCATGTATAACTACGTAATAGACCAGAGAGACCAGTACTGAATACTGAGTATACTATTTAAATTTTCAAGAATGAAAACTTTTAAATTTTCATTCATTGTCTGATCACTCGATGGATTTATTTATTCATCGATTTAGTAGTAGAACCCTCTTATAGGATCGAAACAAGGTTATGAAAGAAAATGCTTATCTGAATATTCACACAACTATGACATTACATATCCATCTTGGCCTCAGCTGAAGACTTTGTTTATTAGCGATTCTCGTGTCCATGCATGATATAAATGGCGTCCACCCGCGTGCAGTCTATAACGAGGCTCTCGTGAGCTCTCCTTTGACTGAAAAGTAACGTCTAGCGGTTAAATCTTCTGTAATTGGCAAACAATTCCCCGAAAATAGCTGCCACTGAAGACGAGTATCAGAAAACTGGCGCCATGTCATGGCCATTGGCTAAATGTGTGCAAACGAGAAAAAATCTGAGCTTAAGCCGCTCATTGCAGAAAGTTGCGTAGGTCTGGTTAAATCCGATTTAATGACAAGTATGGGAGGAGCAGTCTTATTGACTTCACTAGCAATGAAACAACCACGACAGACTTATTGCGCCAGGCGCTCTAACACGGTAATGTAATTGCATATGCATGTACTAAACCACCACACACGCTCAGAATACGACTCGATTTCTTAGACACAGATGCAAGCATCGCACCGCATATATTGCGCTGATTTAATAACGACTTTGCTGAGTAAGCGATTTCCACATTTCATAAAAAATTAAGTGAATAAAAGATGTCTAGATTGATTCGTTCGTTGCACGGTGATATAGTCATTTACTATATTCGCACTTTGGTTCAATGATTAACTACATTTGCACTTTGATTCAGTGATTAACTGTATGGCTGATTCACTAATTCATCGATCTCTAGAGTGGAACCCTCTATGATTCATTCACTTACAGGACCAATTCATATTTATATCTTTCACTGGTCCTAGCATCAATCTAAAACCTTCGCACTTTCACAAATTTCCTTTCATCCCGTAAGAAAAAGGTGGATCTCTAGACCTGTTGACCCGTTCCCTGATCCTTTAATCCACGCGCCTTTAGCTTCGAGTGGACCATGATGGCCACTAATGGTTGTTGTACCCGAGGGATAGGGAAGAAGAAACACCAACATCGGGAGGAAAGTGAGAAGGGATAGACAGAGAGTTAGAGTGGACCATACCGTCACGTGACTAACGCCCTCCTGAGGACAACTGCTGAGGCCAGTTTGAACGTAGCGTGCGACACGTCAGCGAAACGCGAGCGACTGGATGAGAAGAATAGGATGGCGGCCTCCGTGGCTTAGTCCGTTAGCGCGCTAGCGCAGCACAATGGCCCGAAGCCTCCACCAATGCGGTCATTCAAGTCAAGCTCATGCTGGCTTCCTCTCCGGCCGTACGTGGCAAGGTCTGCCAGCAATCTGTGGATGGCCGTGGGATTCCCCCGGGCTCTTCCCGGTTTCCTCCCACCATAATGCTGGCGGCCGTCGTATAAGTGAAATATTCTTGAGTACGGCGTAAAAAACACCAATCAAATAGAATAGACTGCGTCTGGCCAGCCTTGACTCTCCTTCACTAAAAGCCAGTTTTAAAATCGGATTCGTCAAAAATGTTTGGTTTCAAACAGCTTGACTGGAATTATATTCGGACAACCAGAAAATAAAAGGTCAAGTGGTCAAGTTTTGGTTAATGCCCAACGTACCACATGAAAGGAAGGCAGGTGTGTAATGGGTCGGTCATTAGCGATTGCATTCTGGGAGGGACCATATGTTTCTGCTGTGGGGTCTAACTTCTCGTATCTAAAGATTAAAGACGGATTTGAAATGGCAAATTTTCAAGAAGAAATGAATAAAAACCTAAATAGCTGTAGATAAGATCTAAAATTTTATAGAAAGTGCAAAGATAGGAGTTAACATAAAAATTAAGGAAATCTCTGTCTAAGATCGGTTTTTCAACGTCTAGATTGAAGCTACACATAGTGTCCGATGGACCGGAAGTCTTGCACTGAACAAACCCCGCTCATCCACATACATGTGTATTAATACTTTACTGTGCACGATTAATATTTATTACGTTTATGGACAATTCTGTATAAATTTTATCAACCGAGACCTGGGGCAAACATCAATATGCCTAATAGTGTAACACCAGAAGTCTCACAAAAGTGTAGTAAAACAAGGGTATAATCGAATAATGAGAAAGCGATATTTCTCCCAGTGTAATAACACAAATGATAATACACTCGTAGAAATATCACTTCCATGTAGGGGACCAAAAAAAATAAGCTATATATAGATCGAATCTTCACGCTTATTACTCTTTTTTGCTCAAAGGTGGATGATTAATTTAGTATGCTGTCTTTTGCATCCAAGTTAATAAGTAAGAATGTCAGTAATCATGAAATCCGTAGCGGAGTCTGGAAGGGTACCACTATCGGAGGGGGAAAATGATAAACCAATGGCTTGATCAACTCTCAGATACCGATAGGCTTTACACAAGATCAAACAAAGAAACACGAGGACGCCTGAGTAAGTTCAATACATATATTAGAATGAACTAGACAAATAGTACAACTGACAAAAATATGCTAAAAACAATATAGATAATTAGAAAAATATATAGTTTCTTAATGCTCATAGCTTTCAAATCGGGATGGAACATTCTGGCTTCCAAAAGCGAGTCAGTCCACGCAAATATGGAATGCACAGTTTACGGGAATTCTCCAATCGAAGAATGACAGTCCTGTAAGTGACAAACAGCAGTGGTTACGGCACACAGACGATGGTTTATAACCAGCTCCCTGCCAAAGTGCAACTTTCCAGGGCTGGCGGGTTGACAATAGCGTCCGTGATGCCGAGCTAGCGATGTATGTTTCACTCGAGGTAAATATACACAAAGTCACTTTCAGGACAAACTGGGATGAAATGTACGTAATCAAAGAGAGAATGAGCGACACAAGCTCCAAAAGAACGTCTCAACCCAAATAGCAAGAGGCGAAACACAAGCTCACAAAGTGCTACATACAGAAAAATGGGGTACAAAATGTCGAATGGCATGAAAGCCTCTGCAATCTAGCAGAGCTAGCTAGTCGCCTACGCACTATTACTGTAGCGCCCAGCACCTTTCCGATAGAAGTCCACGGTGAAAATTTCACTACAAATAACAGCTCGAACCCTTGCTTACACTTGGTATGAGCAAATTCCTTCAGTCAACCGACTTGTGCAAAAAGCAAAGCCAAACTTTTTAACCGGGCTTTTCGAGCCAACGCCGCCATGTCTTGAATTCAAACTTCTCGCAGGAGATGGGCAGCGAAAATTTTATCCCACCCTACAGACACTCTGCAGAGCGCGTGATATGTTATTTGTCGTGAAATTTACACCGTGGACTTTTATGGGACCGGTGCTGGGGGCTGTGCTACTCCAATCCCTACAAAATCCTCAAGAGGACGTAAATATGACTGCTCCCAAGTGGACATGAATAAAAGACTGGGAGCTTTACAACTTCGTCGCACATGTTCATAGACTAACGTAAATAAAATTCTTTCTGGCTTGATCTTAAACATGTTTACAACATGGATACATCGTTCTAGAATGTACGCTCTATGTACAATGACATGAAATTCGTAAACACAGAAACCTCCAGAACGCACGACTGATAGCCAATACAGGTTATAACGTACACAGAGGCGAAAATGTAGGTCAAACACTGCGAAAGTTAGTGGAAAAACAAATAAAAAAATATAAGACATGTACAATATTTTAAAGACGGGGTTCGTGACAAATCTCGTTCTGCCATGATATATGATCACAAGTGGACGACACTTGCTGTCATGAGCATGTTTTAACTGCATGTGTTTCTCTCTGGTGAAGTATCACCATTACGAGAAATGATAAAACATCCCTCTGATTCTCTGGTTATATATATATGTGTGCAAAACAATTATACCTGTGTCTCATTCTTGTGCACATGCGTATGATTAGAGAATAAATGCCTCCCCATACAGCTGGCTGTGTATGCTACAGCAACGTCGTTCTCAGGGAGATTTGTAGAGGCCCCTTCTATAGCTTGAATCCCTCAGTAGACCCTCTAATCGTATACATGACCATCTCCCTCTGACAAATCTGTATCATTAACAGACCATAAAACCAGTCTGGCCTTGCTGTTCACACCTGCATACCCGCCCTTACTACACCCATTAATTATTTGTCACGCTTAGGACTGACCCTGTACTTGACCGATGGTCAACCATTACGACCGATGACCCATTCTTCAGTGAGACGGATTAGGGCTAAATGCTGTCCAACTCATACGACTAATGGCGTTTGGTGACAATGCAATTACGTAAGAAGTTTCGCCATGGTACGAAGAATAAGTCTCTTAAACAGACCAATGTTTTTCGCCTAATAAGGACAATATTCATCGGCGCAACCGATTGTAGGCTACTATATATACATGTAATACATATAGGTTGACTCACCATTTTAGGTGGTCTCATTGGCAGAGGGAATAAGCTCACCAGCGCAGCACTATGACCCATGAAGGAGCCGTCTACCAATTCGGTCGCTGGGAGTTGAAGTCTAGCCAATGCTGGCTTCCTCTCCGGCTGTGCACGCATGGGAAAGTCCGCCAGCAACCTGCTGATGGTCGTGGGTTTCCCCCTGGCTCTGCCCGCTATATTCTCACCACAATGCTAACCGCTTCCTCGAATGAGGCTAATGTTATTGAGTAAGGCGTAAAACATCAAATGAAATAAATAAATAAATAATTAAATAAATACATCGGCCATTTTTGTTTAGAGTTAATTAAAAACAACTGTGACACGTAAAAATGAATTAGTTTGGTGGATTGCACAAAGCAAGATTCATGCATGCACACGTAATACCTATACCAAAGCTAAACGGTTGAAAGTAAAGCAAAACAATAATAAAAAAATAGTGTTCATTCGTTGATTCATTTATTTATTTCATCATTGTTTAGTGTGGGCATTCAGGCCTTGATTAAAACCCCAAGGCTGAAAGTGACGTCCTAACTGGCGTGAGCTTGCTCGGGTGAGGCGAAACTAGTGAGCGTCGGAAAAGTTCACTTACACAGAGGACAAAAATGCTTTACAAGATCCTCATCAATTGTTTTGCGAATTTCTGAACAGTATGGCGTTGATCAACAAAACCGTTTACAAGAATACTGACATTATTGATCGTTCCGTCATTTTTATAGCACACCAAACCATAAATAAAAACATTGTTCTTTCTCATCTGAATGTTAAGAGAAGGAGCATAAAGCTAATGATCCAAAGGGAAATTTATCTTTGTCTATGACCAAAAGGCAGAACACAGCACAAACACTTCCTATATACATATACATTGATGGTGTATTTTGTTTTGTTCTGCTTTTTTGCTTTTTTTCGAGAATATTTATGAGTGGAGACACCCGACAAATTAGGGAGGAAACCCGAGAATACATGAAATGTGACAAGCCCTGGTGGAGTCTTCAAATGCTGGCGGAAATTTGACAAACCTGGAAGAAAAGTCCTTCCCGATATCGATGCATGTAGCAAAGCCTGTGACGTCACGCTATAGAGCAATAAGCCAGGAGTACATTCCACAACAACACCACTGAACACGGGCCTGTACAAGCTCTCCATGCAAGCATCACCTTATAAGACGTAATGTAACAGTGTGCAAATAGGAAAGGTAGAATAACATAACCTCTGCGACAGGGAAGTATTCAGCGTCATTGACTATACAGTTTAGTGTTATACGGATGCATGTACACAGAAAATTTCTCTGTTGAGATACCCTGTTGGGCTGTGGATTAATGAATTACTGTACGTTCTTATTGGGCACTATGTATATGAGCCTAATTCGTTTATATTCTTGGCATTTTGAGGGACTTGTGTGGAATGTTGTCATGGAAACACGTGCTTTGATATCACTAACCAGGCGTTTCCCGTTAACGGCGATAACTTGACCAGTGTCCAAACAGTCACAACGGCCTGCATGGGGTTAAACATACATGTCAAATGACCCCAAGATATAATTAACTTATCTAAATATTTTAAAGACACTATACCGGAGAATTATCGGTTTCTATCAATTGAAATTCATCCTTAAATATATTTCCTCCTGCAGTGCACTTTCAGAAAATGGCACCTTTGGTACCTTGAGATTTCTAGTTTTCAAGCAAAAATAAATTTTGTAAAACGTTCCATTTCGACTCGAACTTCAAAAGTTAATGTATGCACGAAAAGTAATGAGCGTTACCATATATAGATGTAGAAGGCCGCTCGGCAAACTTCGTCCATAATAGACACTTAAAGTTCATTTCATTCTCGGCCAAAGCAATTGTGGCATCATGACGTCACAGAAAGACTGAACGTATGTGATCATTGTTTACGTTATCCGACTGACGTCTTTGAATACTGTTAACGTCATGTGCATTTTCTTGAGTGACAGTTCGAAAAACGAGCCTCCCTAATGCTGAATGTTCATGAGTTTATGCATATCGCGAAAAACGACATAAAACGCCATTTTTCTACCCAATTTGTATTATTTTGCTTATATTTAAGCCTACAGCATGCTAAGCTAGTTTATCAATCCAAGGCATGTAAAAAAGTCACCATACAGAAATTGTTCGGAAAAGCCTCTTTAAGACTTCGTACAACAGGGGTCTTCATGGCAGGGGATTAAGGGCTTACCAGTTTACCCGAGAACTGTGAAATACCCCTACCAACGAGAAAATAGCTGCTGTCTTTAACGTTGTCATGGGCAAATGTTTTAATCTGCGACACCCCCGTTAGGCCTACTCCTTTGAGTAGTTTGTCATTTCTGACAGTTTAATGATCTAAACCTCTTATTATCACAGAGTGTTGTCTGAGGCTGTACTTGCATTAAACTCTTCACATTGTGTCCGAGTTTATAGAAACAAGGGTCATGTGACAATGAAACGGCGTCTGTACGCGTGTAATCAATAACGTGGCATTATTCAGCCATTTTCTTTTAGAAGTGCCACCCAAGGCAGATATTTCGTACCGCGGCGCCATAACGGGAACGTTGCTTGTAAAAACATTTAACAAATGTGCTGTGTAATTAAACCGTTAGTGGTTTAACTGGCAGAATGGATAATCCGAAATAATGACCAGTATGGTAGCAGCGGACTAACAGGCGTGTATAGCCCCAGACGCCCTTACATCACGATGATGTAACTATGAAACATTACACTACAAGGAAGGCCAAAAATCGCTCTCGCTACACCAGAGGTCATCCCTAGGTCTTTTGTAGCGAAGGGAAAAAGAAACCTTGACATTATGAAGGTGGCCATGAATACGAGTTGTTTTCTTGGACATAGGTAAATCGTCAGGCCACCTACATTAGGATGAGTTGACAACGAATTTGCCGAGGAAGCGAATTTCATGTTTCAGGAATGAGAAGGTGAAATGAGTAACATAAAACTGATTCCTCGTCCCTGGTTGTACGGTTATTCAGTGATTAGTCAACTGATTCATCGATTAAGAAGTGAAGTCCCCAATGGTTCATTCGCATAATCTCCATATATGGATCCAATCGCATAATCGATTGATTGATTGGTTGATTGATACATTATGAAAGAAAATATTGTATATGCCTCAGTTTTAACTAAATCCGGATGCATGGAGCTTTTAGCACTGTCAGCAGAGCACCATCAGAAATATGATATCCGCCTCTGCTTCTAGCCTTATGCCATAGACAATTTGATTTCTGCCCCTTTACTGATGACGGTCAGTAATTCTTGAGTAGTGCCTCATACTCAGTCGAATAAAACAAACAAACAAAAAAAAAAAAAAAAAAACAAAAAAAAAAAAAAAAAAAACAATATTTTATAAATAAAAATTTTCAGAAAGGGTGACCAAGTCCATTGAGGCAAAAGGCAAATTTTTGCAAAGGAAAATTTTTCGTAAATGTGTGAACTGAGATCTGTTGAGCGCCTGTATGTACACAACCTAGACCTAGTCAGTGACATATAACATGAGTAATAGACGAGCAAACTGCCTTATGTACTAAGTAGTTGCCTGAAAACCCGTGGCCTTGGCAGCACATGCCACGACGAAACCTATAGTAAATGGTCTTAGGTGTCCGTAAAGTCATATAATTACAGTTCTCAGATAGCAGATTCAGTGTGTAACAATGTCTGGACACACAAAACAGGCGGACAATCGTCTGGACGAAATGAGCAGCTTATGTAAGCATATAACTGTTCACGTGTGACGGTTGACTGACTATATAACTAAAGGGGAGCCGTTTGAAGGAGTCGCCATAATGATATTTAGGCCGCACACGACGAGAGATTTCTAAGTGATAGCTTTAAAAGAGCATTTAGGCATTTGGACAGACAAATGACACGTCTTTAATTACAGGCGTAATAGTCCTTTCCGAAATGATATATTTATTTATTTATTTGATTGGTGTTTTACGCCGCACTCAAGAATATTTCACTTGTACGACGGCGGCCAGGGTTATGGTGGGAGGAAACCGGGCACAGCCCGGCGGAAACTCACGACCATCCGCAGGTTGCTGGCAGACCTTCCCACGCACGGCCGGAAAGGAAGTCAGCATGAGCTGGACTTGAACTCGCAGCGATCGCATTGGTGGGAGGCTTCTAGGCCATTGCGCTGCGCTAGCGTGCTAACCGATTGAGCCAGGCAAGAAAATATAAGCAGAAGTTTACCATGCCTATTCAAAGGTTTTATCAAAGAGCCGGCCATGTTTGTAGTATGTCACATGTCAAGGAAGAACGATAACTCGATATGAAACGATGTGTTTCACACCCATTATTTATTGCGTATTCATCATATGAAGCAGAAATCTTCAAAAAAGATTTCGAATTGTGTGTGAAATATCTTACGTTTTGAGACATTTGAGAAAATTGCGAATTTAAAAGGGTTATTATATCTGTTCCTTGACATGACAATCCGATATATAGAGCGACGACTGGTCATCAGTACAGAGCGTTAGTCAAAAACAAAACCAAGGCCTCGCGACAATATGCGAAATTAAACCCGTCTGGGGTGTATATGTTTGTAATGCCAAGCATCTTCATCATATATTGCAACCGCGGAACATTTGTCAGAACATATCCTTCCTACAAGCAACTTCTTGCAAGACATTGACGGCGTTACCGTTGTGACAGCGGGAGTTGGTAGCAAACAGTTGACCAGTTCATCATGAACCTACACTATGCACCGAGGATCAATGTTTTATTGTTTTATTTATTTATCGTAATTTAATTAACGAACAAGAATTGTTTTTTTGTTTTGTTTTTTTTCTACTTCTACCACCGATGTGGATTTTATGTGTAAATCAAAACTCTTCGCCAGTTACTAGACAAACCTTGTGACATAAAGCAGCAGCCGAATTAACTACAGCTGGTTTCGAGCCTGGGACTTTATCGACCAGGGTCCTGTATATGGGATGGGGCGAGACCAACGTTTTACACCAAAAGGCCAGTAAAGACCCTTGGTGTCCTAAAAAGCCCATGTAAATCAGACGGAATCGTAAAAGTTTGTCACGTGACCAATGCTTTACGCGCTAAAGCTGGCCCACATGTTGATACTTTTTTTTATAATAGCCCAACTTTAATAATCTATAGTTACTTGAAGGGACACGTAACTAAATGCGCCCACATATGCTTTTAAAGTGGCTTAAAATTGTATATCACTGATACACACGTTATTGTGGATGTATTATACAAACTACCCTCATTCTGAATAAGCGATACACAAATTACCGAGACGGCGTGGCGTAACCTAACAGCACGTGAATACCTAACACGATGACACCTGACAAGGCCGATGGTGAAAAGGCGTGTGAGATGAATTCCCCCTCCTTACATTTAGCTGCTCGTTATCTGTAATCAGTCCGGCTGACAACAACACAAGGTAAACCTAACACACCTGAGAAAAGATCATCGGCCATCAACAATTGGTTATTCACTTTCGACTGTATTACTGAGAAAAGTTACAGTGGAGTCGCTGATAAGGAGCCCAGAAAACAGAAGTTGGGCGGTTTTGTGAGGCGACGTGAGGCAAAGACTATTCCAGTCTTTTTGAATGCCCAACGTTGCGTAACAACGCGGTTAACGGTCCAATGCATTTCGTTGCCGATGTACAATAGTTCCTTTTTTTTGTTTCTTTTTTTTTTTCTTCTTCTTTTTTTTTTTTTTTTTTTGTTTTATAAAATCTGGCCGTCCAGGAAACACAGACAAATGGCGCGCCTAGCCGGTAACCTGATACTGGTGAACTGACCACTTTTTTGTGACCCAGTCAATTTGCAGTACCGGTGCCTGACATATCAGGCGACATATCAGTTTGGATGAGGTGACGAGCGCTCATCGCAAATAATAGTTCTAGTTAGACTTTTGCATGTTCCACGGCATTACTAAGATCACTGGAGCGTAGAAATTAAAGAGTCAAAAGACCAAAAATCCAGTGCAGCAGTGTGCTCAGTTTTTATACGCCTGCTTTCGAAGAAAGCGGACGTGTTAGGTTATGGCGTTGTCTGTCCGTTTGTGTGTCTGTCTGTCTGTCCGCAAGTCTTGTCCGGACCATAACGTTTTAATGATAACTTTGTAGAAGTTTATACTTTGCATAAATGTTCCTTAGGCCAGAAGGGTTGTCATGATTTGGGGCCAATGTCATGATCTCAAGGTCAAAGTCACCATAGCACTTTGTACTGAAATTTGTGCTTCAGACCATAACTTAAAAACGATGGCTTTACAGGAGCTTATGCTTTGCACAAATGTTCCTTAGGTCTGGAGGGTGTGTCATGACTTTGATTTGGTCATATATGTCTGTGGGTTATGTCATGACCTTCGCCCAAAAGTATTTCTATTTCCCTGTGTCTGTTCCCATGTCCGCATCATGTTCTCCAGGCTATATCTTCTCAGGAACTTATGCTTTCCACAAACGTGACAAATGTACCATATGCCAAGGGCCTGTATCATAACCTTTACCTCTTTACTTGTTGATCCGTTAGAAGTAGAAAACCAACAAGTTGCCGCGGGTGTATGTAGCGCCCGTTCGCCGGTGCCCTATTTGTCATTTATAGGACAGTGATCAGGCGTAAGGATGAAGAAAACAGCCGACTTCCTTTCCAGGATCCCGGATGTGAGCAATGTTAATTCCATAGAGGTGAGGCGAAGGAAACTTGCATAAAGCAAATTAAATTTAAACTATTCGCAGAAATCAAATTTAAACTGGTTTAAAGTGCCATTGACCCCAGCATCCTCTAGTGTTAAATATCTATAGGTGCTTTACAACTGTCGCGACCATTGCAGAATGTAAATATCAAAATGAAAGTATAGTAATAACCCTACTCACCCATGTAATAAGTACACATATCTCTGTACAGCTGATGTAACAAAAACATACCGCTGTCCACGACACATGTAATGTAACAAGTACATACCTCTGTACAGATTATGCAACAAGTACACACCACTGCACAGTTCACGTAACAAGTACGTAACACTGTACAGATCATGTAACAAGTACATACCAGTGTACAGTTAATGTAACAAGTACATACCACTGTACAGATCATGTAGCAAGTACATATACCAGTGTGCAGATAATGTAACAAGTACATATCACTGTACAGATCATGTAACAAGTACATACCACTGCACAGATCATGTAACAAGTACATACCACTGTAAAGATCATGTAACAAGTACATACCACTGTAAAGATCATGTAACAAGTACATACCACTGTAAAGATCATGTAACAAGTACATACCACTGCACAGATCATGTAACAAGTACATACCACTGCACAGATCATGTAACAAGTACATACCACTGCACAGATCATGTAACAAGTACATACCACTGCACAGATCATGTAACAAGTACACACCACTGCACAGCTTATGTAACAATTCCATACCACAGCACATGTAGCAAGCCACAGTGCAATAAGACGCTCCATCTTAAGATATATTTCTTGAACAGATTTAGCGACGTATAGTCTATAGCGGACATATTAGATTGCCAACTCAATGGAAATACTGCTTTTTACTTTTGTTTTTTGCTTCGTTATATATATATATATATATTTAATTTGCGGGGTGAGGTGGATGTACAATGTATTTATTTAGTTATATTAGAGGGGTCAAATATATATTGTGAAAGAAAAGAGGCAAGACTGTTTTGAAAGTTTTCATAAATGGTTACATTAGTATAGGATAAGTTTGTTAATCTTACAGTCATCTCGCATTATTGTCACTTATATATTTAACTTCCATAACAATTCAGTTGGTCACATAATATCCATTCCAGTATGTAGGCACTTATAAGCAAACTGCTTGTACTGGACACAGTCTAAAATGTGTTAATTATGATGTGAAGATACAGGCTGGATACATTGTTGAGAGACATGTATGACACAAGCCTCATTGGGGACGATACTATATACATATTTACACCCAGATATTTTGTCACTGACTGAGGAGGGAAGCGCGACCCTTCGTAATGACCCAGGTGCCTCTTATGCATCAGTATGCGTTCGTTGTGAGTTCAAGTCCAGCTCATGATGGCCTCCTCTCCGGCCGTACGTAGGAAGATCCATCAGGAACCTGATAACTGTAGTAGGTTTCCACCGGGCTCTGCCCGATTTTCTCCCACCATGATATTGTTGAGCACGGCGTAAAACACCAGTCAGATAAATAAATAAATTTGTAAATGAGAAGAATGAATGTCAGTGAGAGGGCTTGGATTTCAGGCACTTTCTAAACAATCTCTTGAAGTCAGTTGTCCATGTCGCCATCAGACCGGGACGGTATCTTCTGGCAGGTTTGCTTAGAACATCCCCGTAGCGGGAATTGTATACTCACTATCTCCAACGGCCCGGAAGTTCTTCTGTGGTATTCTGGGATTTGTTGAAAAGTTTAAATTCCGTTTCCGGAAGATTCGCTGATATGGGGTGCATATACTGTAAAACGATTTTGGATAAATTCATGTTATTCCGCTCCAGATGCATTGTAAAGTGTGTTATTTAAGAGGGTTTTACAGATTTTAATACACTAATAATTTACGCACGATTCACCAGACGAGTCAGTTGATACATAATAACATTTTACGCAACGTTTATAAGTCATACACTCAAATTTACCGCGAGAACTTTGAGGAGACAAGAAAGCACACAACTGTCTATATGTTGTTATTGTCTCAACTGAGGAGCTGCACACGTTTGTGACGTGTTAGAACAATGGCCTGAAGTTCACGAAGGCGTCATGTGTGACGTCATAATACACCGATTCTTTACAAAACGTCATGCTACAATGAAGACTTAGTTGTGTTGCTTTATGCATCTAGAGCTTTGATACGAAATAGAGAAGCGAATAGCATATACCTAAGCAGCCTTGACCGCAAGAGGGATGGTGTGGACAGTTACTTTCAATACATACCGCTAAACTGCTTGCTACAAAAGAAACTTTGATACATTTATAAGACACACCATCCACTATCTGCTGGTATTTCAAAACGTAACATATATCCGAGTTTTGCTCAAAGATATTCTCTTTTTGCCTATGACGTTTGAAAATGTTTAATACAACGATGTGTGCTATATTGCCAGTTCGCACAAATAGCACTGGAAAACATTTTTTAAAAAGTTTTTCTTAAACATATTCCCAATTGTAAACTTTAATTCTCTCCTCACCACACTAGATCTGCCTTTCACCATGCAATGTTACGCCTTAGTTGCACAAAATATTTCCACAAAATCAAAAGGTTTTAATGTAATATCGCATTCTGTATAAATCTACATGTAATGAGTAAAAAATCCAACACAACCTATATGGTTCGAACATATTTAAAAATATTTTCTGGAAGCCAGGATTAAATAATTGTCAGCATAGGACATGGTTTTGTGTCCGTTTTAATAATTAGACCCTAAAATTACCAACAATTAGTGTTCAGTGTGGTCCATTTTATTTGTTTTAAAGATAAGGAACTGGGTTGCTGTTTACTTTTGGAGAGAATACTGAAGAATCTTACAACAGGACTAGTCTGTATAACTCATTATCTCGAGCGCGTGAGACATTCCTAGATGTTGTCTCAACAGGACGTCTTGGCAGCGCATGACATCGGCACATCACGCACACGTGATATCCTCGGCCCCTCTGTTTGGTCGGTTACGTCACAGCGGCTGGGCGTTACACAATTTTAGTGACGTAACTTTTGGCGCGTGCATCATGATTATCTTCTGCCTTCACTTCAAACTTACCATCCATTCATGAACAAAAATAAAAATGTAGAACAAGAAGAATAAATTAAGAATTATAAGAATTCAATTCCTATTGGGGTTGCAAAATTTAAGAATTTAGGTTAGGTTTTATTTCATCTAGTAATAAAATTCCATTCCTGATGTAGGTTGCCAGAACAAGGCCTAACTTTTTATATTTACTGTAAACATACCTTGTCACTTTTTAACTGGGGCGTCGTACCTTTCACGTTTTTTAATGTGGTTCAGTGAAACATGAAAATTGAGTGGCGTGTAGACTGAGAATGTCAACAAAAAACGACATTGACTGAACATATCCTCAAAATGACAGAAATCTCACCCAATACTCTCGTTCCTATCACCAGTTGCACTCAAAATATAATCTTAAATTACTAATATAATCTCTTGCAGCATCATTCGCATCATGTCTTCAAAAAGTGCACCTATAGTACGGGTTTGTCGACCCATCAGGTTTACATCAATTCCCCCACAAAGACAGGCCAACCTGTACACAACGGCAACAACGAACAAATGTTTATATAGATGTCAGGCATATTCCGTTTCCAAGCAAAGTAACCTCAGCCGTGTTTCTGCCACAGATCATGCTGAAATCCACTTCTCCTGCATTATACATCACAGGCACAGATATAAACTGCTGAGCAAAATCCAGTCCAGTTATGTGGTGGATCCTCGCTAATACTGTTTAACGAAGTATTACAAATGGCCAAAAGCTACGAAACTGCACCCAAAGGAAAAGAACGACCAAACAACTCATTGCGACGTTTCAGAAGCACGTCACCAGTATTCTTTTAGATTACGTCATAAACCGCTGACGTAATAAACAGCACATGATCCTTCATGCTTCAAACACAGGATTGACAGCTTGTAATGTGAGAAATCACAGAATTTCATCTCTCTAAGCGGTGAGTTTCTAGACAGATGCAAAGGCCCACCATTACAATAAGTACGAGATATCAGTGGCATTTAGCCTGTATCCGACTCTTTGTGGTTTACACATGTTTTAACTTAAATGAAATGTCACCATGTGCATTTAGGCATAGTGTATAAACGTTACACTGAAAATGTAAACTTGCTTTTTGCCTTTTATTCCCAGTCTTGCTTCAGCACGTATCAGTGCATAAAGGAGCCTATACACCATCATTTTTTATGCTCATGCATATAGTACAATATTTAATATTAGTGCAATTTACATGTTTTTTTTTTATTGGAAAGACATTCGCTTTTGCAGATCATGACGGTTACACACGAAAACCTCTATACTCCACATGAGCCAGAATTTCAGAGGAGGCGATGTTCAATTGAAATCGAGTCCTGTTTTCCTGGGACATTCATGACAGATCCTTCTAGGAACGTTGACTTCGATGCGAAACCTGACAAGCATCTCTACTTTCTCCAGAAGGAAGAAATGCAAATGAAATTGGACGCATTTAACGCTATCCGACGAGATATGACCTGCAAATATCCGATGACTGACGAATTAGAATTCGTTTTGAACAAGTCTCAGAATGTCTCATCAGTAGAGTTTCCGGTGTATCCTGCGCACGACCAGGACATATCCCGCTACGCCTATGTTCAGACGAAGCAGGCGAAGAGATACCGACCTGGTATGAAGGCGAAACTCTCCGTCTGCTGGAAGAAACTCTTTGGGAAAAGCCTGAAATCAAAGCCATCTCGTTAATATTTAAGGCTTGGTCTATTTGTATATCGCATGGAACTGATTTTGACTTTGTCTATATTCTTTTGTCGCGATTGTTTATACCTTAATCATTATCAATTCTTATGTGATATATACAATATATGTGATATTTCAATACTCAAAAGACTATTCTATTTTTACATTCATGTCTTCCAGTCTGTCAACAACATAAAGATCATATAATCAGGTTCATTTATTTTAGACCGACTCTGTGGCCTGGTGGTTAGATCGTCCACCTCGATGTCCGGAGATCCTGGTCCGGTCACACCAAAAAATTTAAAAATGGTACTTGTTGCTGCCTCGCTTGGTGCTCAGCACTGAAAGGTTAGAGCAAGGAAAGAGGATGCTGGCCCGCTGGCAGCATAATGTGACTGGGTGGGGCGAGACACAGCATATCCACATTCTATTAGGACTCCTCGAACAACCGTGGTGAATGTATATATAATGTATATATGTATATATAATTCAAACGACATTTATAAGAAATGTTTCATCTTCTTTTCTCGATTTATAAAAATATGATGGCTTGAACCAACAGCTTGTAACCTTTTCTCTTGATATTTGTAATATGCATAAATAATTTTTTTGATCAAGTAATCATATTTTTTATAATGATAGGAAAACTCCTTAAAATAACAAACAAATCCCTCAAATCAGAATTTCTGTGAGACGATTTCCCATCCAGCGGACATGAAGGGGTCCTTTAAGATCTCCATTCCTCTGAATTCATCTCGATCCGTGAATCTAAGACAATGTTACCACACAATACAGCTTTTTTTTTTCTTTTAAACTAATATACGTGTGTAATGAATATATTTCAACAAAAATTTTGTTAATTCCATCCACTTCCGCTATATATTAAAAGACGCTTCATTTCCGGTTGCATTAAGAAAACAATATCCGTATATACTCAATATCTATAAATTCAGAATAGTGTTAAGTGCTGTTCAGGTAAACATGTTAACTTCTTGACTTGCCAACACGCGTCAGTTCTTGTGACAAGCACTTCAGACTTACGGCCGGATAAAGTTTTTCTTTTGTAATGTGCATAACCTGTAGAGAGACACAGGTGACAAATTAAAGTCTCCACAAGGGTGCATGCGATATATGGCACATTCTGTATTGTTTATGCAGTGACCATTTGTTCACTTAGTGTCCACCTGTATACCCTGCAGAAAAGAAAAACACAGATTGGTATACTTATTGACAATAAGCGGTCGACGACGTTCATCGAGCGCCACTTGTTTTCCATTAGATGTCATATATACGTGGTGTGCATATGTACATCACACGTTCATCAGTAGCTTGCCAAAGGTTGTTTACGTTGTATTTAAGAAGATTTACTTATTTACTTGATTATTGTTTTACGTCGTACTCGAGAATATTTCACTTATACGACGGCGGCCAGCATTATGGTGGGAGGAAACCGGGCAGAGCCCAGTGGAAACCCAGGAACATCCACAGGTTGCTGACACGTAGGGTTGGAGAGGATATTTAAGAATATGTAATTCACCATCATCGGTGGGGTTTGTGTAGATGCATGGGGGAAATCGAAGGAAATTACTGCCGTTGATGTGTTAATATGTTTAGGCTGTCTGAATTTCTGTATCACTTTTACAGATTCAATTTCAGTTAATGTTGCGTGCCATACCTGTGGCTACAACTGCCTCCATCTGCCAGTATCCTCGCTTATCATTTCTAGATGTAATTTATAATATATGTCGGGCAAAATTTAATGGGACCGCTACCAAACAGATTTTCTATAAGTGGGGAGGGTCTACACTTGGCAGAAAATGTACTTTGCTCATATACATGTACGTTTGTTCCCTGCATGCAGGGAACTGACATAGGCGTAATGTCCGGGCAATATATGGAGGACACAACGATTGATTGCTGTCAAAACTGGAAATCGGTAGGACATACGTGAGAGAACAGGTGAGGTTGGTTGTCAGCGATGTGAGTGAAACAATATGGTCGTTGTTACCATCTTTATTTTCAACTTGGGTACTTTCGTTTGGACATGCAATAACTTCAGTGCATAAGCTTTGATCGATTGCCTGATTCTAACTTTTCCAAGTGGTGTGACGCAGACGAGAGAGCGAGTATATGAGTTGTGTTCGACTATGTTATTTTTTTCTTTAACTTGCATAACTTTTTCTTAACAATAATTCAAAAATGCCGTTGAGGTTGGTTTTAAGGTGTGCGGGAAAAATGTATATATTTTCAATGCTGCCACCTTCGTTTTCCAATAATCTGACAATTATCTGAGGAAACTTTAACTGCAAGATTGCGATTGGTATGACATCAGTTAGACGACCGCTATGATTGGTCTTCAGTGGTGTGCGTATATAAGACAACTTTTCCACTGCGGGCGTCTTTATTTTCCAGCCGTTTATTATATTGTGGACAATGTCTCAAATGCGCTTCAAATGTCAGGCTGCTTTCAAACTTGGACTAGCATAGGTTACATATGCGCAGCTCCAACAAACAGGGTCCGAGGTTTGCCTTCGAAGTGCATTGTGCTTGAGCACTGATTGGATACTGCCAGATATACAATATATGGGTTGTTGATACACAATAAATATCTGCAGTTTTACTTCACACCTAGTTACAATATATCAGAGTTTTGTCTACCTTACATAGAACTGAACACACACTGGTTACCAAGGCGACAATGTGCTATTACGTCATATCCAGCAGCAACAGTTCCAAAAAATGGTGGTCATGCTAGATTGTTTTGTTGATATATTTGTAGACAAAGATCTCACGTGTGTGTGGTGGTATGGCTTAGGGCTGCTAAAAAATTTGGGGATATATATTTTTGAGGTTGAAGTTGATAAAATTGTTACATAAATAGTATGGCAAATCAACGAGCTCATGTAATCTATAGTGGTGTGACATCTACGAAAGACGGCATATATGAACTGTTTCCATATGCTGTATGCATAAAACAATATAGCCGTTGCGGACCCCTTCGGTTTCCCTGTCGTTCAACTGTATCCAGCTATAGGCAAAGATTTTATCGCCATCTTGTTGCACAGGCCTATATACATGTTCGTTCCATCATGCGGGCATGGTTTGAGATCTCTTATGTAACTTTCTCAACCGTCCCCTCAAGCCACGCGCATTACGGCTACACATCCAGCACATGTGGTTCTTCTCAAACTTTGTGATGACACCATCCACGCAGTGGTGAAAGATCGCGTGCTGAGATCTCGCTGAAGTGACAAGCAGACGACACGAGGGACACGTGCGCGCGTGGTCGTTGCTTTCCACAGGCAGTGCTTGTGTGGAAATACAACTGGATATATAGTCGATTCGAAACCTTACACATGCTCCATGCAGACATTCCGCTTTCTTGCATCTGTATATAAATCGGATTTTTAGTACATATATATACCACCTACACAAAAATAAATCTAATGCATTAGCGAGATAGAAATATTCATGCCTGAGTCAAACATCAGCAACCAGTGCCATGAAGCATATACTTAGCGTTAAGGAGCGCTGAGATAAGCCGAACTGTCTATATATCACTACAATACACGTTGTCGTTGTAGTTAACGGATAAGTTTAGCTATGTGCGCTTCATAAGACTGGTGTTAGCACTGTCTTTTGTCGGGTTGGGGGAACACAGCGATTTTATCACATCCACATAACTTTTGGTTACTAGGAGTACAAAATGTGTGTAATTTGTATGATACATCCACAATGACGTGTGTATCAGTGATGTACAATTTGTGTACCACTAACACACATGCGTTGTGGATGTGCACAGTTGTTTTACTGAGTTCTGGAAAAGTAATCAGAGTATGTCCGACCTTCAAATATGTTAGTTTCACTACCCCGTAATACATAAATATTAAGCAATTTACATGCAATAAACAGCATTTCATCCGTTTAACCCAATACTATGAAGATCATGGTTCTCCCGCCCGAAGGACCCGGATGCTTGGAAATATGAAAAACGTTCCTGGATGTTAAGCCACGCAAGGGTTATGCATGCTTCAAGCATATATTCTGCCTTCACAAGTCAGGTTGAGGATGACATGGGTTCAAATCCATGTGTAGAATGTTCCGGTCAGCTCAAGTATATAACCACGAGTTATCTGTCTGCGGAATCGCGGGCCTTTTTGAAAAACACCGACTTTACCATGGCCGACGCGAGTGCAAAAAAAAAAAAGAAAGAAACGACCACACCATTGTGATGGTAAACGAGAACTTGTATGGCATCAGTTGGCTCTTAACGACTTGTTTGGTCATAGAAAAAAAGGCTTTTTAGCGGTTTCTTTGTGATACAATGCTTGGTGTGGGTAATGGCTTGTACGGAAGTTAGCACATTGTTACAGGCTATCGAGCGGTAAACCCGCGGGGCAAGGACGCTACATAAAGGAGAACGTGGGTGTAAGGCCATGCTCACGAATGTACAAAGAAACACCAGCTACAATCAAGACGAATAAGCTTCAGAAGGTCGGGTCAAATGCATGTTTACTTAAAACAACATGCGAAACACATGTAAAAAAAAGCTTCCGTTTTAAAATATATATTTAAAATATATTTAAAAGAAATAAATAACGGCTTTTATTGATGTTTTCCTATAATGTATTTCTTAAGAAGTATGGAGTTCAAACCTCCTGAGAGTCTGTATGTTTAACTGTTATATAGAGGGCAATTCCGTGTGGATGATTATATAGGAAGTACATGTAATTTATGTTACACTTGTATATAAAAAGTTGGCTCGTTAATAACATGTACATGTACAGAAAAACTCTCTTTTCACTCTTACAACATGCAGTGATAACCTTTCATAATTAGGTGCCTATACTACAAGTTAGACTGTGTATATTACCATATATACTGTATATGGTTTAAATACATTACGCACACATGGTGTAATGGAATTAATCCAAAAACGATTCTGTGCGGGGAATTTACGAATTTATGGAAAGTCATCGTTACTGTTAATGCAGATTTGCATGCATTCGATGTTACAGCTGCGAGACAAAAAAAAAAAAAAAAGTGGACTTCAGCTGTGTATAGATCTATTCAGCTGGCGTATCCTCACACAAAATGAGGTCCTCTCGATTTTCCCTCGCTGTTTCTATGCCTATACATCCCACATGGGTGTCTTATCGGCTCTATATCTCTTTGCCTTTATGAGGTCTATATGGAATGGCCAAATTCATAAAACTTGAACTTTTGACCATTGATCGAATTAAATATCAGCCAGTTAGACGCTTGGTTGTCGAGCCAGCGCTGACCAATCTCCGACCCCTCCAATGACCACGTGACGCTTCCCTGCTGGAAGCCACATGTTCGATGCCGTTTACAAAGCTGGAGTTTGCACCTGGATGGTGCCGGGTTATCCCGTCAGAGGGCGCGTCGATCGGATGTGACACAAAGAGCGGCGACTTCAACTCGCGGTTTGTTTACCACCGGCGCGTGCGCGGGAGGAGGGTGAGATTTCGACAGGAGAGATTTTAAGTCGATTTTACCGGACTTTCCTTATGGATTTACGAAAGTGGTGACAGAGATTCTATTCCGTATATCTGTCCCTGGGAGAGCTGTTTTTAGTCAAAAGTCAAGCTGGATTTTCAGTTTTCGAGGTAAGATTTCGCTTTGTTTACACCGGCTCGTCGCTTCCCAAGGCTCACCGATTAGACGGTCCGATGCGGCCCATCGGGCTGGTCACGGTTGAATGAAGCCCACTTCTCTCCACAGTGACTTCTCTCGTTTCGCCCTCCGTGCTTGGTACTCGTTGTCGTGGTTTAAAGCCTCTTTTTTCCCGTCAGATAGCAGGCCCAGTCATCGGACAGATGGTTAGCACGATTAAATCCGCACGTGCCCGAACCATTCACTGTTCCCCAGTCTCGGGACTCGGGTTTCGCCGGAATGACTCAAGCTGAGTGTAGGAATTTTGACAGACAGTGAAATAGACAGCTTGACATTGTCACAAAATTCAGACACAGTTTATCTAACTGGCTTGCTATCAAAAAACAAAATCCCAACTCCGTAAGCCTTTAGAATCAAGCTCTTGCGTG
The DNA here is from genome assembly GCA_016165875.1 of Acanthopleura granulata. Classification (NCBI taxonomy): domain Eukaryota; kingdom Metazoa; phylum Mollusca; class Polyplacophora; order Chitonida; family Chitonidae; genus Acanthopleura; species Acanthopleura granulata. The sequence goes on along the minus strand of JABBOT010000024.1, from coordinate 1,991,144 downwards.
TAGACCTAACCTGGCTAAGCCGATTTGGATTCTGTTTGTGTTGGCGAACGGAAAATATTTTTAAATCGGATAGCCTCAAGCGGATTCCCTGCAGGACGCCTCATCTTTGTTTAACGTTTTTTCAAACTGTCACTTTGAACTGATTCAGAGACCGATTTTTTCCCAGGCGGTTTTATGGCAAACTTAAGTCACAGGTTTGTCTGTGGATTTATTTTATCAGTTGCTAATCACATTGCGTGGCTTAAATTGCAATTTTGTAGTCACTGCTCGTATTAGGGATTTTTTTAAATCAGATTTTTGGGGAGGACTGAGGGGACAGTTCACTTTTGAGTTTAACCAAAGCTGCAGTATATTAATTACCATTTTTTAACATTATTGCATGCACATTCATTTTGGTATATTTTAAATTATGTGTTTTACAGTACATCAATCATCCCAACATGACAGTAGCTGAAGATAGGACACAAATGAAAGTAATTTGACAAAAATAACTTGTATAATCCATGCGCAAAATTATGAGTCGTTGCTGAACATTGGTGGCAAACGGCTTGATTTGAAAAATACTTTCACAGGCAGTTTTGACAATTCCTCAGATTCTTGCTGTGAGTATTGTTCTAAGCTGTAAGAAATTTGTCCCATCCATACACATCCTTTCAATAGTTGTTACTTTGTTGACTCTGGAAGGACATGTGTGTAGATCAGCATGTAAACATTGTACAGACTTTGAAATACTTTGTTTCATTATGGGCTAACATTTGTGGGCTATTTAAAGAAAGTTTCAAGACATATACACATAAAGTCTGCATATTTGTCAACAATTGTTACATCTTGTATCTTCAGCATGTTTTTTTTTTACAGAAAACTAAGTGAAACTGTCCCCGGAGTTTCATGCTCTAAATTGGTTTGAAACTTGGTGAATCATGAAATTTGATGAATGATGCAAATTCATATGTATAGAACAACCATGTATAATTTATCAAAAGTTGTATCATAAGTGACATGGTCTATACACAGATGTGAGATAGCATAGAACAGACTGAATAGACTTCTGGATATACACTGAGAGGTGACTCATCCCTCATTTAGGATTTCGTGTCATCTTTCTTTTGTGAAGTTATTGGTCCATGTTAACATGTAGGATGCTGAATATTAGAAGTTTAATCAGCCAACAGAATGACTGACAGAAACAGCTGAGCTGTAACACTGGTTAGTTGCAGCTTATGAAAAGTCATATGTCTTAAGAACCCTTCGAAAGGAATACTAGAGTCTTGAAATAGTTTCAGGTGTAAAATTATGTTGGAAGACTCACTCTAAAGTAAACTAATTTAATTAGCACAATGTTAATTGAACCTTGATTTAAATTCATGGTCATGTTACTTTGCCTGGTTGTTTTCCTGACTTGGCATAAATGAGTTCCACATGTGGGCTGGTCAGTTGGGAAAGCTGATGGACTTACTCCTGTCTGGTCTCCCTGTCATAGCTCATGTCAGTCTGGCGCTAAGGGCTTTCCCTGTCAGTCATATAAGGCCAGTAACCCAACTGCGGGGGATTTGAACTGTCAAACAATGCTCACCCTGATGATGGCACCAAGAACTGGTGCCGGGTGAAGGCCCCCAGTTGTAAGTCAAATAAACTCCTCATTAGTAAAGTAAGCAGTTTTTAAATGTTCAGAGCACAAGCGGCTTTACCTTACTAAACTGTAGCTGGTGGCAACTCACTCAGCTGGTGTGAAAATTTGCCACTTGCCTTGTGCAGTTCAATTTGACCTCTTGATTTTTAAAAAATTGGTTGAACATCTATAAATTAATTGTGCTAAAGACAATTCGCATACCAGTCACATAGCCATTCCTTTTACAAATGCAACAAGTTTAATGAATAAGAACATACTAAATGTTCTCACATGTATAACAACTTAAATGTAACAAAAATTAAATATTGAGAAACTTTTTTTTTTTGACCAGTATATATCGGATGTCGAATCATTGGCCCTTGTGAGTTTATTTATCAGGGGGTTCAGATCACTAAGATGATAAAGCTGCCCTTTGATTTGACCGCCTCCATGCGTGCACCTGTCCATGTTTACCAAGACATCACTCTCAAAATGCGACTCAGTAGTTTTGATGTGTACAGACAGCTGTTCAGCTATCAGCAAAATATGAGGGATATATGGCTCCACTTGAGCTTATATATGGCTGTAAAGACATTGTGGTACTTGTATAGTACCATATACACTGATTATCAGGGACAGTAACTGTAACTGATAAGGCGGTCCGACCACTGATTTTTACCTGCACAGGTATGCAGACTTAGATTGGATAGAGAATGCAAGTGAGGCAATATGAATTGCGGGTAGATCTACGGACAAAGACCTGATCTGCGCCATTCGTCAATCTGTTATACAGGGTTTGGGCGCCCAAACAAGAGCACATGGTGAAAAATCACAACAGAACGATGTAAAATCTAAAACAGTTGATTTGGTGTTGTGAGCAGCTGTTCTTAAAGTCATTTGAGAGGTTATTTATGTGAAAACAGTGCCTCAAGTAGCCTGTCAAACAGACTTGAGCAGTCTAAAGCATATAAAATATACACTTTCCTGTGTTATATGGGTGCCCAAACTTTTATCCTAGATCAGGTGTTGACTTTTAGCTTGCTTGTTGTCAAGACAATCATGCATTTCTAGGTGGAAAGTGTGATTCATTTGTGCTGCATTTTCATGTGTCTTTTGATATAACTATTGGATACATGTTACTGGTTCCTTAATGTGCCCAAATCTTAAAGGTGTACAGGTATATGTACATCATGTGTGTATGTTAAGTACCAGTATAAAACTTTGCCAAAAATGCTCTCACGTTAATAGTTACACTGTAATGAATGCATGTACCTGCTGTTGGCTCCCCTCCTAGTCCTTTAGTCAAACAAGGTTGTTAATGAACAAAAAATCAGGTGTGTTAGGTTTAGGTCATTAGTAGCAAACAAAGACCACCTGAGGAATTCAAATCTGTGGGTTCCCTAACAATCTCATGCAGGGACAAAGTATTACATTATTGTTCTGGGTGATTATGACAAACATCAAAGAGAAGCCTACCTATTAATCATTGGCTAATACAGTTTCTGGTGCTACAGGTAAAAATTCAATTAACTGTTTTGCCAAACTGAAAGGCACAGTGCTCCATTGAATAGGTGCCTTAATTGCTTGTGCCAATCAAAAAACTTTTCCTCTTTGACAAATTTTGGTTTGATAAGCTCACCTGAAACAGCAGTTTGTCCCTGTGTACTTGTTATGAAAATCAGTTACCTTTTCATAAAGGTGTTTTTTGAGGGGCTAATTCAATTAAGCTGTCTTAGATCTTTAATGAGGTTTTAGAGTAATGACTGTCCATCAGGAACTAACAGTTAGCCAGCATCTTTCTAATGATTATATTATTCAAACTGAGGACTTCCAGCAGTGCACACTGTTTCATCTATTGCATCAGACGCAAGCAGGTTTAACCAGGGAAATTTTAGTGAAACAGTTTGTTCAAATTGCTGTTGAATCCACTCTGAAACACATTGTCATTAATTACTAAGACTATACTGTTGTTTGGTTTGATGTGATAATTTCAGTGATAGTCTAAGGTATATATATATGTATACCTGTATTTAAGGATGGTAGATAAAATTAGGGGCATTTTCACCTGGAATAGGTAGGCTGAGTAGATGTGCTGCAATGGATTATGCTGTTAGACTGCCACATCTGTATGCTTGGCATTATCAATGTATTATGTACAAAGATTGGAACAATCTAAATGATGTCAGATACCAGAATATGCTCTACAAGGCTACAACACTGAGAAGGTACGTCTGAAATTGAAGTTTATGTATTGTTGACCCCCAATTAGGGTATCCTAAGGTAACAAAATCCCATATTAAATAATAAGGTTGGTGGATAGGGAAATAACTTTTTAATTCTTGCTTATGAAATAGATAAGGATTTCAAAGAAATTAACGTGGAGAGAAAAATATAAAAAATTAAATCTAAAACCAGTGCTCCAGATAAATATTTTTTGTGGCAATGTAGAACTAGTCCGAATTTTAGCCAAGGAGTGCTGGCTTATATCATAGGTGTACTGGCAAAGTGGAGAAAGTCTGTTATAAATAAACCATGCACATTTTTTTAAGCAAATCAATAATTAAACTAACAAGTAACATAAAACACAGCTCACCAAACAGAACAAGCCTTTAATTATTTATTAAAGGTCAGATTGTTTATATGATTCTGCAATCTGCTCAAATCATTGCTTATGTCTGTGCTGATTCCAAAAAGCCATGTCTGACTATAAAGTCAAAACATAAAACCTTGTCAAAAAAGTTTTAGTTTTTATACTGAAAGTAGAAAATTTGGCACATCTGTCTTAAGGTAACCCTGATTAGGTGGTCCAGATTTTAATTTTGAGGATCTAAAAGTCAGCTCTAAAATTCTTTTTCAGATTTTGACTTTGATAAGAAATGGCTACGCGGAATCGATTAAGGCTCGTGCATTTTTTTTTAATCGTCTCCACAATTAATGGATGTCCACCGTGATAGCATTTCGTGCCGATCGCTAGCAAGTGTCACAACAATTAATCGCTGTCCACCGTGATAGCATTTCGTGTCGATCGCCAGCAAGTGTCACAATAGTCTCCCTTTGCAAAGTTTTTATCTCCCATATTCGACTTGTGATTGGCTATCAACACTAAATGACACACTCGTACAGATACTTTTAGGAACTAACGCGTATCTTATTTTTTTATTTACATATTAGGTACGCTTATTTTCTAACTTAAATGCATATTGTGCAGTTTTAGAGGTGTAAGTTACGCCGATACGCCCCTTATCTGAAGCACAGGAAAACCCAATGAAATCTTGAGTACGGCTTTTTATGGAGGATCTTTGAATTACCCCCAACAAACATGTTTTAATGCAGGCCTTATATATTGCATTAGATAGTGATCACATTTTAAGCTCATTTCTTTAGTGGAAGACTGAAGTTGATATTGATTTGTACTGTGTGTGCTTGATGTGGTCGAAAGTTTTGTTTTTATAAATGTCCTCCAAATATCTTTGCCTGCTGTGTTATTAGTGGTGCAGGTAAGCAGGATGTAATGTCAGGCATGGATAAAGTGTTTTCCACCTAATTTGGATATGTATGGATTAGGGATTCATAATATGAGCCTGGAATTCCATCATTTGCGAAAATTTTCGTCACTCTATTTAGCACAAAATTTTGCCTGGTGGTTCTTCAGGAAAGGATTCCAGTACCTGTATTTCTTCTCTCTGTGTGTGTGTGTGTGTGTGTGTGTGTGTGTGTCTGTGTGTGTGTGTGTGTGTCTGTGTGTGTGTGTTTTTTTTTTATCAAAACCCGCTTATATTTTCTCCTACATATTTGCTAAGAGGCTCTGCTTTGCCTGCTGAAGTATTACATGTGCATACTGTAGAACAACTTAGCCAAACCTTAATAGTAGCTAAATTAGCCTGTTAGTACTAAAAGAGCTTTGTGGAGAGGTACACGTACCCCAGTCCATGAGTAGGGGACGCATGTTAAGGATGTCTGCGGTGTAATGTGGGAGTTAGGACCCTAGGGATACAATGGTAGAGCTGAACCTGGTAAATGGATAGCCTGTGGGCCTCTTAGAGGAGTGTCCTGTACGGCCTCTGGCAAACCTTTTGGGAGATGTGTAGTGTCCTTCCCCAATGGTTGTATAAGAAGATGTAATGCCTTAGAGACGCCCAACATTTCTCCCCTGAATTTCCATCCTATTTGTTCCGCAGTTATAGATTCATCCCCCCAATTATGTGGCTGAGTCTCTAATTTTTTGGGAAAGGCTTACAGAAGCTGTAAACAAATTTTGTTTCGAGGTTTTTGTCCACAATGACTTTAACCGGACCTTTGGTAGAATTAGCCCAAGGCTGCCTGAAGACAGGAAGTTTCTCATGAGATTGCATGGTAGTGCTAGATTCCTTTTGTTCCCGGACGGTAGAGACATTACCATGTTTACACATAGGATATGTTTAGAAGGAATTAAGGGAGCTGTGAATGTGTTTCTTTGTAAGATGCTTAGTCTGTAGGTATTGATTTAGCCTAAGCCTTGGTAATGACTACACAGGCAGCTAACCAGGCTTTATAGTGTTGCGTTTCCATTCTTTGCAGTACTCTGATTTCAGATATCATAAACAACAATCGAAGGAGTAAATAAATCGCTGGAATATCATTTTTTCAGTGGGGATATAATACATACGACTTTAATAAATGCAGTGAAATTTTGAAGAGTGTTTCTTTTCTTTCGGCCTTGAACCTAAAGGTGAGCTGTTACCTGTAGACCACCTGTAGATGTTGGTTCTGAAATTGACTTATGGAGAATCCACCATATTAAAACATGTACCTCTGTTCATTGATTTGTATTCAAAGTGGGAACATATTTTAAAAAAATATAAAGAAAAAAAAACATACACACACGAAAAAAAATTTTATTTCAAAATATTTCTTCACATACATTTATCTTTAGTAAAGAATCACACCATAATCATAGCATCTCACATCCAGTAGTTTACCTGTGCCATGTGTGGAAGTTTATGCGTGTAAAGCTACCAGTCAGCATCAAAACAGAGCGGGGACATACATTACAGGTACAAAATCACTGAGCTTTGATCATGCATTAACGCCACTTGGACATTATTGCAGCTCTGTGTTGGTGAAACTGACCTTTTGCATAGAATACATTGAAATGAGCTCAAAATCTTCAGAGAGATTCAGTTACAATTTCAAAATGTAAAACATGGAAATACGATTTGTCCCACAGTTAACTGAAGGGTGTGATATCTTCTGCATGTAATGAATTGAGGCTCAAGTAGATGGTGTGATTTGAGGCATCTGATGCTCTGAGAACATACAGTATTACCTGTTACCTGGCATTAACAGTAAGAGATGGAGCCTTAGCAAAAAACTAACTATCTTGGTGTTGTTAGCACTGCTCTGTTAATTAGAAATGCATACAGAACACTTCAGGTAAACCAAACAGGTGAGTTGTGATGTTGTGGAGCTTCACACCATTAACAAGTGTGTGTTTATACACCTGTCTATGATAGTTACATATGTGTTTGACTTCCCATATATATATATATATATGTACTCCACCCACCTTGATTGGCAGTTGGATTACCATACCTTTGTTTACCTGTTGACCAAGTCTAGTTGATTGCTCCTCCCACAGTTTGTCCATGCCATCACCTTAATTAGATCTCCACCTATCTAGGCCCACTTAATGCGATGGACGTGATACTTAAACATGCATGATACACTTGAGATGAGCTAAGCGTGTCCATGTTAACTAATTCCTGGCAGTGGAGACAGCTTCACGTACCTGGAAGTCTGACAGACTTGCTGGCTGGGACGCTTCGTCATCGTTGATGCTTGTATTGACCTAATGTGAGATGCGTTGAAAAACTTACTGGAATAAAACTAGGAGATGTTACTTTACTCATTCTTACCTTTATAAGTTCCGGAATGGTCCTTTGAGTGAGGGAAGGGATTTCCTTTGAATACCATTGTTCTTAATCAAACTGCATGGTTATTCAGGTCAAGGAGGCATACAGTGTCCTCAGTTTGGTACAGAATTCAGGGAATAATCGAGGCTCAGTTATAGGGTGGAGTCTTGGCACATTTGCCAAATTCCCCCAAAATAAGCAAATTCACAGATGAGACAAGTAATGAAAATTTTCAGGGGTATTTTGAAAGATAATTTTCCATTTCATTTCTTTTTTCAATACATACCCTACACTCACGCTTTCTACAGCAATTTTTTTTAGAAACTTTTCCTTTTGGAAACTGTTCTTCAGACTCCATATTTACCTGATTAGATAGCCAAAGTGCTCATCCCACAACCAAGCTCATCCCCTGCTTATATGTGATAATACATACCAGGCTGATGACCTGTGGCTTATTGCCCCCAGGTAATGTCAGGTAATTTACCTTTAAATGGATCAGTTATGCTACCCCCCCCCCCCACCCCAACACACACACTTGGAAAGTGACCAAGGAATACTAGCCCTCCAGGAACCCAAACCTAACTGTCCTTAAGACCGTGTCCGCCCAATTTCTTTATCTCTCTTTACCTGGGCAAGATCGATCCCAGATATCCAGTATTGCTGATTACAGTGTAAGAATCTCGTGAAAACATTGTAAGACTTCCACTGGAGGCCATTGTTGGGTCACAAAAGCCCCCATTTACCCCCTGTCCAAGTTAGAGACACCATGTCCCACTTATAAGATTACTGTACCCTCAGCTCTAATCCCCCTGGGGCCTGGAGGAGGGATGGGCCAACTTACCTTGGGAAAATTGCTACAGGTAAGCAAAGTATATCTACCTGGGTGGCAGGACCTTTTAGCACCGGCCCTGTTTTGAAGACTATCACTATAAATCGGGGAGGAGTTGGCAGGATGTGAAATGTTAATCTGTGCTTGCGTGATTAAAATGTCTCTAGTCGAAGTCACCCCCGAGTCTTTGTACCTGACTTCCTGATTATATTCTGGCCAGGAGGAAAGTAATGTTTCAGTTACCTGTGTCATCATGACAGGGCGATGAGAAATACCTGTTTATGGAGTTGAGATACGTGCAGATAAGGCTGCTAAGATTTACAAGTGAGCAGATCTTGGAAGTCAGTCTTCTAGTGGCTTTGCATTTTAGGCAGAGCGATTAAGGTTGAAGTATAGGTCAGGACAACATATACTCCTTGTGAGCAAGAGGTTTGCAGTTTTGTGGAAGAGACGTGCACTTGTACAAGACTAAGTTGGGTTGCTTTAGGTTGACTTTGTGGTAGGTAGATCGGAGAAAATGCTTGGATGCAAGTCATTGGGAGAGTGTTCGTTTTGATCAAGCCGTTGGATTGCGTCAGTTCAAGGGCTTATGAACTACCTTGGTCCGAGAAGTGAAAGATTACATTCCTGTTGGGTAAATCTAGGAAAGACAGGTCATCGAGGAAGAGATGTTCCGGATCGTCGAACATGGTGCTTCTGAAGTTCTGACTGAACACTGTGGAAATTTGGTGAAAGTTGGTTAAAAGTTTGACTGACTGATTTTGACTTGTGACTTTAGCGGAAAGATATAAGGACAAGTCTCAAATTGAATTTCAAGAGTTTTACTACAGACCTTACAAACACTTATGACTCAAGGTGGCATGTTGCAGTTTGTAAGAATAAAAAAACTGAAAAAATAACTATAATCTGCACAATTTAGTTATACGATCGATGGGTTATTAATACCCTCATTATCAGGCCTTTTGTGGAGAAACTTCCAGCAGGAAATGCTGGGATGCAAATTTTATTCACCTGGGTGCACATATTCCATGGGAGAGGGCTGGGACCATTCCCTTACCTGTAAAGGTGAGCCTAGGTTTGTCTCATTAAGGATTCTGTCTCTAAGACTCTGAGCCTATTCTCCTACAGTGGCAAGAGATTCAATAGTCAGTCAAAGCCGGTGTTAAGGCATCTCATTCTGTAAGCCAGCACAAGTATTGAGGGAGTGTTTTCAGAGTGAGAGACTTTGTTTAACGGACATGCAGCCAACAAAGGTGATGGCCAGGTGACAATGGGGCGTACCTGGACACAGCTCAGAGCCTCAAGTATTATTACGGTTCAGTATGGCACCTGTGTCAGGTTATTGTGGTGTTAGACTGAGGTACTGATCAGAGAGCACTTTATCTGGTTAACTTTCCAGGTACACAGAGGTGATACACACAAGACTATACCTGTGAAAAATCTTGTTAACATTTTGGATTTTTACCCGGATTTATTTAAACATTTGCACGTCTTGAAGCTGATGGTTGATATACAGTACTTTTACAAGACAAGAGCCAGCTTATAGAATACAGAATTTGGAAACTGTACTTCTCTTCATGGTTTAGGTCTGTAACTTGTACACTGCTTGTTGTGGTGGTCTTGGTACAGACTTAAAAAAGGAACACCTTCGAAATACACAGGTGGCATACGTGCACACCTGGTCAACAGCCTCCAAGGATTCCAGCTGTAAAATTTTAGCTGTAAAACTTTTGGATGGAGAAGACCTTACTCCAGTGACAATTTGCACGTTTTCACTTTTGCTCTCCAATCAGATATTTTCTGTGATATATACAAGTCCCTCCCATCTGTCTGCGAATCCTGTATTTTTGTTACATCATCAAGGTAAGAAACTGATACCGATATATATATATATATATATATACATGTATATGTAATTGGGAAATACATCTACAGGTAGTGTTTTTTTAGGTGAGGTGAAAGTCCTCTTGATAAAACCTGCTTTTATGCTAAGAGTGTGCAGATTTTGTGAGTGTGTATGCCGTAGCACACCTGTTTGATGCCTGCAGCGGCAGTGTGCTTGACAGTTGTGTGCATTTTGACCCTTGTATACCTAGGTTTACTGCTGCTTTATTGAACACAGTTGATGGTATGTGTGTATCTAAATACACAAACTTATCATAGCTGACCTTGATATAAGGAAAAACTGTTCAAATGTAGTCCTATATTGTTTAAATATAAATTGTAACGTGCAGGTGTATGGTGTTGCATGTATGATTGGTAGCCTCTCTTAAATCCTGTGGAATATACTTTGTTTTGTACATTTTTACATGTATGTTCATCCAAGGCTCAGTGTCAGGAATTGAGATACAAATCTGTGCTTTCAGTAATATTCACCTCATCTGTTTAGTGAATTGTGCATTAAGTGAGCATGAATCCTACATATTTACACGTACTTAACGACATACTCAAAAATTTTAGATGGTCAAAAGTTGACTTGTTAAGTTGAGCATGATAATAGCAGTCTAATTCTAATTGAAACATACACATTGATAAAATGGTAAATCTGAGCACATCAGTATTAAAGTACATCCAAGACACATGTTTATTTTCACATGTATGATGTTTGTTATTAATTTACTGGCATACCTGTACATGTAGATTCGTCTTTAAGACTAATGAGTTTGTCAGACACTGATATTATATACAAATTGGAAAATAGTTTTGTAATCAAGGTTGTAATTTCTAGATGCAGTGTGTCACCTGGCCATGGTGACCATTTCAAGAGTGCTTGTGATGTCATGTTGTCATTAAGGGAATCCAATTCATTATAACCAAAGCTATGGGAGATGTTATGTGAAGATGCAATTAACCTGTCAAAACTGTTGTTACTGGCATACTGTGAACAACTCAAACCTGTTTGTCTTGACCAATCACACCTGGTTTACAGTAATCAAGTACAGGTGAAAGCTTCAGGTGAGACTGGCTAAATAGTTAGTTAGCCCACCTGGAGAAATATTACCTGGCTAAATGGTTAGCCCACCTGGAGAAATATTACCTCCTGCTGCTGTAGGAACAAAGACACAAGCTCTCAGCCAGGAGGGAGTGTTCAGTAATTAATGTCAGATCATAATTATTAAATATGAAAGAGGATGAAGGAAAATGCGCCAGACATTCCAGGTGGTTTTGAAGTATATCTGCAGGTAGATGTAGTAATGGTAACCAGATGATATACAGACTGTCTTCCAAACTTACTACTGTACATGTGTCAGTTAAGCATTAACCCTTAACCAGGAAGGGTGTACTCCTGTGTTAGGCCTTATGTGTCTCTTCAGAAAAGCCCAGATTATACCTGGCCATTAGTCATATAGTAAGTCCCGCTGTCAAATTATCTACCTGGACAATGGGGGATTTACACCGTCCTTGGTTTGAAGATGAAAGTCAAATTGAGGATGAAGACCTAGATGTATTCGGATTTTCTGTTGCCACAGATAAGCAACCTTTCCCTAAACTCATGTAAGTCAGTTTTGCTTTGCCCAGGTGGTAATGTTATTTATCTCTCCAATGAAAAATTTACTGGTACTTAAAGTTAACTTTCAGTGAATAGATGATAGTGAATTAATGCCACTTCAGTAATATTTCAGCCATATGTTGTAGCACAAAACGTGATATGACATAGGTGTTGCGTTAAGGACATCAGTATTGTATATTAAAGATTGTTCTAGAACGGAAACTCAAAAAAACAGAAAAGCTCACATTTTGGAGCACCTTATATAAAAATAAGGGGATTACCCATGTCTTGCACATGTGTTAAGGTTTACTGAAAGCACTTGTACAGGTACCGTATGTATATACTCTATGCTTGGCCGCTCTCTGTGGCTGCCAGGTATGGGCTTCATTGACTATGTATGAGAAACAATCATACATCCCCATGCCTTATCTGTTAAGCATAATTACCATCGAGAATAAATGTCAATTTTGGGAGGTCCTCAGTTGAAGAGTTTACACATGTCAAAATGATGGTGATGCATGGGTGTATATGTATGTTTCAAGTGTGTATAGGTTTCTGTATAGGAATCTGACGGGGAAATTGTGTCAGCTTTACACAAACATATATATACTCTGAACTCTGAAAAACTACAGGCCCATGTTTTTCTTGGTTAAGTTAAGCATGGTATTTTGAAAAAAAAACAAATGATACTGTAATCCTAGAGTTCATGAATGCATGCTCAACAGAAACCCAAAACCCGTTGCCGTCACCTCCAGTCTTTGTTCAGGCTTATTCACAGTACAAGGGGAGCACCTCTCTGAAGCTTTGTCTGTACTCAGTTCTTGTGGACGTAACTCCTCCTACATGTACTCCTACATGTATCTGTAATACAAAAACCTGCAGATGCTGTTGGTTTAAGTCTAATGGTGCATGGGTAGTTTACAGAGTTATCCCCCCCCCCCCCACCATGGACTTGTCTTACGACGAGGGTGTTAGTTATGTCAAACTTAACTGTCATGACGACATGTGTTGTAGAAATACGTCGCCATGGTAATTACGTTTGACATAGCGTTAAACCCTCTTGTAAGACGGGCCCCATGTTCCTTGATAAAAACCAAGACCAAAAGGGTGATACCATCTTCACATGGCTCTTGTTTAGGTTGTTTTGAATTGTCCTTGGTTAGTCTGTTGATTATGTGGGTTAACGCCTCAAATAAAATAGATATGATCAGACGTTACATGCATCAGTGACCATGCGTGAAATGAAATCAGTGAATGTTGTTTAAATTTATTTTGTAATTTAATAAAATCACACTTTGGTTCAGCGCACCTCAGGGCGTTATTATTTGGGAGAACAGTGCACTGTATTTGACTGTATTGTACCAGTTGATGAGAATCTGTATTTGACTGTATTGTACCAGTTGATGAGAATCTGTATTTGTAAGGGGGATGAACGATGTGGATCACGGGACAAATCCAGCTAGTGAGGTTCAAATTGGCAGTGCGCTCCCATAGAATGCACTCAGGGTAAGAGCGTGTGCTCAATGCTTGTCACAAGGTGCAGGATCGGTCCTAGCCTTGGACGGAGAATTTTATGCGGTGTGAATTTCGCTCTCTCTGTTCATTAGGCCTTGGTGACAACAAGGCTGTCTTTAACAATTTGCTCTGCATAGCCAAACCTGCCCTCTGGAAAGGATTCTTCCCATGTGTCTTCATAGAGTTATTCTCAAGAAGTGTTCATAATATTTTTTATTTTCGGTGAAACAAACTTTTCTTCTTTTTGTTTTTTATTTTAGGATGGCATGTGCTGTAATTGACTCTCACATGGTCCTTTGCAGAATGATTGCCATGTGCCACTGAAATATTAAACCTTTTTCTTAATGTGTTGAGTGAATAATAAAACTATGATTAATTCACACCTTTTAAATTTAGATTCAATTGCAGAGGCCTAAATTGCCTGCTCATTGCTCACGTCATTTCACTTTTTCTTTTTAGCAATATGGAGGTGTGTATGAAGCGGAACTTTGTTCCGACGGACGACTCTGACACTGACGATGAGGTGGAACGCGCCCTCGTTAGCCCGTACAAACGCATGAAGTTGTCTGCCCTTCCTCAGAGCGGCGATTACCCACCCAGCTGTGCTCAGAACAACAAGCTGAAGGGAAAAACCATGAAGGTTTTACAGAGCCAAGGTATTTCAAGCTTTTCTCTTGTTATTGTTCCGTCTGCCAAAAAAGGTTATGTTTTTGTTGGCTCTCATTTGTCTGTCTGTTTGTCTGTCAGTGACTGTATTGTGAAAAAATATGTATGGATTTGTACCTGCTCTGTTTTGTTCAGTTACAATATTCCCAAGTTGCAAAGTAAAAGTTATGTTAAGACTTATAATTAGAAAGATTAACATGCTTTAGATGACTGTGTAAGATTGTTGATTGGTTGTTTTGCTACGTTGTCTTGCCGTCCATGAATTAAATATGATAGACCATAAGAAGAGCCTTCACAGAATATGTACATGTACATAGCTGATGTCTGTGCATGAGGTACTTGAATTACCCCCACCTCACTCTGTACAGTGTTAAAGATGCTTGTTATTTCAAGATGATATTGTATGTAGGACATGAATCATTGCATTACAAAAGTACTTCAAGATTGCATAGTAATGAAAGAATAGTTCAATTGCTAGGCCGGAAACTACGCGAGCTTTGAAAAGAGGGTTGCAAAATTGATTATATCAATACAGGTATCTTTAAATAGATCAGGTTATATCAATACAGGTATCTGTAAATAGATCAGGTTATATCAATACAGGTATCTGTAAATAAGTCAGGTTATATAAATGTACATTAAAAAAGAAATATCGGATGTCACATTCAAGTGTAGAAATATGTTCTCACCATCTTATTTGATGGCTCTGACTATTTTCTCAGAAGACCGTTCTGTTAGTCATAGTAGGAGGCAGGAACATGGCTGATTGGCTGATACAGTTCAGTGTCAAGTGAAATGTTGACGTTGATTGGCTTAAGGTGCAGTTCTTTGTTGTACGCACATGGCACTGTTTGGCTTGTCGAGTACCTACTGATTTTAACTCAGTGTCGTCAAGAAATTAGGTAGTTTTACATTGATGTAGTTACCTGTATATGCATGATGTTACTTGGCTTTCCAGAGTCCCACTGGTTTTAACTAGGGCTTGTTAGGTTGCTTTAAGTGGATTAAGTAATGGTGCCAATGTGTGCAAGAAAATGCATTTCTTACCAAGTCCATCATCAAAAGTGTGTTTGTTGGGCGAGATCCAAGGGACCTTTCAAACGAGGACCCTGGCCTCCTCAAGGTCGAACGTGGAAAGGTCTTCCAGCAGCCTACAGATGGATGTGTGTTTTGCCTTGGCCGTTCATGGTTTCCTCTTGCCATAATGCTGGATGCTGTTATCTAAGGGAAATATTTTTCAGTTCAGCTTAAAATGCCCATGAACAAGTAAATAAAGTAATCTTTGTTCAGCCTTTCAATATTTGCTTGAATGATTGAATAAACTTCACTTAAATGAAATATAGAATTGTCAAAAACTGTACCAAGAATAAAATAGACACATTTTTGCAATATTTTTGGAACTGATGTTTATTTGATGTGATTATTTATTTGATTGGTGATTTACGCTGTGCTCAAGAATGTTTCACTTATAAGACGGCGGCCAGCATTATGGTGGGAGGAAACCAAGCAGAGCTAGGGGGAAACCAATACCATTTGCAGGTTGATACTAATGGATGATATAAAAGTACAATTCTGATCTTTTATCTTTAATGTAGTTTCCAGTATCCAGCCCCTGTTCTCTTGAAATAAACAAACATGTACAAAATGATTTACATTGTACTTCAGTCAGGCAGTCTGAATATTAATGTATACATGTCTTATATGTTTGAAAATGACATCTTTTATCAAGATTTAAGATGATTAATTACTGTTCAGGCTCACACAAAAAAATTGCATAGAAATTTTTTTTCTTGTGGTGCTCTTGAATTGTTTTTAACAAAAAACGTTTGAATTTTTGGCTTGCATTACAGTAGAAATCCTTACTATTTGGCAAAACTGCATGATCTGACTACACTAAACATGGCTGAGCAGAAAAGAATGTAAACTCTATGAAATTCAAATTCAAACTTATAAAAGTAATGGTACCACAAAGGATTAAGAGTACTTTAAAAATAATCTGAATACCTTATTTCTTTGTGTACATGTAAATCTGTGTCTAACCCTTTCAAACAAAGTGGAACTGAGGTTTCACATACATGAGTAGGCCTATAATTTTCCGGTTACTGTCAGATTTCTTTTCCTGGCTTTTCATAAACATGAGTTCAGACAAGAATTAGCATTCAGCTGCAAACTTATACAGATTTCATGGAGGTGTTGAAATGTTATAAGCCCTTAACTGAAGTGTGAAGCAAAGCTCATTAATTAGCATTTCGCTGTCTGCAAGGTTGACTGACTTCCAGCGAACCATGGACACAGGGTTTTACTAAAGTTCATGGTCAGGGAGTGGGGAACATTACACCTTTGGGTAGTAACCTTTCTCCAGGCTCATTACCCTGTTGATGAGAATTGGGTTTTAAATGAGTGCTCAGGGGCCAATGATGCAGAAAAGCATCATCTGATTGGTCCAGCCAGAAAAGGACTACTCATGAGGTAACACATCTGGGGCCCCCAACCTGGAGCACAAGCCCCTGGTGTACAGTAACTCTGACCAGAATGATGGGAACATGATTAGAGTCAGAGATAAGATGATGAAAGCTTTCCTCTGAAGCAATTAGCTAGTTGATGTGATAATTAGTTAAGGACACAGCCTGCATCAGTATGTATGGAGAGAACTCTCCATCAGGGATAGCATGGATGGACGAGGTTTCTTCCTTTGCTTTGTTGCTACTAATTATGCGTGTCCCCTGGAAACGGGAAGTGTGTGAGGTTTATGTTGCTCATGCCCTATTTTCTCCTTCTTCTGCCATTAATTTTTATTTTTTTGATGGATGCGTTTTATGCCGCACTCGTTAAATGTTTGACTTATATGTCAGTGATTAGGGTTAGATGTGAAGGAACCAAACAGAACCAACAAAAGTTATCTCTGTTAGCCTGGTACCTAGCAAACCTTTGGACATCAATGGTCAAGGGTGTATTGTCAGTCAGGAGTGTGGCACCTAACTGTTATGTGACACTGTTGCCTTTTAGTACCAGTTCTTCTAACTTTGACAACTTTGTAGATGGCATTTTTGGGATATATTTAGTACACCTGCATGTACAGCGCTACGTGTGCAAGCTAATTGCAAATTGTGTTCAGAAGTAAAGTTGTTTTTTTTTTTGTCATGCAATACTTTGAATGGGAACCAAATGAATAAATGTTAGTAAATAAACAATCAGTCTACAGACAATCCACAGCCAAATGTCCATGATACAGTTCAAAACTGAAACTGCCAAACTGACTGAATTCCTCCACAAATAATGTTGTAATCGTGTGTTGTTTTTGTGTTCACTGATTTGAACTGATTCTGTACTCAACAGGATATTGATGTTTATCAGTGTCGTAAAAATCAAGCACTGCTCATTGCTCCCTGATGATGTCAGGCCTATTGAATTACATGTAAGGTACATATATAACTGAAGGCTGGTCATTAAAAGCTGTTTCTCTACATGTGTATCTAATCTTTAAACTTCTCTAACAGATGTTCAAGATATCTGCAATCCATTGTCTAATAAGTATTGACCTGGATGGCTGCCACAGAAGTTTATGTTTCCTCTCACACTTCAGATGGCTAGCCTAATTAGTGGCAGTCGTAAAACTGCCTAATAACAAGACACATGCATTAGCCTGATGGTCTCTGTTTATGACTTAATCACTGAAAGGTGTGAAATTTGATTTATTTCTTTGACAAAGGTAGGTCTGTCAGCCATTCTGCAGTGAACATGTCAGGCCTCCCAGAATGCCCAACATATACTTTGTTCACTCAGATTTCCTGCACTGGTATCAACCTGATTGCCGCTGTAGGTGAAAAATCCCTAAATAAAATGTTAAACGACAATCTGCTGGCAAACTCTGGAATTTTGAGGAAAAGAAATCATTACGACTTGCAGTGTTTGTGAAACAACATAAGGTGAAAGAAAAAGAAGCAATGGTGCACATGTATTTAGGAATATGAATGTGTAGTTTCCTTGGATTATCACTCCGAATGCTTAACTGGGACTTATTTATTTGGGAGATAGCATTGATTGTCACATTGTTTCTTGTGTGCTGTCTGCATATGAAGACATAAAACTCAGGTTAACTGACTAGAGGGCAGAGGGCTTACTGTTTGCAAATATCAAACTGTATGCAAATTTAGTGTTCCTATAGACTTGTGCATCTCAGTTTGGTTTCCATTTCAAAGAAATCATGTTTTTAAGCTTGTTATAGTATTATGTATGGTAGCATGCAGGTGTGTTAAAGGAGTAGTGTCATAGTGTCACTATCACTTCAAGACCCTTGTATTTTAATGAACCTATTTGATCTCATTACACTTCTGCTGTGTCCACATATTGATCCTATTTCTGCCTACTGTATCACACCCTCGCTCCGGATCCCCTTGAAGAGCACCTCATTGAGGTGTCAGCTATGGGATTATCTCCCATTTCCTTCGCCCTGCAGGATGCAGACCTTTCACTTTAACTCTGCAAGCCAGGAATTCACAGATCAGCTGATCACGAGTGCTAGTCGTTGTTAACTTATGCCACGGATCAGTGTAAAAGCCTCCTCGTGAAATTGTGCTGCAGTTTTGTGTTAAATTTTGAGTTGAATTCAAATTTTATCTATTGAAAGAGATTTCTGGTCTGGTGACAAGTTTTGAGTTAAATGGCAAGTAATATTTAATACTAGTATAGGTGTTGAGGTCTGTTTAAATTTGCACAACAATTTTGGGCTTGTTGTGCAGTAATTTGTGTGTGTAGAAAACTAGTATTGATTGAAAAGTTAAGCAAAATCATAGGTACTTTCCTTTATTAACGTGTTTATCTTTATTTCACAAGTATTTCAATACTTTGTGGATCTCATTTAATTTTTGCTTCTTTCACTGAATTAAATATGGTAAATGTTTAATTTTTATGTAAAGAAATAGTTAATGTAAGTGATTTGAAAGAAGCCTGTGGCATAGCTGCAAGTTGTCGCAAAACAAGTGAAAATTGTTGTAAAAATGAGTTATGTCACATTAACATTCATAACAAAGTTATCAAAATAATTAAGACTCTTGAACATCAGCAGGTGTTTCTTCTAAGAAGAAAGAATTTGTATTACTGTTTAATTAATTTCAGGAGCAGCAGAAGTCAATAATTTAACCTTCACTGAAGCAGATGTAATAATTAATTTAAGAGAATGGACATACTTTGTTTCTGTATTCTGTGATCAGATCATTAATCCCTTGTAAGAACTCCAGGTTAACATGGTGATTACATGTCAAATCTGCTGTGTTCATCTCCTCCCAAAGAACGTCATGTGCAATCGATTAGGAATTAAACAGGATGTGTCTTGTTTACAGGAGATTAAAATATATTAATTCTTCAGAGAGAAAATGTGTATTATGAAAAATGTTATGTGGAGTGTTCTTTTCATGATAGAGCTTGTCTAAAGTTAGCTTAGTTATATACATCTAGTGAAAAGTAGAGTTGTTTTATCACAACAATTAATTGTCTTAGGAAATAAAAATTGACTGAAATTGATACATTTTTGGGAAGTAAACATATTACAACAGTGCCAGGCTTCAATTCAGTCATAAATTTACCAGAAGTAAACATCTTATAACAGTGTCTCAGTTTGTTTTCCATTTCAAAGAAATCATGTTTTTAAGCTTGTTACAGTATTATGTATTGTAGCATACAGGTGTGTTAAAGGAGTAGTGTCATAGTGTCACTATCACTTCAAGACCCTTGTATTTTAATGAACCTATTTGATCTCATTACTCTTCTGCTGTGTCCACATATTGATCCTATTTCTGCCTACTGTATCACACCCTCGCTCCAGATCCCCTTGAAGAGCACCTCATTGAGGTGTCAGCCATGGGATTATCTCCCATTTCCTTCGCCCTGCAGGATGCAGACCTTTCACTTTAACTCTGCAAGCCAGGAATTCACAGATCAGCTGATCACGAGTGCTAGTCGTTGTTAACTTATGCCACGGATCAGTGTAAAAGCCTCCTCGTGAAATTGTGCTGCAGTTTTGTGTTAAATTTTGAGTTGAATTCAAATTTTATCTATTGAAAGAGATTTCTGGTCTGGTGACAAGTTTTGAGTTAAATGGCAAGTAATATTTAATACTGGTATAGGTGTTGAGGTCTGTTTAAATTTGCACAATAATTTTGGGCTTGTTGTGCAGTAATTTGTGTGTGTAGAAAACTAGTATTAATTGAAAAGTTAAGCAGAATCATAGGTACTTTCCTTTATTAACGTGTTTGTCTTTATTTCACAAGTATTTCAATACTTTGTGGATCTCATTTATTTTTGCTTCTTTCACTGAATTAAATATGACAAATCTTTAATTGTTATACACAGCTGTTTTTTTTTTTTAAGAAATAGTTAATGTAAGTGATTTGGAAGAAGCCTGTGGCATCGCTGCAAGTTGTCACAAAACAAGTGAAAATTGTATTAAAAATGAGTTATGTCACATTAACATTCATAACAAAGTTATCAAAATAATTAAGACTCTTGAACATCAGCAGGTGTTTCTTCTATAAAGAAAGAATTTGTATTACTGTTTAATTACTTTCAGGGGCAGCAGAAGTCAATAATTTAACCTTCACTGAAGCAGATGTAATAATTAATTTAAGAGAATGGACATACTTTGTTTCTGTATTCTGTGATCAGATCATTAATCCCTTGTAAGAACTCCAGGTTAACAGGGTGATTACATGTCAAATCTGCTGTATTCATCTCCTCCCAATTAACTACAATGGATTAGGAATTATACAGGATGTGTCTTGTTTACAGGAGATTAAAATATGTTACTTCTTCAGAGAGAAAATGTGTATTATGAAAAATGTTATGTGGAGTGTTCTTTTCATGATAGAGCTTGTCTAAAGTTAGCTTAGTTATATACATCTAGTGAAAAGTAGAGTTGTTTTATCACAACAGTTAATTGTCTTAGGAAATAAAAATTGACTGAAATTGATACATTTTTGGGAAGTAAACATATTACAACAGTGCCAGGCTTCAATTCAGTCATAAATATGTGAGAAGTAAACATCTTACAACTGTGCCAGGCTTCAATTCAGTCATAAATATATGAGAAATAAATGTGTCAAATGTAGTAATACTGATATATGCATATGGATAAGGGATTGGAGAAATGTCCATAGACTTAACAAGCAAATATGGTGCAGAAAGAACCCTGAGATTGTATGAAACTTTTTTTCCTGAAGAGATATGAAGTTTCTGGCCATAACTTGGCAGCTGTTTTAACCTGTGTGCAATTTTTTTTCATGTAAGAAGATATATTATTCAACAAGAACTCTTTATAATAGAGTAACTTGTTACAGGGTTAAGCCATTGTTTTTTCAGTATGATTATGCAATGATATTTTTGGAAACCCTATTTTCTTAATTCAGAGTATTGTTTTATTTGACTCTGTCAGGAATTTGGACAAGACCTGCAATAATAGCTTTAGAAGATTAGATGAAGTTTGAATGGCTGTCGTATTATTTTTATACACATTCAAGTTTATTATAGGCACACTTCTAGCACGTTTCACACTGGGCTGCGCATTGAAGATGGAAATCCAGGAGGAGTTTTTCTTGTGTCTTCAAAACAAAGCCCTATGTCAGAACAGGTGTGGTGCAATTGTTTCATAAATCTGTAGGATGCTTGGTAAGGAGGAGTAGTCATCTAGCTGAAAAAACAGATGGCTTTGATTGCTTCCTGCACCCTGTAGGACTTTCACTGTCAGGGTAGCAGGGTTTAGAAATAAGCAGTCTGCTGAAGTGGTTACATTGGGAGGGGGGAGGACCGTGGAGGTAACCCAAGATGCCAGCTGAGATAATCTTCTTAAGGCTTCAGTGGTGAAGGGGCTAGAAGCCCCTTAGGATAGGACTGACTCCCCTGGGGGCACAGATTGAGGCACCCCTGGGGATGATATCCCACCGCTGACACCAATCAGTCCAGATTGTGTGTTCCTGTGGGTTAGTTAGCAGTGAGGGAGGCCAGGCAGGCAGCAGGCACCTTAAGGGCTTGTGGTTGTACGGTCAGGTCATATAGCTGCTGAAGTCCCAGACAGAGCAGAACTAACAGTTGTAGTGTAGTGTTGAGACAGGTCTTGTGCGAGAATACTGGACACTACTGAGTGTGGTTGTAACAAACATTGTTGACATACATCCCAGACGACACAAGTGTACGTGTCATTACCATGTGAAAACACCGAGAGCAATTTGCAACTGTTGAACAAACTCCTCTGCAAGTTGCAACTGTATGTGGATTCCTCTTACTTTTGGCTTTATAAAACTGACTGACAACCTCTTGGACTATCCGTGTCAGTTATTAGCGCTCGGGGACATTGGATTGAATTTACCTGTGTGACTGTGTTACCACATGAGCTGAAGGACCCTTTTGCTGTTGTGGATTTTTGAGGAGATTCTCTTCCACGTTTCATCATGGTTAAGACAAACTTTGAGGTCCTTGATTATGGTCAAGACTTGTCGTCAGACTCAGACACAGATGATGTTGGTAGCCATGGTAATCATCTTCCTCAGGAAAAGCCTCCTTTACCTATGCATGCAGTCTTCAAAGGTACACTTTGAATTTCAGTTGTTATGGTGATGGACTTATTTAGTATGTATTGTAGGTGTTGTGCTCGGTTTAAGGCATAATTAAGCTTGTAATTTCCATGTGGTTGCGTGTACTCCACAGTCAGTCTAATAAGCCGAATCCACACTGCAGATGTCTCTCGAGATCACACCGGGTTTGGACGAGACAGGGTGGGGGCTCTCGCGGAGTTAACAGTGCTGTTGTTGTTGGGCGTAAGATCCTACTCGTCCAAAACCGACATGATCGCGTGAGACTTCTGCAATGCCGATTGGGATTATATCCCATCATTTTATAGACAGCTAGACTTGATGTACTTAGAAATATAAAACAGATTATTGAGTAATGTAAAATAGCCACCTTAAGCAAATTTTGAAAGAATTCTGATTTGAAATATATTTCATGGTTGCGGGGCTAATACATTCCACATTAGGTTACTAGTGTGGTGATTTGTTAATAGATGCAAGTTATTGCCATTTGTTCGTGAAAAGCATGAAACAGATTTAAGATACCAAAAAGTTTTTCCTATCTACTCTAGTTACCTTTAAAAATGTGTTAAATATGATGTTTTTATATGGGTTGTTATATTTGTGTGCTTTTCCAAAAATAGGAATTGGATACCGAAGCTAAATGCACTAATTACTCAATAATCACATGGGAAAGAGTGATGGGTGGAGTACGTTTTCAATATTTTTTCAACTTTCCCCAGCATTGTTAAGGCCCTTTTCATACCTTTGCATATACCTGCCCAGTTTGGGCTTGGGGCAGTACCAAGCTGGAAAGGCTTAAAGCCTGCATCCACTGACATCTAATTACAGTTGCATAATTATTGTTACCACTGACTAAAGAAGGAACCAGATTATGTCCTCTTTAAGGAACCACAGCTAAAATATGGCCTAAGGCAAGCGAAGCCACACTCCAGTGGCACACTTCGCTGAAAGGAACACCTCAAAGAAGGGTATAATCTCTGCTTATTGTACAAAAAGCTTAACTTGTTCCCCTTTTGGGGCTTTCTTAATTATCTGGACTTCTACTGGCCTGTATCTTCAGGCAGGTGTGTGATGTCTTACAGGCTAGCTCCTGGGCTGTCTCCAACCTGTTGTTGGCATTAATTTGGCGTTCAGCAAGGGTGCACAATGTGACTCTCGTTGTATGAAAGAATTTCTTAAACAGGGCATCAGTGTAGAGACAGGTGAAAGTGCCAGGTACTGTTCTGATCTTATCTTACTTAGGGAGAAAAAGGGCAGGTGTAGAGTGAGGGAACTTTGAAAAATACATGTACCTGAAAACCCAATATAATATATTGGCTGCCAGTGGTGTTGAAGTTTTTGTTAATTGTATGAACTGTTTTCAACCATTTTTCTAGAGCAAATATTTTGGGTTTTACTTTTTTTTTTGTTCTTGGTAACTTCTCAGTCTAAATGTTTCATATTTATGTAATCTAAATATTACATATTATTTATTTGAAAGATATTCTAATTAAGAAAATAACAGAGACTGAAAGTTCAGTCTCTAAACATACAAAGTTGAAGTGTTCACAGTTGAATTCAGTATTGTAATAAAACTTGACAATGTTCCATTAGTTTGACATTTGTCATCCAATTGTGCCTGTACAAACACTGCCATCTGGTCTGCAGGTAAAACACATCTGTATTGGCCTTGGAGATAATAGTGGAGCGCACATCCCTGGCCATGTATCATACGACCACACGCCTCTGTTTACAAGCGTACAAAAGGACGCTCTTATGAATAGGGCTGTAAGAGCGACACTGGTCACATGGCTGCCTGACAGACATGATTCATTGTTGACCTGGTAATATAAATCAGCCAGAGGCAGGTGTTCCTTTGGGTGGTGTTAGAAAACAGAAGTTTAAAGTGACATTGCCATCAATTTTTTTCAGGATGGCTTTAACACCTCATTTGCTTCACTTCTATAGTTGACTGTCTCACATGGACAAGCCCTTGTGGATTCTACAGCATGCCATATGTTACAGTATTTCATGTCTTTGAGAAGATGTTTTTTATTTCCCCTCACAGAAAGCATTAATTTTTGATCAAATGTTGCACATGCCCTACTACTAGACAGTTTAGATACCCTTTTTTTTCCAAATGTGATGTCCACATTTTAAAGATATTCTCAAATATTTTGCTATGCATTTTCTTGAGTAAAAAAAAAAAGAAGTGTTGTATTAATGTTCTTGAAGATTAAATCAACATGAAATTTGAAATTAGTCAAAACATTTTGATGATTGAAAGAACAGTCTGAGTATAAGCCCATTGAATGGCTTGTTTGTTCTACAATTTTTTTGGATGTCATAAACATATAATTATTCATATAGATGTCACAACTTGCCAAGCTGTGGTTTCAGGAAATTGATGTATACATGCATGTGTCGAGTAATTGGTATCCTATATCCATTAATCAGTTGGATGTTTTGTTCCTGTTTATTACCTGTCTAGACAGACAGGTGTTTAGGGAGGAAATGTTAGCTTAGTACTTCCCCGAAGATCACAAAACTGAACAGGTGCTTGTTCTGTTGTCTCTACAAATCGCTAGTGTTATGACATCAGGTTTTTTATTCATTGAGCTGTTCGTGGCAGGGAAAACGGTCATTTTTTTAACCCAGTGATATTGATTGCTTATGGAATAGAAGAAAAGTGTGTTGTTTTATAGTTGATTGACTGTCAAACAAGTCATCCACAGGTACAGACTGGGGGTACATTAGCTGCATGCTTAGCACCTGTAAACTTTTTTTTTTTACCTGTCCTCTTTCCTAAATACAGAAAATTACATAAGCAAAATGTTGACATCCTTTCATTCTAAACCGCACACATATCTCACAATCAAATCTTTTTTTTAAATCTCAATTCTTCATGTGTAGTATTACTGTGAGATTACCAGATAAATTCCCACCTTTATATTTCCACCCGGGGAGCCAGATAAAAAAGGCCCCACCCCAGGGGGTGATTGTTAGGGCACAGGAACAAGGATGTCAGTGGAACTCTCAAACTTTCTCACCTTTGTGTGGTGGCACATATTTAAGGTATAATTATAATAAGTGAAAGCTGTCAAAGACAAAGGGGAGACTTGTTGTGGGCTGGGTAATTAGAGTTTACCTGTACTGTACCCCACACTTCTCACCTGTCATTTTATTTACCTGAGTTTTTTGAGTAATTAGTGATCTGGTGTGTGTCAGTGTGGCTTCCCTTTGTCCTGTGACAAGACATAATTTACTTACTTCAGTAATTCCAGACTGTTGAATAGTATTAAACTGCAGGTCTGAATTTGAGTAAAACTACTTTAACTTGACATCTCTGTTTAAAGTTCCTGAGATGGCCCGAGGTTTCAGTCAGTGCCTACATCTAGCCACAAGGCAGAGGTTGTTTAGCTTAAATCTACTCCCGTGATAAATATGATGTTTGGACTGTAATATGATAGTGTAGTGCTTAGACGCCCGGCTGTTGTAGTCTAGAGGGATAAGTTACCTGGCGGTTATTTAGGCCGGTGTATATAACCCAGTCATTTGCACCTGTCGATTCATTCACTATGACATTGAGCAAAGCATTAGAGTCAGATCAGCATTTCTCTTACCACGAGTTCCTAGGCAAATGCACAATGTCAAAACCATTAACAGGAGAGTTTTTCCCCTTGAATGAAGCAGGTAGTTACGATTGCTATTCTGTTTGGTTTTGATGTTCTGCTTGACAACTTTTTCATTCAGTCTGTTTCAGTTGTTTCGATTTCAATTTCACCAGTTTCAAGTGCTTTTCCCCATGGCTGTTTTTACACAATTACAAAGGCATCCCAACTTCCAAGGAGCCAGAAAAGGGGATGAACTGTGATCTGCACATTGTATATTCAATATTTAGTCTTCAAATAGTAATTTATTCTTGTTTTGTCTTTCCCAGGTCAGATCAAGCTTGCCGTGTACATGAACTTTGGCCTCTTGACAGTGCATGGTGAGTATTATCATTTTAATCATTATATTGTCATTATCATCAGTATTATCATGTGTAACAGTCAAAGTAGCATATCCTATCCACTTCTGGTCTTCAAGTGTGAAGGCATGGCAAATTTGCAGATCATCAGAATTGCATGGGAGACAAATCTGAATAATTAATCTAATGATGTTTGTTTGTACAAGAAAATCATAAGTTTTCTGTTATCACAGCCTTTTGAAAAAAAAAAGTGTAACATTTCGCCGTTGTTTAAAAACTTTCATACAAATGTGCTGTGCATTCTGTGTTTAAATGTGCGTAAAAATTTACTAAGCTTACTAAATATTTACTGTGTTTTTTTAGTTATCCAGTCCCGACAATTGAGTTCCAAGTGGAAGTCCCTCTGTGATTCCTATGTCAAAGTAAGTTTATTAAATCAATTTTAAATGAATTTGACACAATTTATGTGTAAATTATGAAGATTCAAGATGTGACTATTTGGGAATGAATTAGAAAGGATACAACATGCAATAACTATTTTAACTATTAAAGTCTTGAACTCTTTCAACTTTTTTTCTCCCTTTTATTCTGTCAGGATGCATAAGATGTTTTAGAAGTGGTCTGATTGTTTTGTTTATCTTCTTCACAGATGTCCTTGTTACCTGATGAGAGTAAGCGAACCAGGTGTAAGACACAGGTTGCCCATGACTCCAACAACCCGCTTTATGACGAGAAATTCTCATTGTAAGTGTACCATACAGAAACATTGTTTTGAGATCTAAGTTTATGTTGTTCTTGAATACAAAAATGTACACTGCTGCGAAATTTTGCCAGAAATCTGTTCGGTTGAACCCAGAGCCCAGTCTGCACAAAAAGCAAATTCGATATGTAATTTGTTTTCATCCAAGTCTTATTAATTAAAATTTAAATTTTCACAGTGAACTTTTGGAGGAGGACCACAACAAGCGGTTACTGATTTCTGTGTGGCATCGTGACCAGACAAGCAGCCTTAGTGAATTCCTGGGCTGCATGTCTTTCGGCGTGAGGCACCTGCTCAATCCCAAAAAGGTAAGTCAAATCGCTGTATGCATGTTCAAAATTGTGTCTCTCAGTTTTTACTTCCATGAAGAATTGTCATAAAATTTCTTTTCTTTCAATTGGTGTATTTGAATTCTGTTCAGATCAAGTATTTAAAATGTGCTACAGATTTGAACACTTTTTTTCAGCAGAATGCAGCATTTGTTTTAAGTATTCTTACAAATAGCATTTCGTCTTTGTAGGAGACAACTGGATGGTATTACCTGTTGACTGAAGAAATTGGCCGCAAGAAGCATCTCCAGGTGTCAAAGAAAAAACAACAGCAGCAACTCAAAGTCAGACGTAAGTTCCATTTTCGGTTATAGTGCAGGTGAAAAATAATCATAAAGCAAAATTCTGTTAATATAGTGAAATTCTTTTCTTGCAGAATATTTAAAGTTAGTCATTCACTGTACAAATATTTTAATCTTTTGCATATATGATTTTTCTTTTCAGCTCACAACAACATTCCAGCCATTAACAAAGACATCTGGTGGATGGATCCAATGACGGTAATTATTTCCCTTTAATCAGATCGGTGTTATCTCCCTTCTTTCCTCTCTTGAAACTCACAATCTCTTATTTCTGACCAAGATGTAACCTTTGAAGAGAAATTAACAGCTGTGATTGATGCATAATGTTCAGTCTTCAATGTTTATCATGTTTGATTTCATAATTCTGTTCACAGATCACAGTTCTCCGAGGAAAGAATGGATTTGGTTTCTCTGTCATTGAATCCTGCCCAGTCCGGATTGGTAGAGTAGACAAAGGTAGGCCAAATCGCCTGATTTATGTTGCCCTGGACACCACTGCATACTATGAAACACTTATTACAGAATGAAAATTTGTGTGAAAGAAACTAAAGTGTAAATATTCAGGTTTTGCAGTGCTATTCTGTGCTTACCTTGATTTGTCTAGTTAGCAGCTCAATGTCTTAACTTATGACTTTAGTTTTAATACATGCACGTGTTTCCCATTTCCAGCCTCTCCTGCCGAAGACGCTGGCCTGAAGAAGGGGGATTGCATCGTGAGAGTGAATGGACGCAATGTTTCACGATCAACTGCTGACAGCGTGGTTAAGTTGGTCAAGTAAGTATCACACATTGATTCATCAAAATCACTGCCCTGTCCCCGAAACCTCACGCAGCCTGTTAATCATGGTTAGCATTAATTTAAGCGCTACAGCACTCAAAAACTGCAATTATGCTAATGATAATAAAACAGTTGTGTGTGGAGATTTCTTGTGACAAATTTTGGTTGGCCTCTTATCTGATTGTATGTGTTGTTCACTAAAATTTCTGATGGTTTAATTTGATAACCTACGGTGTGTTTCCAGGCACAGTCGTGGCAAGCTGGTTTTGGACGTCCAACGATCACAAGAGGTCTGCATTGAGAAGATGGACAAGTCGCCATGGAGACCATCATCGTCTTTGCAGAACCTCAATGATGAGAACAAACAGCCCGTGCCAGTGTACAACGACGACTTGTCCGAGTTTGATGGGTCAGATAATGAAAGCAGGGAAAGACAACTCTCAGTCGACGAGGACATAATTTTGGCCGAGGCAGATTTTCCCACCAGTACTCCCTTACCTTTATTCTGCAATGCTGCCAAGGTAAGTCTTTGCTGAAAATATTTCATATTTACCAATGAAACATCAAAGGCAACTGACATACAAATAAAAGATAATAATCAGACCAGCACGCAGATATAGTGCTGCTTATTACTGGTCTCAGATTAGAATAAATTTCATCACTACAAAAGCAAGAAATTTTTTTTTTCCTTGTATCTTCAAGGTTAGCTAAAACTTTATTTGAGAAATTAAAATTTATTTTTGGGCCGATTTCTTTTCCAGACTATTCCCTCCGCCGATCATCGTAAACAGGAAGCGATCCACAGGTTGATGAGTATTGAGCTGGACTTCATCGACTTCATGCACACTGGAATCGAGCGGTATTCCCGACCCCTCAGGCACTGCATTTTGAACGCCAAACAACACCTGGAACTTTTCCAGAATGTGGAGAAGGTAAAGACATTTTACCCGTTGTAATTGGAACAGAATTGTCTCTCAAGATTGTAACCAAGACAAATTCCATGCAATCAAACAAGAATGTTATTTATATGATGGGTTGTAAAAGTCAGTTGTCCTGAGCAGTTTGAGGTGACATGGTGATACTATGCAGTTATCGTGTTTTTCACACTCTTTGTTTTCATTTTCACTCCTATATGATTGCAGTATTGCCTAGGTGCCATTAAGGCAGCGTGATTTGCGTTTCTTCATGGTAATAAATATGTTTTATCTCTCTTGTTTTTGCAGCTGGTGACAATCTCTGAGTACCACATCAAGCAGATGCAGGACAACGCCCCATCCTGCTCTGATACAGACACTACCAGCTCTCAGTCATCCATGGACGGCACCAACCATTTTGTCAACTCCATTGGCATGATCTACCAGTCTAAGGTAAGTCACTGGTAAACTGTGGAACACTCAAGATCACCACAATATGACTGAAATGTTGTCCTGTGGCATGAGACCATAAAGACTCGTTCTTTAAATTATTAAGAGAGTTATTATGTAAGTTTGGCACTCAGTATAAACTAATGTGTGTCAGTGATTAAAATTAAGTTTAGCTGGGGTATATATTCACTTCTGAGGTAGATATGTTTTGAGAATGCATTATCGTATTTTTTATCTGCGCTTTTTCTGTTAACAAAGCATGGTTGTTTTTTCCTACAGATCCAACTCTTGTGCCAAGCATATGATATTTATGCGCGCGGTCTCAGCAATGCCAACAAAGTCCTCGCAGATCTCAAACGATGCCAGGAATTCCAAAAATTTATCCAGGTAAGTTAATTAATAAACCTAAGTTTATAAATCATATTTTAGACTCAGTGCCTTTTTCTTTCCCCCCACAATCAAAAGATATGAAGCGTCTTGTTATTGAAATCAGTAATGCTTGAGTACATAAATTAGGAAGTGAAAATAACTTTGAACTTATTGCAAACAGTGAATAAAAGTTAAAATTAAATTAAAATAATGTAGAATATTTTCCCCCTCCATTTTACAGGATGCCGATGATGGTCGCCAGCCCAGTATCATGGCGTTCATATACCGCGCTGCTCAGCATATCCGCGAGCTTTACCAGGTCTTGAGAGAGGTGTTTGAGAATACACGACCAGACAGCAGAGACTTCTACAAACTCAAGAGAGTCGTTGAAGGTGAGTTGAAAATTTTTCCTGATTTCCTAAATACAGTAAAATTTCATGTGGTTTCCTGGAATTTTTCAGCAATTTATTTCCCTGTGCTGACGAAGTTAGTTAAAAATCAGTGGAGAGTTAATGTGATTCCAATTAAAGTAAACCATGTATAAGTGAGAACAGTTTTTCTGTATTACGGTTTCAGGGTTAGGTGAAAAAGTCTTTGAAATTATAGGTGATTTGCAGAAATCCCTTAAAGAAAAATTTACTGAGAGCAAAGACACTGGACTATAATGATCTTATTTATGGAAAGACCTGATCAGATGTATAACGGTGTTTTGTGTCCCTTCCTCTTCAGGTCTCCAGGAGTGTGTGACAAACATCACCAATTACAGCTGCACCAGAACCTGCAGCTGGGGATCCATCAGTTCCGGCATCAGCTCTGACTCTGCCCGATCTTTGGGGTCTTCGGGGTCTTCCAGCACAGGTTCAGAGTCCTACATGGGCAAACCCAGAGCCCCAAGTCCCTCATTGGCCAGCTACAGATCATGTGACAGCGAGGTCACGAAGCTTCAGAACAGGCTGGTTTTCCCGTCAAATGTTGAGGTGAGTCAGCTTGTTGTGCCTCAGATATTGTTGCTTTTGGTATCTTGAAATTAGACCTGGAAAATATCATATACTGTACAAAAACTGTGAAAACATATGTCTTGAAAATGTGATATAGTTATCTGGTCCTTGTAATGAGAAAAACTGCAGCTTAACTATGTATATGATTAACTGGAATGATACTCATGTTTTTCCTTTGATGTTGGCAGATGTTCCAGCTCTGTGGAGAAGACAGACATTTAATCTACACCAGTGAACTGTATGAATGGGATGGTCGAGTCTGGGCTAAGGTGAGAACAAACTAAATACCTCAGAAGTTTTCATGAACAGGTTTATTGTTTTATTTTTATCTTATTCAGTAATATAAAAACATAATATTGTTTGTGGTTTTTATACACTGTTTAAAAAGGAAAAAGAGACTTGGACTGATCATTTGTTTTTTAATTGATGTGGGTGTAGTTATCGCCTGATTTCCAGTCTTACGGTTTCTGGTTTCACTTACAGATTCATGCCTTCCTGTTCTCTGACATTCTTTTATTGACGGAGAGAGACAGAAAGGGATACTACATTGTCCTCCAGAACCCTATCTTCCTCAGGGATGTCCGTGGAATTCACTCACAGCGAGAACACAGTAAGTATAAAGACTGATTGAAAAACTGCATAAGTTAAAACTCTGACTTTTCAAATGGATTTTAATTTTGTATTGTCTGAAACTAATGAAAACTTTTCATTGTTGATTTACTCTTGCTTACAGAAAAGCATTTTAAACTGATTTTTTCAAATTACTGAAAGGGCCACTATTATTATTTCATTTTGTTTATACCACTACCTCTAGCTGTCTGTAGAATTATGAACTAATCGTTCATTGCTTATGGTTAATTTTTGGCTCTTCTTTTTTCTCCCAGAAACTGAATTTGTGATGCATGTGAACAGCCCCAGAGATCCTTACGGCAACTGCCGCGTCTCCTTCGCAGAGAAACACCTGTTTCGCTCGCCGTCCTCCGAGCAGAAGTTCACCTGGAAAAGCCTGATCGAGCAGCGGATCTTCGCCGTGCGAGGGAGCGTCGAGCACTTCAGCAGTACCAGCAGCATCAATAACTGTGGCTCCACTGTCATCGTCTGAAGAAATCTTCATTGGAATTGTCGGTTAATTTATGTGCTCAGACATTTTATGGTGCTGCATTTGCTTCTTGGATCGCAAAGGAACCCTTTTCTTCTTGTCTTGAAGAATTATAGCATTCCTGAGAAGGAGATCGATATTTCAAAGTGCTGGGTGAGGATGTTGACTGTATGCAGACTTGACCGATGGAAAAAGTTTTCCATGATCAAAGTATCAGTGACCTGGAAGAAGAAATGGAACAATGTTCTGGCCCTGTAATGAGGTGGAACTTTGGAAATGTTGCAAGATGCAACTACCTTAGAGGAAACGAACGATGTTAAAGTTGACTTTCACCAAATGACACTCCGTGCTATTGTATAGAAAGGTACACTTCAACAGTTCATTCCAGTGCTTGTGAATTTGGTGTTACAATAGTGTTCTATTGTATGATACTAAGACGTAATATGCCATATGGTGTTTGTATGCTCTGCATGTTTTATTTATTTACGCACAGCAATGTGAATTTGTATTTTTCTGCTGTTTTTACAGAAAAATGTGCAATGACTGTTTATGGCTGTTCTCATGAGGACCCATATCTTAAGCCTCCAAAACGTGAGGAGGCTGACATTTTAGCAATTTTTAACTTTCATTAAGAACATCGGCTAAGTGTAGCAGAAATAAGTGTGTCCTGAATGTAAATCATGTTACTTAAAGTAGAATAGGCATAAACCTGAAATTTGATAAGTGTCCCTGCACCAGTAAATATTATGGTAACTTATGATATGATGACCAACAGCAGTTCTTGATTTTTTTCTTTTCAGGCCACAATCCAATGTGCTTGGGGTTTTGTTAACTTTCTGTACAAAGCTTGTTAAATCATGTACATAATGTTTATAGATTTTGTATCATATTGAGAAGAGAACTTACACAAGTATTAAAACAAAATGATATACAGTGAAAGTGGCGACTTTTTTGCTTTCTTCACATGTTCAGTTTCAAGTATTTACAGCATTGATTTGTCATTCTCGTA
Source organism: Acanthopleura granulata (assembly GCA_016165875.1). Lineage (NCBI taxonomy): Eukaryota > Metazoa > Mollusca > Polyplacophora > Chitonida > Chitonidae > Acanthopleura > Acanthopleura granulata. The sequence goes on along the minus strand of JABBOT010000024.1, from coordinate 1,957,608 downwards.
TACATACATGCAGCATTAGGGAGACTTTGAGTTGAAAGTAAATTACACCAAGACCAGTATGCCCAGATTTCCAGAAAAAGGGAATGGTCGCATAAGGCACGCATTCACACACTTGACTCTTTGTTTTCCATCATCATACGAACGTCATTTTAACCCTCACACCCAAACTATGACTCATTAATTCTTTTTTTTTTTCTGAAATTGTCACAAAAGGTGACATTATCATAAAATGTAGCCAAATAGTGAAAACGAAAAAACTGTTTCAAAGATCACATCAGTTTTCCAAGATATTGTGGCAGAAAACAAGGGATAAAGTGTTACTGACGTAAAGATCTATGTGAGTGGCAAAAAAGTTCTTTGTTTTAAAGTCATGAGATATGTCCGCAAGTTTCAATTTACAAAACCGCTTTCTGAAACCAGCCTCGTCATCTCGCTCATTGTTTGTGACAGGACAGTTTGGGTTCGTAGACCACTGGTGTACTTTCAAATCTATAGACACAGGTTCATGCCGTTGATTATTGTGTGTGAGTGGAAATAAGATAAAGCTTGACGGCATGTTAGGTTTTTGACGGAAAAACTGAACTTGTTCTTACAAAGTCTTATTTCGGTGAACACGCATTAGGCCACGTATCAACAACCCGCTCATGCAATTTATTACACCGCTCTCACTGTTGGTGGGATTTTGGCGGTTAGCGACACGCAGTTGGCCGTTCGCACTGTTTAACGTTCTTGGAAGAAGACTTGCTTTCCACCAGTTAATATGGTAAGCATGTCTTCGTCGTGTGTAAGAAAGCCAGTGCAATGCCAGAGGTTGATGTTTTACCACAGACACTTCCATTTCGTAAACCCATAAAACTGACCGAATAAACCGCCCCAAAAAAAAAACCCCAAAACGTCTTGTATTAGTATGGCGCTAAAAACCAAATCAAATGTACGTTTTCAACGCGACGGAATTGATACATGGCTCAGCGATATACGGCGTCCCGCTTAATAGGGCTTACGACCACCTATTCTTGACCCACGGGATGCTCAACTCAAGTCCACCCTCCTTAAGAAAAATTGTCAGTTCTCTGGCAAGAAACAGGAGTTCCTCCAGATCAGCCCCTTTTGGCACTACAGATTTGTCAGGTACCTGGTGAGACTATTTGGTCCCCCCGACGGTCCACCAACTTAGACATCGTGAAATATGTTTGGGGAGTGCGGCAATATTGACATTGGTGAGATTTTTCGGTGGCTGACAAGATATAGGAGCTGTAGCTCCCCGCGGGTCGACCAACTTTGACATTAGCGAGGATTGCCAGGGACGGTCCAGGAACGCCGGGTCCCTGGGGATCTTTACGTTCTCCTGTCTGCAAAACCGGACCACCATCATATAGATAAAAAGAGTTCTTGCATCCATGGCTGCGGTAAAACAGCAAAACATAGTTCAGCGGTCCAGGTAGAAAACTGCATTGTTATCATCTTCGGCATTCGAGCTATATGTATTTGCAAAAGTGCAAACTGTTTTAAATGATCACACAAATTTCAAACCAGATTTCAAGGTCAAAGCATATAAAATTAGAGGCCAATGAAAGATTAACGGCGTTAAATCCAAAATAAGTTCACTATATTGCTGTGAATGAGCCGATCAGTCTATCATATTTGTTGTTGAAAATACTTACAGTCATTAAATAAAGTTATCTTGGCTGTATATTTGCTTTCTGTAGTTTTCTTTATGATGGTAAATGTATAGACGACCCACGATATACCGGTCCCCTGTCAAAACCGACATTCTTCATTGATCCCATGCACGTAAGGTCGGTTTTCACAGGTTCCACTGTAGAAGTGAATCCGATTTGGTGAAATCAATGGATCTACCGCTCTGTTTTACTGAGACTAACCGTTTTACTACATACATGTATACATTTATTAATGAATTTACTTGATAAGCACTCAACTGAAGACTTTTGCACTTATATACGGTGGTGGTCAGTTATATGGGCACAAGAAACCCATGAACTTTGGCAATTCACTGGTGTAAGTTGCGTCAAACGTAACTGTCAAGACAACGCATACTGTAGAGATACATCGCCATGGTACTTATATCCTCTTCGTGAAACGGGCCCCGTGTGCACACCATACAATCGCTAAGCAACACGAAAAGTGAGTTCGGGAGAACAAACAAATTCCGTCATCAGCTGTCTGGATGGAGGAAATTTGATATATTTATTTGTCTGTTTGACGCCGCATTGTTCAACTTATATCAAGTTTATGGATGGTGAAAATCTGAGTAAAGCACCTACCTTCACTGGTACCCGATAGACCTCCTGACTTAATGCGGAAGTCGAAGGAACAAAGACACAATTCGAACGCGCGACCTCATCGGACAAGAGCCTGATAGATGCAATCAACCAAAGCCATAAGACGTGAGCCGCGAGGCCGACAAGTAGCCTATACAGCTGGAGGTAAATGATCGGTCTACAGAGACCTCGGAGTCGAGAAAACGACAGTTATATGACCTACTGAATGGCTCTTATGATTGTAAAATTGTAGAAACGGAGTGAAACTTTTTTTTTTTTCTTTTCTTTATCTCATTAGTGGTTAACCGACATTGTTTCGTGTACCCTACGTCAATGACTCAGCTGCACCAGGGCCAAAATGAAGCTCATTTTTCTGTGCAGGTACAGGTTAAATGAGGTACAGGGGGCTGGCTAGTTTTGTAATGTGGCTTAATTATGGCTTGTGGGGTGGAGAGAGACGAATGCCCCAGACACGGTTTCTGTAAGTTGTAGTGGCCCTGAGATAGGTGATTTTAGAACTCGGAATTTAGAAGACACAAGGCACTGACACCCATACGCTATGTACTGACACCAACGTGACAGTTATAGGCCTATGTAACTTGACTTGTATATATCCGCTATCTGATTATACCGGATACCATTGCAAATATGGTTATTTTATTATTTGATTGGTGTTTTACGCCTTAGTCAAGAATATTTCACCTTTACCATCACGGTGGCCACCATTATGGTGGGAGGAAACACTACATCGCAAATATGAAGCTGTGACTTAAAAAGAGATTTGACAGAAATCCTCCAAATTCCTACAAGTACAACCCGCTTTTAAACTTTAAAAGTATTTGTTCCTTTGCTACTGATTCCTACCCTTATAGGAACCGTTTGAACATCATATAATGGAAACACGAAAGGGTGTATCTACGACATAAAACAAAAAATTTGCCTTGCTATCACATGATTAATTTAATCAAAGAGTAATATATCCCAGAGAAGTATGGAAACTTATCATAAAAATGATTGGTCATAAAGCCCAGAAAGTCTTATTTTGCAATGGATGCAGACTGGTGTGATGTATACTGTACTGTGCGGAGGGAATCCTCTGTATTATCAGCACTGTTATACCTACGTTTAGCCTACGTTTATTGCATATATGTCTTCTACTTCCCACTGACCCCCCACCCCCCCCACCCCCACCAACACCTCTTAAGCATACCTCGCCAAGCTTCCATTCCGCGTTCGACGCATACTGCCTTTCAGCCATACATCTCCTCATTGACGTAAATTGCCACCTCCCCCTTCCCCGGGGGTAGGGTATTTTTGGCAGCGTTTAACATCCCGGACAGCTGGGGCGCATATCACTAGTATCTTCTGATACTGAAGAAGGGAGTTTTGGGTAAATATAACCTTCCTCATACCCGTTTGGACCCTTACTACATGGCACCGTACAGCAGATGTACTATATAAAGAATACTATACAATGTATAGTGGTACCGATAACCATTGTGGGCCTATATATATATACTAGAATTTCGTACGTATGTATTTGTGTTTGTCGGTATACCGCGTTTTATAAATCAAAAAATAGAAGATTGTAGCGGTATGTGGGAAGAATATTTGGCATTCGATATAACAAAAAATTTATAGTATATACACTGTAATATTCTCCGGGATGTAGTTTGTATCTTGTGGCAAAGCAATATTTTGTGTGAAATTAATAAGTGGGTTGTATTCATGATGCGCAGTGGGAATAATTACACATGAAATAATCAGGCCCATATTGTAAATGTTTTGCCTGGGGTTAATTGTATTAAAAGTTTATTTAACGTTAAACCAGATTTCGACCTCAACAACTTTAGTCCAAAACTAATGTTAATACCATGCATGCATCCTCTTAAAGTTTAGGATCGTTTCTAAAATACAAAAAAAAAACAAATATGGACACTGCTTATCGCAAATTTATTCACGTATCATCACATCATCATATTTCAAAACAGTACTTAAGATTAAATGTTTTAAAACGATTCCAGAAATATTAACCTATTCTGTAGTATGACTGTGTAGGTCAAGATGTATTTAGAGGATATTGGCAAAGGACGTTATGACTGCAACGGAATGAACCCAGCTAGGCCCTGAACAAGGAATTTGTGAGTTTAAACCGTCTCGCCGGTTGCTTTGCTGACAATTACTGGTCGTGCGACCGTTTGCGCAGCCTAACGTTTGTTAGACAACTTGCAAGTCTACCACCGATATGAAGGGCATATCTGTATTTACGGGTCACGTAGCCTGAAGACAGCTTGTCTGATTTCATATTGGTGTGCAAGTCTGCATGCACGTGGGGATGTTCGTCCGCAAAAGTCGACAGTTTACGCCGGGAATTTTTGGTCCTCTTAATATCATATACCTGATCGCCATATTGTATACATGAAACAAACATTCTTAAGTATACGTGGCGTTAAACGGATCAGTCAATCAATCATTCAGTCATGCAGCCTATACGGGGCTGTCAAAGGAGGGAAATGTTAACAATATAGGAAATGTTACTTACGAGGACGGTAAGGGACACCGAATTCGGGCAAACGGACCCCGCACTCAACATTCCCTACTGCTAAACGTTCGATGCGAAATAATCATATTCCACTGTCAAGATTACATGTAGTGTTATGTTCCCTAAATCACTCACACTAAATTATTATTTCACTGCTTCATATTATTTTGGAAGACAGTAGGAAATATGAGCTTTTTTCACATTTGAACGAGTTAGTCAATTTCTGCCGTGGCATATCTAATAATGTATATACATACATATCTTGGGAGGCGACACGTGCTTGTATCGGGGTACACATGTTTTAGGATAGATCGAGATACATACAGGAGAATATGCTGCGCACAGACTGATATAGCAAGATAAAATTAAATCGTACTTATACTGATCGGCCTAAGTAACGTTGGATCAAAATCTGGCAGCTTCATTTTGACAGTTTTTACATAACCTTTGCAGAGGTATAGTGTTAAAGTGAAAAGCGATAGCTTCGTTTTGACAGTTTTTACATAATCTTCGCAGAGGTATATTGTTAAAGTGAAAAGCGAAAGCTTCATTTTGACAGTTTTAACATACACGTGGCAGAAGTACATAGTGCCAGACTGAAACCGACAGCTTCACATCAATTGCATAAATATTAGGAGTGAAAGTGCTACAGTAGTGGTAGTGGTGCCAGAATCAAGTTATTGGCTTTCCGACTAACACTACCTGTGTAATGTGCCAAATTAACATATCACAATATTACCGGGTATGCTGAAATATGCATCTCCGGGCATCTCTCGAAGTTTGGCAGTGAACAAGGGATGTGTTGGAAGCACTTCGGGTAGGCGCAAGAAAAATTAATATGTGTGTGCGCATAACAGGAAAAAAAAAATAATGAAAACGTAATTAACACAACTAACAGACTAACTGGTTGTAACATATCACCCTATACCCTTGTGAAAATATTTGCATTTTTGCGAGGCGCGTTTGTTTTTTTTTTACTCGTTGATATGCAAAAATAGCTTTGGGTTTACGTATATAACCTACCACCCCCTGCCCTCTCCCTTATTTTTTTTCTCACCTTGAGGAGAACGTCATATCAAACCCAAGCCTAATTAATCTTTTTCTTCTTACTACTATAAGAGTTTGTCGTAGGTTTGCCAAAATCTATGAACCGGCTGTTGGGAGAACCAGGGAAGAAAAAGTGATGCCATAGAACCTTTGACGTCATCCGTATTCTGTAGAGTGCATGTAGGTCTAAATATAGAACATAGGTCCAGCCGAATATATGGAGGGCAGAACGTTTAAAGACCCGAATATTTCGGTAGAAGCATTGTTTAGTTTCATGTGAGTGACTAGAGTAAATAAACAGTTAGAGAACAATTCGGAAGCGTGTGTAAACATATTGTAACAATTACAATCTGTGCTGCATGAAATACAATATTGCCAGAGGTGAACAATGCGGAATGGTTTTGGGCAGCCGCGCGAAGAACGGTTGCTGGCTTTGTGGTTGTAACGGTCCACCGTAAGTCATTGGCCTACAACAAGCACGTTGCCATTTGCGATGAGATAGCACGGCGGAAAGCCGTTAGCCAGTCTCCAAGCTACCAACAACTTAATCGTAACAGACGAATTCTGTCGAGCTTCATAAAAAAAAAAGCCGAATCGATCAAGCTCTGGAAGAAGGTAAAGTTTCTTTCTGTAACTTTATTGTTGACAGGAACTGTTTGTACTTTGATGAGCATTCCAGTCTGATCTGCCTCGGTCAGTGCATCACTCGGATACGGTGCAGCCTGATGTTAGACACGCGGTGGATAACCTTCGACAACTTTCGTGTAAATTCACCGCAGTTTTATGAAGGCTTCATGTCATCAGCATTATCCTTGTCTACATTTTATTACCACGGGTTGATTATAAGGCCCTGCATTTGAGGTTTTGTACCAAACTCCCAAACATGCTCAAGGTGACGTCGATTTCTGGTTATATTGACACTGGCGCTCGCGTCAAACTTTTATACGGATGACCAACCGTGCCATTTTGACATGAGCTTTGTTTTATATTACAAACCACATTCTGATTCGGATGGCAAATTGATAGGCACATCGGGATTGCAGTTGTTGACTTTATGCCATAAAACATTTGTAAGTGCAGTGAATTAAAAGCCTTGGTGTGATTCTCCCCCCCCCCCTTCTTTTTAGCCTGTTTTATTCAGTTGAATTAAATTATTATTTGACAATTGGTGATCTATGTTTTGTCGGATTTTCACAGTTTCGTTTTCCTTGTGTTATGAATGATTAATTCAGATATTCAGTCAATCTGTTTCCAGTGCAATAGTGCCAATTTATTTCTATAGCAACATGTATGACATTCATCAGTCATTTCACATACTCACCCTTTTCATTCAGTGATTTTTATAGCTACTCACCCAGCTCATCCAATCATTTCTGTAGTTACCCACCCTGTTCATCCAATCATTTTCTTAGCTACTCACCCAGTTCTTCCAGTCATTTTATTGCTACTCACCCAATTTGTCCAATCATTTTTATAGCTACTTGCCCAGTTCAACCAATCATTTCGATAACTACTCATCCAGTTCATCCAATCACTTTTATACCATCTCACTCTGTTCATCCAATCATTTTTATAGCTACTTGCCCAGTTCATCCAATCATTTTTACAACCTGCGGATGGTCATGGATTTCCCCAGGGCTCTGCCCAGTTTCCTCCCACAATAATGCTGACTGCCGTCGTATAAGTGAAATATTCTTGAGTACAGCGTAAAACACCAATCAAATAAATAAATAAAATAAATAAATCATGTTTACAGCTACTCACCCAGTTCACCCAATCATTTCTGTAGCTACTCACCTAGTTCACCCAATCATATCTGTAGCTACTCACCCAGTTCACAGTCATTTTATAACTCTCTCACTCTATCCAGTCGTATCCATAGCGACTTACCTAGTTCATCCGATCATTTCTACAGCTACTCATCCAGTTCATCCAATCATTTCTATAGCCATGCACCTAGCTCATTCATTCATTTCTGTTGCTACTTATCGAGTTCATACAATCATTTCTGTTGCTACTTATCAAGCTCATCCAATCATTTATGTTGCTACTTATGGAGTTCATCCATTCATTTCTTAAGCTACTTATCAAGCTCATACAATCATTTCTATTGCTACTTATCAAGTTCATACAATCATTTCTGTTGCTACTTATCAAGTTCATACAATCATTTCTGTTGCTACTTATCAAGTTCATACAATCATTTCTGTTGCTACTTATCAAGTTCATACAATCATTTCTGTTGCTACTTATCAAGTTCATACAATCATTTCTGTTGCTACTTATCAAGTTCATACAATCATTTCTGTTGCTAATCAGCAAGATCATTCATTCATTTCTGCGCCTGCCAATCAGTCTAGAGCTTCCCATGCAGTTAGTCAGTGACATGTTCTGCTGCTAACCAAATACTGAGTTTAAAATGCCTCATCTTGTCTTCTACTCCAGGTGGCGATGACGGCTGTGAGTCGCTAATCCAAGACAAGGGGATTAACAGTGCAAGGCTTTGATAACTTGGACCTAAGAGCAGGTGTCAGTGTCTGCTGCGCCCAGCTACGCTTTGCCCGACGGTGACATGACACCTGGTGTACTGCTTGTCAGATTGAGGCTTGAGGGTGACACTTTTATGCAACGTTTGTTTTGAGCCAGATTGTACTCTTGCGATTGGATCTGATGTCTTCATCCTTGCGTCGAATTACAGGGAACCAGCATGAATTTTGATCAGATATGGTTCTGTGTGGAAAGCTTAGAGGCTGACTTAGAGGACATTTTCAGATGTGCAGATGTACTTTTACCATATGTTGTCATGTCAGGCTGGGTCAGAAGTCAGTGACTTAGAAAATTGGTCAGTAGATCACCACAGAGCAGTGGACTTGGACCTACTGACACAAGTTATTTGGGGTAATGCAGTTCTGCACTTTTATTTATTTTCCCACTGAAAATGCAAAGAAGAGAAGCTTAAGAAAACCGCAACTGCCTTGTGCTAGACTTGTGGAAAATTTGAACCAATCCCAGTTGTGAAGAAGAGGCATACGAATTCATTTGATTGGTCAAAAACATTATTCCAGCCGAAAGTCGTAAAACTGACATCGTTTGCGGAAGTGGCCACACAGGAAATAGAAAGGACGAAAATAAGTTGTCGTAAGCCATTCGAATACTCTTATTTAAGAGCGTCAATAAAACACCAAAAGGTTCCATAATGGCCAACAAAGCGAAGGATAAGAAGTGGAAAACCAAGCTGAGCGTGTCGTCGAACCAGCCAAAAATATCACCTGATCAAGAGGATTCGGTAAGTAGATTTACGGCTTATTCTGATTATTTCTCCTTTGTTCTGATCTTTTTTGCCGCATTGTTTATTTTCAGACGGTTCATGGAATGCATATATGCCCACCCAGTTTGAGTTTCAGACCCGCAATGATGATAAGTGGTTACTCACAGCAACATCCAAAGATTATGGTGTTGAAAATATTCCACTTGCATTTTTGCCTTTTTTTTTTTGACAGGTCTGATGCTGTGCTTTGATTACTTGCTATTGTTCGAGAACGTCATTAAACCATGTATGCTTGTAGAAGGTTAGGAATCCTGTACTGACGGAAGATCGTGTGGACAAGGTGTTGAATCAAGCTGTTAAGATAAGAGCACAGGGCTAAAACCCACTTTGTCATACACATTTGTCATGTTGTCATGTCACGTCATTGAAAATGATTCATAGGGGTTGAACTTTAAATAGGAATGTAAAAAATTCAGCAGAAAAGATTAACGAATGATGATTCTTTTTGTAGCTCTGTTGGTAAATAATTCACGTTTAAAATGTGATACAGACAATTTCACACAGGATTAATTAAACTAATGAGGGCACTGAGAAAAATACAGGAATGATGTTGACTGAAATCGTTGCCTTATTATAGTTGCTGCTTTGCCTGGTAATGATTTTGTGAAGTAATCAGTGCAAATGGTGTTTTAAAGAAGTCATACACGTTGGTCACTTTGAGCCAGTTAGCTTGCTAGCACATTGTAATGACCCAGCAGCCTCCCACCAATGCGGTCACGGTGAGGTCATGCTGACTTCCTCTCCGGCCGTATGTGTGAAGGTCTGCCAGCAACCTGCGAATGGTCGTGGGTGTCCACCGGGCTCTGTCTGGTTTCCTCCCATCCTAATGCTGGTCAGTGTCGTATAATGAAATATTCTTGAGTATGGCGTAAAACACCAATCAAATAAATAAATAATAAATTGAACCAATTGTCATATAAAATTTTGTCGTGATGTGTATGAACTGATATTTTACATGAAGGGTGGCATGTAGAAAGGGGCTTTTAGGAGCTCATCAGAGCTGTAAAATGATATATTTAATGTCAACAGTTAACTTTTTCTGATAAGAAATTAAACATATTTCTCAAAAAACTTCTGAAGTGGCCATATAAGGTGGACAAATCAATTGAAATTGAAATGTAGCAAAATGTGACACTTAATTGTAGCTGAAATACCGTATTGTGGTAAACCGTTTATTAGCTTGCCTGTACAAGCACAGACATGTCGTACCCTGAGCGTCGGCATCAGCGTTGACACCCAATAAGAGGGAAGCAGTGTTAGGGGTGGTATCTTAAAAAGTATTGCATGTATTGAACTCAGGATTTGCCCACATGTAGACACAAGGGGATATTCCATCGTTGCTTCTGTGTGTGCAAATTAAATACCGTAAATTACCAAATTCCTCACTTAGTATACTGCATATTGGAATCACTTTTAAAGTAACCGTTAGCTTAAAAATACTGCATGTTTTGGGCTCAGGGTTTGCACACAATTAGAGCACAATAACACAAGGGGAATAATCCATCAGTTATGCCCTACGTTTATATTAATGGCCATAAATTACAAATTTCACCCTAAGACGGGAAAACAATGTTCAACAAAATGTATCTTAAAAAAACTACTGCATGTATTGAGCTCAGCCAATGTTACGGGTTTTCTATCAAAAATTACACCATTCACAAGTTTGTTAAACACTTTCACAAGTATATTAATTCTAAATATCTACCTCGTCAACACTTATTTGTTACTCTCTCACCGCCTTTGCAACCACATCTTAATTTATCTAAGTCCGAGGGTTTTGGAAAGGTTTTCATTATTCCCGGTTCTCTATACAATGTATGTAGTGTATTTGTTGGGGTTTTGTTAAAACGGTACACTTGATGGGCTCTTCATTGTTAAAATAGTGTATACATACATAATGCAGGTAAATATGTATGTGGCACACTTGTTAAAAACATGAATTTTTGTTATGCTTGTTCTTCCCATCGTGATGTTGGCAAACTTTCTAAAAGTGAAATGTTCGTTAGCATGACATAAAAACACCAGTGAAATAAAAAAGTAAATAAATGATATGCTGGTTAAAATGATATATTAATTGGCTGCTTGTTAAAATGCTTCATTTGTTGGGCTCTTGGTGCAGAAAAAAATGTATTTACAGGGGTGTTGTTGAAAAAGTTTGCATTACACTGGGTTGAACTGTAAGCTTTTTAAGGTTTACAATTTAACTACAGACATGTCCCAGAGCTTTTTTTTATTCTTATGCAAAGCAGAGAAAAAAAAGAAAAAGAAAAAACAAAACAGATAGTCTAACCCACAAAGATTAGATTCCACATACTACCGGTATCTTTTACCATGTGCATACTCAAGAATTAATTTTTTTCAATATTTACAAAAAGAAGAAATTAACCATGTTTATTTGCAGTCTTGTATTTGACCGACCCAGGTATGCAAGCCTTCATTAGAACACACGCACACAAAACAATCATCGAGATGTTACCCAGATGTATTTTTTATGGCAGGTATGTTGTTATTTAATAGGGCATTTGCCGAGTTCACCCCTTAGTAGGTCAGCTGTGTTTACGAGGGAGCAGTTGTAGTTTGCGGAGGTTAACACGACTTGTTGTCCAGGTGCCTGGCTCAGACTTTCCAAGGTGTGCTTGTGTGTGTGTGGTAGATCTGGCGGGTTTTGCGGGATCGGTGTCAGGTGTGCTCGACGGGTGGTCTGCGTAGACCACCATATGTACAGAAAGATTTTAACACACTGTCCTGTAAAGAGGTGTAAAGAATGGTTTTAGGAATAATATCAAATGTTTATGTGCATTGCAGCATGACTGTAAATTTAATTAGAATATTGAGTATACTGTAAAAGTAAAAATACCTCGCATTGAGATTTGGTGTTCATGTTTTTTATTACCTTTTTGAGCAGAAGGCTAGCCACCATGGAAAGCTGGTAAGGGCCATCCTTAGGAAGTGATTGCCTGGTGTAACCCGACCCTGTGAGGAGAAATAGTGTCGCAATTTTTTTTTTTATTTTGACCCTTGAAAAAGATAGGGATTTTAAAGAAATTGACATGATGAGAAAAAAAAATTATCAAAAGATCAGTAAAAACTTTTGAGTAAGGCCATTTTTGAAGGGGCAGTCGGCAGTAACAATTGAGGAATATATTTTCAAGTATGGCCTGGTAGCCGTTGGAGAAATAACAAGTATGTGACGTGTATCGTCTACTAATAAGACAGAATAGAAGGCTACTGTTTCTAGAATCTTGTAGCTGTGGGTAGCTGGTATAGAATCCTTAACTAATGTTTTTTTTCATTTCCTTTTCTGTTTTTATTTAATTTTCATAACTTTCTTTATTTCCCTTAAAATGCCAATTTTTTTAGAGTTCCTTTCGGGATTTCTTTCACTCTCTCATGCATACATAGACTGAAATATATTCTTTTGTTCTAGGCATTGGATGCATCATACCATATGTGTAATTCAAGGGGTTAGCTGGCCATTTCTAGGATTATTAATCTTAATTTGATTGTTAAACATAAAATGAATCTTTCTGCATAATTTTCTTATGTCTACATGAAGTATTATTCTTGATTTCTATGAAAAACTGGTGTGGGAAATTTCTTTTTTTCTGGTAAATTGATTTCAATATTTTTTTCTTTAGGATTTTATGGGAAAATTTCAAAGGATTTACCTAAAATGTCCCCATTTTTGTCTAGGGTTTCATGCAGTGTACAACCACTATGTACAATGTTCTCAGTGCATACTTACAGTATCATATCCAGTTCAAGGGAGGCAATTACTGATTTATTGCAGAAACACATTCAGCAGCAGAGTTATCTCACCTAGCATGCTGTCATGTTCATTTCCATTTATGCTGACCAATTCATGTGGATTCATAACACCCTTTTGTCAAGTTCTGTTTTATGGACAGACCAAGCTAAGGTTTGCCTTATGTCATAGATTTACGTTATTTCAACAGGTGTCAACCTTGAAAATTCATAAAGTAATTTTTTGACATTTTACCACGTGCTCAGATGTCACATAACTTTAAGCTCGTAAGATAGCATTGTGTAACGTGGAAAAAGACTTACTGCACGTAGCACACTGGTATATACCCTTGATCGAGGTGTCATCCCTGCGTGACGTCAGGGAACGAGATGAGTTTATGATTTATACAGTAAACGATAAATGAGCTTGTCGGTAGGCTTATAAGCTCATGAAAGAAAGGGGGATGTAAACCAGGCAGAATTGAAGAAATACAGACAGACCTCAGGGATAGACATGAATGAGGACAAAGAGTGAAACTGATGTTTACGGGTAATTACTAAAAGGCTATGCCAAGGACGGTTACCCAGACTAGCACAGTGTCTTAATGTGGTCAGAATGTTGAAACCTGGACACTGTGGATCAGTCCTCACTTTGGACTGTTTGTTTTTCTTTATGAATGTATGAGTGTCAGGGCTGTGATAACTTCTTCCCTAAAAGACACTGAAAAAGCAATACAGTAGGAGGTTCAGTGTGATGTTTGTGTGCCTTGAGACTGTGTCAGTATACTGTGACTTGATGGGGCATCATGCCTTGTGTCAGTATACTGTGACTTGATGGGGCATCATGCCTGGTGTCAGTATAGTGTGACTTGATGGGGCATCATGCCTGGTGTCAGTATACTGTGACTTGATGGGGGGCATCATGCCTGGTGTCAGTATACTGTGACTTGATGGGGCATCATGCCTGGTGTTAGTATACTGTGATTTGATGGGGCATCATGCCTGGTGTCAGTATACTGTGACTTGATGGGGCATCATGCCTGGTGTCAGTATAGTGTGACTTGATGGGGGGCATCATGCCTGGTGTCAGTATACTGTGACTTGATGGGGCATCATGCCTGGTGTCAGTATACTGTGACTTGATGGGGCATCATGCCTGGTGTCAGTATACTGTGACTTGATGGGGCATCATGCCTGGTGTCAGTATACTGTGACTTGATGGGGCATCATGCCTGGTGTCAGTATAGTGTGACTTGATGGGGCATCATGCCTGGTGTCAGTATACTGTGACTTGACTTGATGGGGCATCATGCCTGGTGTCAGTATACTGTGACTTGACTTGATGGGGCATCATGCCTGGTGTCAGTATAGTGTGACTTGATGGGGCATCATGCCTGGTGTCAGTATACTGTGACTTGATGGGGCATCATGCCTGGTGTCAGTATACTGTGATTTGATGGGGCATCATGCCTGGTGTCAGTATACTGTGACTTGGTGGGGCATCATGCCTGGTTTCAGTATACTGTGACTTGATGGGGCATCATGCCTGGTGTCAGTATACTGTGACTTGATGGGGCATCATGCCTGGTGTCAGTATACTGTGACTTGATGGGGCATCATGCCTGGTGTCAGTATTCTGTGACTTGATGGGGCATCATGCCTGGTGTCAGTATACTGTGACTTGATGGGGCATCATGCCTGGTGTCAGTATACTGTGACTTGATGGGGCATCATGCCTGGTGTCAGTATACTGTGACTTGATGGGGGGCATCATGCCTGGTGTCAGTATACTGTGACTTGATGGGGGGCATCATGCCTTGTGTCAGTACACTGTTACCTGATGGGGGCATCATGCCTGGTGTCAGTATACTGTGACTTGATGGGGGGCATCATGCCTGGTGTCAGTATACTGTGACTTGATGGGGGGCATCATGCCTTGTGTCAGTATACTGTGACCTGATGGGGCATCATGCCTGGTGTCAGTATACTGTGACTTGATGGGGGGCATCATGCCTGGTGTCAGTATACTGTGACTTGATGGGGGGCATCATGCCTTGTGTCAGTATACTGTGACCTGATGGGGCATCATGCCTGGTGTCAGTATACTGTGACTTGATGGGGCATCATGCCTGGTGCCAGTATATCTGTGACTTGATGGGGCATCATGCCTGGTGTTAGTATACTGTGACTTGATGGGGGGCATCATGCCTTGTGTCAGTACACTGTGACCTGATGGGGGCATCATGCCTGGTGTCAGTATACTGTGACTTGATGGGGGGCATCATGCCTGGTGTCAGTATACTGTGACTTGATGGGGGGCATCATGCCTTGTGTCAGTATACTGTGACCTGATGGGGCATCATGCCTGGTGTCAGTATACTGTGACTTGATGGGGCATCATGCCTGGTGCCAGTATATCTGTGACTTGATGGGGCATCATGCCTGGTGTTAGTATACTGTGACTTGATGGGGCATCATGCCTGGTGTCAGTATAGTGTGACTTGATGGGGCATCATGCAGAATGCTACAGACTAATAATTCCTTGCCTGCCAGACCCAGGCCATTATTTGGAAGGTTACGCTTTTTTTTTTTTCTGTTATCTTTTCTCAAAAATAAAAAATAACGAAGAATCACTCATGCAGACACCTGTGCCCCAGTTGGAAACTGTGCAAGAGCCATTTTTCTCGCTAATGAAACCGTGTCTGGCCGGTTAACGGCTTGTGTGGATATAATGAGGACTGACAGTGACGACAGCCTGAGAAGTGGTGGCTGCATCATTCGCAGACGCATATTCTGCGATGAGTCATACTTAAGCCTTATCTCGCCGAATTGTTATTATCTTCCTTGTTTGCAGTCTTCAGTTTTCAGACCTGGCTTACCCACTGATTTTTCCCACGCTTGCTCATGCATGTAGGTGGACCTGTTGGGCAGTCATGTAGAACTTTCGCTGAAGGTTTCACGAGGTTAGCATGCTAGAGGAGTGCAATGACCCAAGAGTCTCGACTCACCGATGCGGTCGCTGTGAGCTCTAGTCCTGGTCATGCCAGCTTCCTCACTAGTCATAGGTGGGAAAGTCTGCCAGCAACCTGCAGGTAGTTGTGGGTTTCTGCTGGGTTTCCTCCCAATGGCTAGCATTGTATTATTGAAATATTGAGGAGTATGGCATCAAATACTAATTAAATAATTAAACTAAGTTAATTAGTTTATTTATTTAGTCCCTGTTAAATGCCATGTATACTAAATAAATTTTAGCATACACTATGTCAGTTTTTTATGTGGAGGAAATCATAGCTCCTGGAGAAACTTACCTCCCTTGGGTCATTTGAAATCCAGCCAGGCCAACCGTTCCACTTGACATATGTCATATTGGTGAAATAGTGTCAAGCGGTCTCCAGTGAACTTCATACCAGACCATACTAGTTCACTGTTACCATGTAAAGGCCCGGAGAATAGTAGAAGCAAGGGAATATAGCCCTTCAATTAACCAGATCAAAGAACTCGCAGTAAAACCTTTAAATACATATCTACTAGGCCAGAAGAAATGATAACGACCTTAAATTCATAGCTGTAAATATTCCAAATTTTAGAATGTGTAAGACGTTGATGTATAAATATACATCATCAGTTTATAATATGAATATCAAAGTTTTATGTTTGAACATTTACATTTGATAACCCTGCGTATATGTTTATTTACCCTATGTAACTAACGTTTAAGGACTACAAATATGTTTTTATAGTGTTTTGTGTTTTTAAATTTCCATATGTGTGATATAGTTCTAATGTAGAGGTAAATAATTATATGTGTTTTGGAGAATCTTGGTTGGAGACAGGAGCTATGTCCCTTGATACAATTTCCATTTACCAAAATTGCCTCAGAACAGTTTGATGGCAGATAAATTGAGAAAATTGTAGTATTGTATTTTTATGTTGTGTCCCTGGGGCTATTTAAAATTTCTGCCTCTGATGTGTTATGTATAAATCTTATAATATTGTGTTCTTGTTCTTGCACTTGTTGAGTATAAAATAAATAATTAATTCATTGCACTTTACAGCTCAACCTTTGGGTGTTCTGTTGCATAACCTTTTTGTCAGTGTTTATATATAGCATTGGGTCTGCAGCAAGGTGCTGTTTTTTGCCATCTGCTGTTTTGACTCTCTTTTTGCAAAGTACTCATCCACACTTGTTACAAACTTTCTGCCAAAAATCTGAAATTGTGAGAAGTAGCTTTGATGTTAAGGTTATGTTACATAAGAATGTCTGCACACTTTTGAGACTCTGGAAAACTTGAGATCAGATCTAAACAGGACCTGATGCTCATTGCTGTATGAAGAGAAAAGAGGCAGGAAAAAAGGGGGGGGGGGTGTCTGAAGCTGGGAGCAGGTGGAATTGATATAAAATCTGGCACTCACTCGCGACGTCTCAAGTGGGAGAACACGCTTTCAGACAGCTAGTTCCTGTGATTCTGCGCATGTGGAAAACAGACCTTTTTTTGCTGTTGTTTGAACATGCAAGTCCTTTTTTTCTTTTTTATTGGCAATCTTAATTCTGGTGGGAAAGATGGCAAAGGGATAGGGACATAAATATTGCACGTAGCCACGACACAAGATACAAACAGGAAGGTTAGAAACTAAGCCAAGATTAAATTGCTGCGTTTGTGATGGCTTAAGTATGATACATGTATCAGGAAGTAATCATTATTGCAAGAAGTGCAAAGGCGTGCAGCTTATAACCTTGAAGCATTTAATAAAATCTTCACGTTTTGACGTAGAATTTGTAGATTCCCACACCGTCTGACTATTCGTAAGGGCGTTCTGGAGACATTCTGGTGTGGACGTCACTTCTAAGGCCGTTTGTGCATCGGTCCTGTGAAGACTGCAAGTCTGCACATCACAGTAACTTGCCGTATGTTGCTGACTTTCTTTGGCGCGTTGGCTTCATCCACAAAACTGACATCCATTCATTAAACAATAATCAACCCCTCAACAAATGTCAGCACGCATAGGAAAGATCAGGGAAGTGTCACTATTGTGCTGGAACTGAAATGATGTTAAAAGTGATGTTAAAACTCCAGCGAAACAAAATGTATGATACCCCAAAATCATTGTACACTCAACACTGTACACTTCTCATTCCTGCCCAATACAGTTCTAGGTACATGTATGCACCCTGCATTATATCTCCCCTTAAACACCCTCAAACTAAGCTAACCAAATTTTTATAATTTGTATGATAGATACTAGTAGCACGGAAAGGTAAAAATTATATTTTTGTCCCATTTGTGGGGGGAGAGGGGGCGAAAGTAAAGAAAAACAGTAGATATGATCTCAGATGCACTAATGGAGTGAGAAAAAGAAAAACTGTGTATTCCTGTTACAGTCACTTTTATATTATCTGAAAAGAGCAGACCAGATGTCCCAAAAATTAAAAAAATTAGGGTAGGTTTAGTTCAAAGTGTGCTTGCACCTGTGGTTGGGTATATACCAAAAGTCTGTGTAAAGCTGTTCAGTTGGTTACAGAAAAACCAACAGTAAAAACATAAAAACCCAATAAAAGCAAGAAAACAGATACCTAAAGAAACTCTGCAGGTAACGAATGCTGCAACCGTTAACCTGGCATGTGAAAAGTCAATATATACAGGTGTATAATTACTTGCAGTGTATGAGCAGTAAACAACCCAAAAATTCACCTGTGACCAAGTTGCTTACTTGGCTTCATTCTGAGAGCTGTTGATCTTAGAATGGTGTTTTGAGGTTTGTTTGGAAGGTAAGATGGTATTCTAGTGGGAAAAAGCAAGTTTCATATACCAGAAGTAATACATTACAAGATTTATCTACCCTTAAAAACGCACTGATTCAGCAACATTTTGTGTGCATTAGTAAAACCACTAGGCCACCTGCACTGAGCTGCATGCTCAAACAAGCGCCGTCTTCAGACAGATAAAAGCGTTCATGCTCACAAGATGAAATACACGGCACCTGTCTTCACTTTGTCAGTTTATCTGTCGGCCTGAGCCGCAGGGGATGAACTTTGCCTTTTTGTTGACCTGCACCGAGTGAGAAAAAAAAGTTACGCATATATACTGCTTGTGAAAAAAAAAAAAAAAAAAAAAAGGGGATGTGGGTGGGGTGGGGAGTGTAAATGCAATGTAGCACGATGCCATGTATTGTCAGAGTTAAGATCACCTGGAAAACCTGCTCATGACTACTGGTTCCTTTTGCTCATCATGATGTAAATGCATGTGTCATGTATTTAAGTTACACAGGTATGAATTTATTATAGATACGTTCGTGATGTAATGCATTTAGCATTTTTAATGTGCATTGCTAGTGAAAAGAGTCCCTCTCGCCATGAAGTATGGTGAAAAGATGATTGATCAGTCAATGTGGAAAAAACATTCTTGCACAGATTGCATGTGTTTTAGATAAGGGTAGCAATTACATGTTGCCCATTTTCTAGGTTTTTTGGGAAAATATTGATTGTGCAATTACTAAAGATAGTTTTTCATGTTTCTGAAAAGTTAGTGGTTGGTAATTGTGCCAGACATCTCCCATGTTTTTGGAAAATAATGAGTAGTATGTAGAGGTAACTTATCCCAGGCAATTTTCAGGTTTTGGGGAAGTTAGTGGAAGGCAATATCCCAGATAATTGCAAAGCGTTTTGGAAAGTTTCTGGTACACAAATGTCCGAAACAGTTGTTAGGGTTTTTTAGAAAATTTTTGGTTGGCAAATCTCTTAGTCGGTTCCAAAGTTTTTGGAAAGTTGGATGCATACAGCGTCGCAGATAATTCCCAGATTTTGACAAGCAATTGTCCCAAGCATTTTCCAGGTTTTTGGAAAGTCATTGGTAGGCAATTGTCTGAAGCAGTTGATGGGTTTTTTGGAAGGTTATAGTAGTAGTTAGTTGTCTCAAAGAGTTCCCAGGATCTTGGAAAGTTACCGGTACCCAATTATCTTTTGTAAACATTTCCAAGGGATTATGATTTTCTATGTTGAACAATACCTGCTGCAGACGAGCGACATACATGACTGACTTAAAGGTCTATTTCTGACAGCTGTGTGATACTTCAGGGTCTCTTTCTGTATTGTTATAAGATTTTTATGATGATGGATTCCCAGTGTTAGGAATTCTACCCTGCAAATGTACACATCAAATACTGAGATGACCTTTCAAACATCATCAAGTTTGTCACACAACATTCTGACTGGTACGTTTACCTCCCCAAATAACATTCTCTTGTGCTCTTTATTTCCACAAATAAAAGGGTTTTAACTTGTATGCTTGGAAGATTTGCTTTTATAGTTTATATAATTTATATAGAGGTTAAATATCAGAATGGTCTTTAATGATGAATGCGCTATTTCACATAATTTATAGGTATTACTTTGGTGATTACATTTTAACTGCTTCAAACTCAAACACAGTGATGTAGGAAAAAGAAACACTTTTGTTTCATGACGTTCCATTCTGAGCTCAGTGGTATGAGGTCACCATACAGGTATAGTAAACTTTTACAGTTGGATGCAACAATAAGACACAACTTCATAGATATATCCGGGTCAGCTTGAGTGGCCTAACCTTACCATTGCTTGATGTAAATGCATCTCTGCAGAGGGAGTAAGAGAGATCTGCGGCATAAAAATGCTGTTTTTTCCACTTTTTCTTCAGTTTTTTGGGTAGAATAGGCTTTAACACCTTCGTCTTGGTATTTTTTGTGTAACGTGATACCGCTGGACCTTGTTTTGCACCTCATCAAATCTGATGAGTGAAATTCAACTGGAAACAAGGTTCAGTGGTATTGGGTTACACAACAAAATGTTTCTAAATGACCCGATTAATCTGATGTGCGGCGCCTCATTTTAAAATTTCAACTCATCTTTCTTCGTGTTAAAATGAATATCAGTGACTAGATAAAGAATCGCTATTTCGTGAATACCTTCCTAGCATTTCTCAACTTCTGAGCTATGTATGATGATTAAGAAATTGCATCAACCTTATCATGAAGAAAAGTGCAGCAGTGTATTAAAATTTTGCAATGAGATAATTTGAATTTTCTATTAATATGTCTTGCAATTATGGGAAGATCTGCGAGCAACGTTCAGGTCAACGGTTGTGAGTTTCCTCTGGGTTCAGACTGGTTTCCTCCCAACATAAAACTGGTCACTGTGAAATATTCTTGAAATAGAATTGAAAAAACCTTGGAAAAGGTGCAGTTGCATGTGGAAGTAGAAACCATCATGTCAAGCCAGATAGGAGTGAAATAATGTTCCAGGCAAATGACTGAAACAAATTAAGGTGCACACAAGCTAAGAAGTAAACAAGTTGAATATGTGAATAGGGGAGTTTCGAGATCGAACTGTTTTATCGCTAAAGGTAAGAAAAACCTTGCTGTACCATGTGACCTATCAGAAATGTCAGGCAACTATTTCTGATTACATTTACTATAACATGGGTGTCTAAGAAAAAGTTTCAAAAAAAAGGTTAGTTAGGCTAGGCGTATGACAGGGAAAATTGAGGAGCTGGAAATTTTTTAATTTACGAAGCCCCTGATTGAAGGAGCGGTCGTTTGTACCTCCCTAACACGACAAGACAGGTGATTGGCAAATTAAACTCAACAAAATTGCCTGACATTTTTGACAAGCCATATGACACAGTTGAACTCTTTTGACCTTCTACGACAAAAGAGTTCGAACTCAAAAGTCCCCTATTGTGAGCTTTTGACTGTTTTGGGGTGTTTGTTGTTATTTTCCTTTTTAATGGCAAGCTGGCAGTGTCCAAGTTGTTAATGTGTTTGTCAGTTGCCAATACCCTTGTTGGAATCAAATGTATTCCTTATTTATGACCACATCTGCACTTGTAAATAGAGGGATTAAGCTCCACTAATTTGTAAGACATGTACACTTGTTTGTGATGACATGAAGGACCAGTCCATTTGGCCAAGATGATTTGACTGGATAATACTGTGTTCTGCAGGAACGTGTTAGTCTGAGTGTAAAAAAATATTATTTACATAGCGGTAAAAGAAAAGGTTGTATTCTCGGCAAAGGCAGCTGTTTCTCCACAGTGCTCTTATAAACAGAGGGTGATTGATAATGCATCTGACAGAGATTTTGATGTTTCTTCTATCTGGCCGTTCGTGTTTCTTCCATTTCACGGAGGCAGATTTTACACCTCTTTGATATCTCTCTTGCCATCAGACACAGACAGCAAAGTAATGACCCTTTCATGCCGTTGTTTAAATCTGCTTCCTATGGCCTCCCTCACAACCCTGCCAAATACTTCCCACTTGAAACTCGTCAAGCTGACATTTCAAGAGGCTGTTTTTTACTTGGAGGCCGCGGCGTTTTATGTAAAATAAAAACGGCTCCAGAGATTTCCAGTTGTGAGCTGAGCTCTAAGCTCTTTAGTTTTATATGGCCTGGCTTTGTCAACACTCTTGTGATGCCTACACAACTTGTGAGAACTATATCAGTTTGTATTATTGCTTACCTAATTACTCAGGCATGCCCTGAAATTCTTACAGCCTGTTCGTGTGTGAAAAGAAATCTACTTCTAATGCTGGCATTCAGTGAAATTAAACTGATAATTTTGGGGGTTTCAGGAGCCAACCCCAGGCAAAGCCACTGTGTTTTCAACGAAGTGGGTTTATCCACAGGGGAGATAACTCCCCTGTTGTCGCTGTAACTGTAGGTTTCAGACCCTTTAATGTCAGCTGTCATTGCAGTCATGTCAGCTTTGATCAGTTGTACAGTTTCACTAATATGCACATTTCAAGATACTAGGCTGCAACAAGAGAGTGATGTCCCTTCGTGATTTGACCTCAAATCTTGCTTTACTGCATGGTATATAGGATCAGTCATCAATTTCAACATGGCTGGGGTCGTTTAATTGAGAAATAAAACATCGCTTGCCATGCTCAAATCACCTAGATAAAGCACAGGATGGGAGTTGTCCGAGAAATGAGGGGCGCTGGCGTTGAATTCTCAAACAGTGGACAACTCCTGTCTGCTGTGTGTTATCTGAGTGATTTGAACATGGCAAGCTACGTTTTATTTCTATTCCAACATACCATGAGGAAATATTACAGCCTATCTATTCCCTCTCCCCTTTTTGTTAATATGTAGATGTCCAAGTTTGTACTGTTATAGTTTTAGGCAAGTTCATGTCAGTGATACGGGTGTGACAAGGCACAGCGTGCAATGCATGTCTTAAATTTTATACCCCAACGAACCTAAAAATATTATAGTCAGTGCTTATAAGTTCAAAGATAAATGCAAACAATTTGGTTCTGTAACATGTTTGAAAAATGCCTTTATTTGTAATTTTGTTGAAAGGAGGCGCACAAATTTTCTCAATGAAAGGTGCATACAAATCAAACACAACAATGTTCTTGTTACATCACGATCGCAGACAGACATCAGCTGATCGTGTTATGCAGGGGCTATGCAGGAGTTCAACGATTGTGGCGTTGTGCAGAAAATTTTAAGACAGTTGTAGAAAGTTGAATGAAATGTGAGTCCAGATGACGCAAAATTAGTGGAATTGGCCTGTTGTGCAGCCAGCTGAATGAGGACAGGCGTAATTGTCATATTTTGAACTGACGAAGAGGACGTATTTGGCGTGGTGGGAGAAGACGTGACAGTAGGCTGGGGAAAGTTGACATGGGCTAGTGCGTGTTGTTTGTCACCAGGTTGAGCAATAAATAACGACAGAACACTGATGATCTTCTTCTGATTTATGGGGCATTCCTCACCGTAAAATGTCGCAGGAAACTTTCATTTTTGTAGGCAGTTAGAAACACGATGCTGGGTGACTAAACTGGAACTGCGCTGTGGGAATACACACATCTACAGCTTCATCTGTGCAAAAACTAAAGAATCGGTGTGCAGCGTCGAAGGAATTCAAAATCAACAGTTGCAAAATGGGTGGAGGGGTCACACCAAGCCTTAAATCTGAAAATCGTTTGAAGTTGAGTAGGAACTGATATTGGAAAAATTTCACAGTTTCAATAATTTCCCTGTGGATTGTTAGACGAAACAGTCCCGCTATGACATTAATTTTTTTCTCGTTTAGTGTCATTTGTCTCTAGTGCATAATAATCGTAGTGTTTTATGATAATGTCAACGCCTGCCAAGGAAATGCATTTTTCACACAGGCATGATTCTGTCTAGTTTTTACTTTCAGTGGAAGTATAGTCTGTATGGTGGCACGGTGTAAATATTTTTTACATTCATTGAGATATGAGAGCAAAAAATGACCAACGTGAATCCTCATTACCACTTGGGCGCAAGGGAAATTTAATTACATGTATATCAATTCATCTTTCAGTCTGGAAAAATTTTAAGGCTGTATTAAAAGACTGTGAGGAAAGCAGACGTTCCAAGAGCACAGCCTAAACCCCCCCATTTTAGTAGGGACATAGAACAGTCCGAGGGTTCATGAGGTGCCTGTGTATGTGTTGCTATTTGAACTACGTTTTGCTCTCAGTTGCTTTTAATGTTAAAAGTATTGGAGGTATGCAGAATCGTGTAATCAACCAGGATTTGAATCTTCTGAATAATTATGTTCCTGGATTGTTTTGGGGGTTAAGATATTTGCCAAAAATGATGAAAATAATGACCGAAAATTTCGACCCAAAAAAGTGCATTTTTAAAGGCAAATTAGTGTCATAATTGTTTTTGTCGCTTAAGCTCACATTTTAAAGTAGGATATCTTTCTACCTACCAAACAAACATGAAAACACATTTATAAAATCAATAGAACTTTCATGGTCATGAAAAATAAGCAGCTTAATCATGGACAAAATTTTAGGTGTCAAAATGCCATGTGTCAAAAAGGCACTGACAAAAGTGGCAAGGACGTAGCACTACGCTTACTCTGATGTCTGACTTGCATGTTTAGAATAGTTGATATTGGTGCCTTGAAAATTAGATAATTACAGTAAATGACTGAAAATTTTGTCCATGACTGAGTTGCTCGTGTTGTGTAACTCTGAAAATTCTATTGATCTGCGTGTTTTGAGGTTTTGTCTGGAGAGTGATAGCGGCCAAACTAGTGCTGAAAATATGTAAGCTTCAAGTGACTCCCAAAGTAACATTTTAAAATTTATTTACTCCTGAAAATGTACTCGTTTGGAAAAAAATTTTAGGTTATTTAATCTACATGTAAGTCAGACAACTTCTTTCAAGTTGCGAGATTTACAGTTTTAAGTGACATGGACGTGTTTAAATTACCCTACAAGTCTTTAGCAGTTGTCACTTTGTTAGCAGTGTTGTCTGTGAAAATTGCATTTCTCACCTAGAAATTTGGTTAACAAGACATTTGAATTAAGTTACGATGCAGACTCAGTAATATGTGCCGACTGATTTGGGAATATCTGCCCTACAAGGCAATGCACCAGACGCCGGCCTAATTAAG
This sequence comes from Acanthopleura granulata, assembly GCA_016165875.1. Classification (NCBI taxonomy): domain Eukaryota; kingdom Metazoa; phylum Mollusca; class Polyplacophora; order Chitonida; family Chitonidae; genus Acanthopleura; species Acanthopleura granulata. The sequence goes on along the minus strand of JABBOT010000024.1, from coordinate 1,932,249 downwards.
TCAGGTAATGCATGTTTAGTTGATGGGTATTTAAGAGCCCACTTAAGAAATTTTTCATTTTTTATGATGATGGTCAGGGTTCTGTGGGAGGGGAAACAGGAGTGACGAGTGTCAACCACAGCGAGCGTGACAGGTGCATGACAAACCTCCTGACTTTGAGCTGCAGCAGAACCAGCCAGAGCTGCGTCGAATCAAGTTTGCCACCATCATGTACTGACTGAAATTATCCCCAAGGTTATGTTAAAGCGAAAGACCTCGTAAAAATGAGCTTAGGGTGAGTGAAAAGACCGTTGTAAACTGTGTCCGAAAATACCTGTACTGAATTTTTTAGTTTTCTTTTTCACCAAACTAAATGCTGTCAAATATTTTGATAGTAATTGTTGGGTTTTATGGACCATATTGATAATGTAGTTCACCAGTGACGTCACACAACTATGGATATACCTTTATGTTCAGCTCTCAATATTGTTCTTGTTAAGAGTACTCCTGTGTTGTTTGTCTGTGTATGGAAATGCTAACATGACATTACATTTCTGCTCTAGAGCCATAGAAGAGTCGACGTGACGTCACTCATGAACCACATCATCGGTATGGTTCAGTAAACCCACCATACAATCAAAACATTTCATTGTGTTTATTTTGGTTGAAAACAAATCTAAAAAATGCAGTGAAGGTATATTCAGATACAGTTTTTAATGGTCTTCTCACTCACCATAAGCTCATTGTTACGAGCTTACGAGCTTTAAACATTGTGCAAGCAATCAAAGAAACAGATTGTTCATGAACAGAATTTTTCAAAAGTATCCATGTGGTTGTGTCAAAAATGTGGTATAGGTTTATGTTTTCTTCAATTCTTGCCAAATTATACTACATGATAAAGGTTCTTTTATTTTTGTATTATTCGTCACATCATATCGAACAGGTGGCTGACTTTCTACATCATGTATTGTGAATATCTACATACACTAACGCATGCATGCGGTGTACTTATGTGCATGTCATGTAGGGTATTTGTGTACATGTCATGTAGGGTATTTGTGTACATGTCATGCGGTGCATTCGTGTACATGTCATGCGGTGCATTCGTGTACATGTCATGCGGTGCATTCGTGTACATGTCATGCGGCATATTTGTGTGCATGGTATACAGCGTATTTGTGTGCATGGTATACAGCGTATTTGTGTGCATGTCATGCAGCGTATTCGTGTACATGTCATGCATTCTTATAGACAACCATGTATAGAGTTGCTAAGCAAGCAGCTCTGAAAGTCGTGCTGTCGGATGGCTCCTTTAATTTTTCATCAATGGCCATTCATCTATAAACAATGTAAGTAACTACAAGATGACCTGGATGTTTTTGTCAGTGTTGCTACTGTTATGAACTGGGTCCTGTAAAACTGAGATTCTATTTATTCATGAATGTTGACTATTAATGCATGCATGACAAAACATGATGTTTGCACCTTGACGTCAAAATTTTATTTCTGGATACCATTGACATGCAATGAAATTGACGATGTGTAACGAATGATGGCCATTTTGCAACATGAAAGCCTCAGAGGTTCATCTTCGTGGTGTTACGGCTGAACGTGTACTACTCAGTTAAAGTATGACTATGATAAATGGTAAAATGCTGTCCTGTTTGTAGAGGTGTCAAACGATAACCAAATCAGATCCAAAAACTGAAGCCGTATCAAAATGAAAAATTATATCACAAAGCCATTCCCTTTTGTGCAGTTCAGTGAAAGATTTCTCAGAAGGGCTATATATATATATATATATATATAATTAAATTCAAAGCACATATTGAATCCTGCAAGCTATATATATATATATATATAGCTTGCAGGATTCAATATGTGCTTTGAATTTAATTGTTTGTATGTACTGCATTAAAATCATATCCAAAGCCATGATGGAGATTCAGATTTCATAGTCTGACAGTGTGAAATTCTGTGAAGTGATAGTGATTTGTCATGTACTGTCTTTATAAATTTCATCCTGCTGAAGGAATGTCAAAGTACGCATGGACGGAACAGGCTATAAATTTCTATCTTAGTGACGGTTAAATGCACTGTGTCGGCACCGATCAGCGGGCTATAGAATTAGTGCCTTATTTCCGGATACTTCCTCTGAATGCTCCAACAGTCCAGCCCAGAATTTCGCATGGCGTTAAGAACACCCGCTGGCAGGCACAAGTCACTCAAGCTTGAAATGACGCAGGCTTGACGTGGACCTACAGAGAGCGCAATCAATTTGGGACTCTTGGAATCGGCATCCATCACGGCCAAAGGTGTTTCGGTGGTAGCTTGTAACAAATTGGACTATTTTATTCGTTGGCAACCAAATCGGCACCTCCATGACAGGGAGGTTCTCACAGATTTTTGCTCGTTTGATCATTAGTTATTTGCTTGTGGAAGAAATCCGCAGGGAATCGCAGAGCCGTTATGAATTTGCAAGTGGAAAACTAATAGACCCCTAAGCGCAAAGTGACGCACTAGCTCTCCGATAACCGCTGAATTTTTATGCGCCCTTTTTTTGAGGGAGGGTGCGAATCGTTTGTGTGATAATTGCTCAATCAGTCATTGCAACCATTTCCATTCTTCTCCTGGATGCCAGTGCGAAATTCGATCCCCCGTTTGATGGCAGTTTAAAGACAGCCTCCCTAAACGCTATAACGCAGGAAACCTATTATGTGCCAGTTTGCATCTTAGCAGTGAAATTTTTAAGTAAAAACATGCCACTTAACCTATTGTTATCATAGATCTAAAGTTCATCCATCTGTCTATTTTTAACAATGCACATGTGCATGTATAAATACTGTCTCCAGGAGACAATATGTATGTAGCTTAACAGAAAAGGCTACATTTTAAGGAAGTATGCATCATCTGAAAGGCTGTTTTGTGCTGATTCCAAATGAGATCTTCATTATCTTTTGGCATTTTTTTACGCTGATTAAAACAGAAATAAATATTGAGGTGATATGGTGGACTTTTTCGGACATATTAAAGCGCAGGGATGTCACAGATTCTTTTTAGCTGAAAAACATCCTCAGAGGGCTGTCTACGATATACATGAATATACATGTAGTACAACACGCTGTATCTGTATTTAATGTGGAAATATAACAGTTACAGCATGTTTAGTGGCAAAACAAGAATCTGTTACATCACTGTGCTTCAATATGGTCCAAATAGTCTATTGTAGCAGCCCAGTCTTTATTTCCATTTTAATCACTGTTGAAAAATGTGAAGAAAGGTTAAGACCCGATTTGGAATCAGCACGAAATTGCCTTTCAGATGGTGTGTACTTTCTTAAGGTGTGACCTGTTCTGTTAATTTTGTAAAGTCACATATATTCATTATATATTCATATATTCATTGGAGTGTTAGTGCAAGCGTGGTAATTATATGAAGGCTTTTGAAGGAGAAACGGGCTTTGATTGATTGATTGATTAACTTTCTATACTAAGGGTTGATAAACTCAGGCAACAAACAGCCTGCTGATCTTCCCTGAGGTCCTGTCATTCTCACATCCTCTCACTCACACTTTCAGTCTTGCCTAAAGTTATGCTTAAAAGTGCATGAAGAAATAGTACGATAATCGTAGAACAATGAAGAGGCCATGTTTAACATTAAATTAACATTTACCAAAGAATATGTATTCTATTTACACATGTTAATACAGAGTAGTTGTCATGCCTGTTGTATATGCAGTCTTGGCAGCGCTATTATACATACACTGTTAAGAACTGCGTGATTATTTATTAACTGTTAAATACCTAGTTTTTATTTCAATGATATAATCTCATGTGCCGTAATTAAAATCATGTCAGTTTGTATAATGTATGTATTTAATAGAATAATTAGTTCCCAAGCTAATAACAATCTCATAGCAATCTGGTTTGGAATTACCCTATTTCTTCTAATTTTTTGGACATGTGGTCTCTCCTTCCTAGCTGATATACATTTAATTGTAACAGGAATACACAGTTTCTCGTTTCTTACATAGTAAGGCCATCTAGTGAACAACATACCCGTATCTTTATTTCGTGGAAAAAAAAAGAAGAAGAAAAAAAAAATGAGGAGAGAAAAGTATTTTTTTGCTTTGAGGCAGTATTGTTGTCTGTCCCCCAAATCAGAGAAATTATCATATAGCATGGTCTTGGTTAATATTCCACTGCTGCTGTATCGAAGTTGAATTTATCCATTTCACAGCATGCATGCTGTTCGAAAACTTCAACACTTTATTTTTTGTTATCAAACGTCATGATTGATAACATTTCCTTTAAAACATGGCTACTCAAAAACCTGATTGATTGTTTAGTCCGAGAAAAAAACTAAACATCCTCTGATCAGTCACGGCAGCATGATGCCGGTTCTGATTGGTTGATGGCTGGTTGAAGAAAAGAGGCCATATAATATTTACTGAACTTGAATTGAAAGCATGTCAGGCTGCTGATGTTAAAGTGGTGAAATTTGCTAACGAGCTGATTGGATTATAAACAGGATTTAATTTGTCTGTTAATGGTTAACGGACAGAACTACCCAAAAAATGCATGTATGAATGTAATTATTCTAGTTGTAATGGTTTTTTCTATGTAACTAGACATATCTTTGATTTATTTATTTGATCGCTGTTTTACGCCGTACTCAAAAATGTTTCACTCATACGACAGCGGCCAGCATTATGATGGGAGGAAACCGAGTAGAGCCTGGGGGAAAACCACGACCATCTGCAGCTTGCTGGCAGACCTTCCCACGTACGGCTGGAGAGAAAGCCAGCATGATCTGGTCTTGAACTCAAAGCGACCGCATTGGTGGGAGGCTTTGGGTCATTGTGTTGCGATAGCGCGCTAACCAACTGAGCCACGGAGGCCCCCCACCATACATATAACACATTAGCACTAAAATGTGCTTCTTATGAAACAATTCTGGATCACAACTAAAACCACGGGAAGCTATCACATGCTACAGTGATGATGCTACAGTCAGATTAATGTTTGTTCTTGTGACATACAAATTATTTAAGACCTAGGAAAAAACTCGGTCAAGTTCACCTTCCAGCCTGCACATACAAACTCCGAGGCTACTTGATACAGGTGGCCATCTGGCTGGTCCCTTAATTCAAAGGCCTGTATTACACAAGGGCTGGACGATGGCTATTCCTGTCCCAGCATGCTAGGAAATAGCATCTTCTCAGGAGAAGACCCCATTATCTCTGTCTTCTGAACAAACATTTGCCCCATCGATTTTTTTGTTCAGGACGTTGAGTGGTTTTGTATAATGGCAGCTATTTGGTAGGGTGATGTTCTTATATACAGTGTGTCTTAATTAAAGCATAAAAGCTGTAATTTGTAAAGAGAGAAATGACTAAGTGCCATGCTATATATTATGTGCATTATTTTGAAACTTATTTTATGTATGTTTGAATTAATCTTTTTGGGTGAATGGCTTTTTATTTTCTGAGTATAGTGCTGAATGCAAGACATTAAGATGTACTTTCGTATACTACGATCTAATTTACCTTGTAAAACTTGATGCTAAATTTTTGGTAATATTATGAAGTTGTGATTGAGTTAAGTGCAGTACCAGAGTGCTTCTTCTGAAAGTTTTCAGAATTTATTTATTTATTTGATTAATATTTAATGCCCAAACTTAGAAACTGTTATATGTATGACAATAGCCAAGTGGCTAACATGCACTCATGGGTGGAGGAAAACAAGGTTAAATGAATTTACCGTGCAAAACTCTGCCAGGTGCGACGCAGTTGCACGACCGTGAGAATTTACAAGGCGTGCCATGCACGTGCGACATCAGTTAACCAGTTGTCGTCATCCAGGCCTCTCAAACAACAGGAGTGAGAGAATCTTAGCTGTATGGACATCAGTAAATTGAGAATGTCTCGCAATTATGCTTGCCATGCTAATATGCCATGCATCCCCGTTTGATCACCTCCTCCATTGTTTTAAGAAATGAGAGGTTATGAGAGAAGTTATGGGGAGACAGGTGGCAGAGATAAGTTTACTAGACTGATGAGGACTTGATAACATGTGACCTCAGCATTAACACTTTGCAGTATTTTGATGATGAAGCAGTGAACATGTTCACACGCCTCATGTCAAAGATGTCACATGCCAAGTGCATGGGAATATCCATTAAACTGAGAACATGCTGGTAACGAGTATGCAACATTTTGAGACAATTCGATCCAGCTGTGTGACACACTGTGACAAAGTGCAAATGGTGCTTCACAGGTGACATACTGTGACAAAGTGCAAATGGTGCTTCACAGGTGACATACTGTGACAAAGTGCAAATTTTGCTTCACAGGGGACTTACTGTGATAGAGTGCAAACGGTGCTTCACAGGTGACAGACTGTGACAAAGTGCAAACGGTGCTTCACAGGGGACATAGTGCAAACGTTGCTTCACAGGGGACATACTGTGACAGAGTGCAAACGGTGCTTCAAAGGGGACATACTGTGACAAAGTGCAAATGGTGCTTCACAGGTGACATACTGTGACAGAGTGCAAACGGTGCTTCACAAGTTACATACTGTGACAGTGCAAATGGTGCTTCACAGGTGACATACTGTGACAAAGTGCAAATGGTGCTTCACAGGTGACATACTGTGACAATGTGCAAATGGTGCTTCACAGGTGACATACTGTGGCAAAGTTCACATGGTGCTTCACAAGTGACATACTGTGACAAAGTGCACATGGTGCTTCACAGGTGACATACTATGACAGAGTGCAAACGTTGCTTCACAGGTGACATACTGTGACAGAGTGCAAATAGTGCTTCACAGGGGACTTACTGTGACAAAGTGCAAATGGTGCTTCACAGGTGACATACTGTGACAAAGTGCAAATGGTGCTTCACAAGTGACATACTGTGACAAAGTGCATACGGTGCTTCACTGGTGACATACTGTGACAAAGTGCAAACGGTGCTTCACAGGTGACACACTGTGACAAAGTGCAAATGGTGCTTCTTACAGGTGTTAGTCATTTTAGTGTGTTTCATCTGGTAACATTCCTTTCTTGAATCATGTAAAAATGTGACAAATTGGACATGTTTGATTAAATGTGACAAGTATAACAATTGCCACAAATAAAAGCATTGATGAGTCATTCAGTTTATTTATTTGATTTATTTGATTGGTGTTTTACGCTGTACTCAAGAATATTTTACTTATACGACGGCGGCCAGCATTATGGTGGGAGGAATCCGGAGTGGTGGGAGGAGTCCGGCGGAAACCCACGATCATCTGCAGCTTGCTGGCAGACCGTCCCAGGCACGGCCAGAGAGGAAGCCAGCATGACCTGGCCTTGAACTCAGAGTGACCGCATTGGTGGGAGGCCTGAGTCATTGTGCTGGGATAGCGCGGTAACCAGCTGAGCCACGGAGGCCCCCTGAGGCTTTCAAGTAAATGTATGTACATATATACCCTGACCTATATATTGTATGTAAGTTACAAAGTTTAAATACATTGTTAATAAATGTAATGGTATATTCTGTTTATAATGTAACCTCAACACCACCCCTACACATCCTTGTTCCGAAATGGATGTGATAGACACTTTTCTTGACACCTTTTGAAAAAAATTTCTGTTACCTACATTCTATCCATTTCAAAATTATGTGATAATGCCACGGTTGACATGATGGTGTTTTAACAGTAAGGTGAAACAATCTTTTGCAGATGTCAATAAAATTTGATGTGTCCCAGGAGTGACGATATTGATCTTTCTGAGCTGCTGTATAATACATGTGTCAGCATGGAAGAAACTGACCAATAGTCTCCACCATGAACTTTGACCCCCCCCCGGATTTGAACGTAGATTAATGGTGAAGACTAAATATAGAATGGCTGGCCCAGCCGACCATGGTCTCAGGGATGGTCACTATACCAAATCCTGGCCGGCCCCCACCTCGATGGCGCTGTGTTCATAGGTTTTCGGTCATTGACTTAGTTCCAGATAAGCGCCCATCACTGTGAGGCTCTGGGACAAGAAACCCACGTCACAGAGCTTCAGCGGGTCAGCTGTCACTACAGATAACTGGTTTGTGGGCACTCTGCGCGATGGTATTGCCTTTATTCCAACAAGGCAGGCGCTGATTGTCAAGACACTGGCCCATTGATCATTATAGACGGAGGCGTCTAACCATTCCCAGTCTGAATCCATATACGTTGCAGTCTGTGGTGTTATTGCGTCTTTTACTTGGTTTTTACTCAAGAACAATGAAAGGCTACAGGGACAGTTTAATGAGGATGTAGATGGCACATTCTTGTCTATGGTTGTCCTCGAGTACCGAGTATTAGATTTGCCGTTCGTAGCTGCAGCAGTTACAAATGTCAAGGGTCAGGTCTGTGTGACTATGAATTGTTGATGGAATCAACTTGTTTTTGGTTCATGCCAATGTAGACCAGAATTAAAGCAACCTGTGACAGGACAGATTAACAGAGAAGACTAAATTTGTTCTCAGTCTCCCTTGATCTATGAATTTAGCAGGAAAAAGGAAATCGCGGCTCGTTACCATAATACAGTACAGAATTGCATCAGAACTGTACAGTTGCAAAAAATCTTCTCCATTTGCAAACATTATTCAGTGACCTTTATTTGAAGGAGCTTTCTGAATTTCACCTAATTACGCAAGAGCTTGACACTACTTCTATTAGCGATGGGTTTTGTCATGCGTGAAATATGAATATGTATGAGGCACACATTCAGTTGGCCTATAAATAGAATGTTAATTATGTAAGCAGTATTGACTTTTAGCTAATAATTGCTAATGCTAAAAACTTGCTGCCGATATAATTTAATTTAATACGTAGGCCTAAAATTACATGATTAATAAAAGTATCTTCAAGGAATTTTAAGATTTGATTTAGACTGTAATGTAAGTTGGAATACAACCATCTGAAGTGTAATTGTTAGTATGGAGATAGTAAACTTCTCTTCTGTGTGTAATTCAAGGTAAAGTGAATGAATTCACATGGGAAAAAAAATGGAATTGCAGTTTTTTCCTCATCAGTACACTGAAAGTGTGATCGTTTTGGCCCAAGGTGTCTGCAAGCCGGTCAATATGTTATTTATACATTAGCTCCCATAACCTTTTGAAATCTGCATCCATCACCTCTTAATCAGGCTCTGAAATGCATGTAGGAGTTGCAAGCCTGGAATAATCAATACAAGTCTTCACATGAATTGCCTGGCTTTCTTTAGCAGAATTAAAGCACCTATGGTCACAGTAATTGACTGAAATCCCCCCCTCCCAACCCACGGGTAAGTTATGTACTTTGCCAGGTTCTAAGATCTCTGTTCAGCTTTATAGAAAGGTGTATTGAGGTTTGTTGGAAAGATAGGATGATTTCCTGTTGGAAAAAGTAATTCTTCATGTCATTTCTTTGACAATTGAAATGCACCATTCTGAAGCAAAGGTTTAGGATCATTGACTACTGTTTGGAAATGGTTCAGTCATGTGAGGTTTCACTCTCATGGCATGTACATGACATAATGCGGACCAATGCTCAGTTGTTTTTTTTGGGGGGGGGGGGGAGAAGCGGGGTCAGAAGGATTGTCGGGCTGCCATTATCGCCGCAGGTCTTGCTGAATGACATGGCTGAAACGGTGAAAACTCTGGTTGGCTGTGGGGACCATCAGGCTTGATCAGTGAACTCGAATGAGTTCAAATTCAGCTGTTGCACGTTTGGCTGCCCTTTTAATTCAATGAGTAGTTATCCAAAGGTTATTGGTTTTAACCGGGGCTCTACAGTTTCCTCTACAAATGAATCAGAGTGATTCTTTGTAGGTGAGAACTTTTTGAGCCTGGCATTTAACATTGGTGAAAATAACTGATGGTCAGATACACTGGACTGCTGAGGTTTGCGAGTTCAAACGCCATTCTGGCTGCTTAGGTAGAGTCCTGTCGTGAGGAGACCCATGAGGAATTTGGCAAAATGCCTGATACCAGTTTCTTAGAAATGGCATCCCTGTGGTGTATGAATAAGATGGCCACGCGGCAAAACCAGGCAGCCATCAAAAGTTGAAAATACTGAAGTTTCATTTTCCCGATATTGCTTTCTTGGAATCAGTCAATAATTTAAGTTTTTATGATTTCTTTGAAATCTTTATATTGACATGGCCTAACACAATTGTCAGTGAGCTCAATTAAGGCTTGTAAGATGTGATACTTGGAATACGTCTCTGGATTCCTGTAACAGAGCGCTGTTTATTTCCATTTTTCTGTATCCGTGGATGGGACTGACCGGGACATGTCATAAGGCGATCACATCAACACTTATTACTTTGTCAACAGGGGGGGTCATCTCTGAAGTTGGACCTTTATTGATGGCCATCTGTAAGGTCATCAATCTGTTACCTAGCTGAGTTCATAGGCTGTGAAGACCCTGTAGCTATGAACTTGTGCTTAAGGACAAGTCATTGTTGAGGGGAAAATCTCATCTGCTCTTCTTCACTGTTTAATAAGTCTTTGTCTAGAATATTGAAGGTCTAGGCTGAAGGGATGAGGCATGGTGGGCCTTTACAGATAGCCCTATGTATACTATAAACAGAAAATCTTAATTGCCCACTCAGAACATTTTCATGCAGAGAATTAATTAAGTTCAATATAATGGATTGAATTCAGTGATTTAATTAATTCTTATCAGTATAAAATCCTGTTCACATCGGGGTTGGATGGTGTGATTGACTGGAAGAAGTTAAAATAGAAAAACACAACGGCACCCACTGCATCCCTATCTTTTTGGGTCACCATGTTTGATACACAGTTTCTCCAGCCAAGAAGATAGACAATTGACTTACAATAGCTACGTTGTGTCCGTGAAGATAATTTTATTTCTTGTCTGACTTAACATGTGTTAACAATGAAATGGTATGTCATGCATGATCAAATAGTTGGGCCTGGTATAAATGAAACTTCAGTGAAGGTTTTGTAAGAATCTCTTAGAGTTTTATTCAGGGTGATGTTTCAGTCTGCTTAAACACCCACCCCCTCATCCTTAAACTCCCACCCCCTCATCCTTAAACACCCACCCCCTCATCCTTAAACTCCCACCCCCTCATCCTTAAACACCCCCCCCATCCTTAAACTCCCACCCCCTCATCCTTAAACTCCCACCCCCTCATCCTTAAAAGATAATAATGATTATAAAACCCAGTCATATTGCGGCATTTTCATGCTAACTGAAAATTAACCAAAGACAGATGACCAATGTGATTAATATCCAAGTAGGATACTTGTCTGCGGGGTGTAGACAAGGGTGTATATATTAAATGTAAGACGCTGTGCCAGGCGAAGGCTTTTGGTAAGGTGATCCCCTGATAGAACAGATATACCACGCTCTCCGTGGGTGATGAAATACGACCATCTATCCTGGCGAGGAAATTGAGCCATGCGTGGGGTGGTAAATTGTGGCTCTCGAATTAGATACAGCTGCACTGCATTCAGTCTTGATATGTAGATAAGCCATATGATGAGTTTATCAGCATATTCCCAATGTGACAAATTGCGCTGCGAGTTCCTGACTTTTGCAAATTGCAAATTTTGAAATTCTTAATTGTCACTGATGTGTTATTGTCCATCTTTTGGACATGTTGACACATGTTTCATCTGCATGCATGTTTTTTGGATGACTTGTTCATCTATTGAAAACAGTTAGATTGTGATTGAAAAACTCTGTAACCAGGTATTTACTGAAAATGGCCTGAAACTTCATCCTTAGATGCAAAAAATGTCATAACATATTGGTTTTGGTCTTGAAAGTGACATTTTACCTTCTGCACCAGCCACAAAACACCTTTTCAAAATTAGTAGAAATCTCAGAACCAGGTAAAATGAGCAACTTAATCACGGATGAAATTTTAGGTCATTTAGGGTATACGCATGTGGCAGCAGAAATTGAGTAGATTTAACCTTTCATCTTTGCCTGGTTAACGCAACACGGCTGATTCCTGATGGTATCAACAGGTGGATTATTAGACATCTTGGCACAGATAAGATGGTAGCATGAGTCAGTGACCCAAACTGTGTGCTTTATGGATTTCATCCTGACAGCCCTGCTATAGCCATTTACCTCGATGTCCTATTTCTGTTAATTTAGATTAGGCCATCCTTAAAAATTCCTTGTTTGATGCAACCCGGCTATATCACACAGTTTGATCGGTAGGGCATTCCTTTTTTTTTTTCTTAAATTACAGGTTATGGAAAAGAAAGGAATTTTAAAGACATTAATGCTAATTTCTGTCGAAATCTCCCAGTCCAAAAAATGGAAGAAATTTAAGGTAATTTAGGTAAATCAAGTTCATCCATAAATAGATTTTGCTCTCTGGTTACATAGGATTCGCAACATCTGGATTGACCAACATAGAAGGCACATATGCATGGTCATTATGCTAACTGATGATCATCGTTGTTGTTTTGTTCAAGCTGTGAGCAACATTTGGATTGACCAACATAGAAGGCACATATGCATGGCCATTATGCTAACTGATGATCATCGTTGTTGTTTTGTTCAAGCTGTGAGCAACATTTGGATTTACCAACATAGAAGGCACATATGCCTGGTCATTATGCTAACTGATGATCGTCGTTGTTGTTTTGTTCAAGCAGTGAACATTGTGAAGGGGAATAAACATATGCTTCTCCCTGCTCTGTGATGTCTGTGGTACCCCAGTCACAGGTGGTGTGTAACAAGTCTTTCAGTTTTAGTCCCAAGGCTATCAATAACAGTCATAAGTATGTACGCATTTCAATTTTTTTTGGTTGAAATTTGCCTTGAAAAATATATTTATCTGTAAGAACCATGAATTATTTAGGAGCGGTCAGGAGGTGTGTGATGCCTATATATTTAACTCAAACCTCCAGACTGCCTGTAATAGAACTTTGTTCTTTAAAATTTGAGGATTATAAATATAAACATGAGTGTATCAGTCCTCAGACCATGGTGCCCAAACTACATTGTGTGAAGAAAGTAAACAGCGATGTACACTCACTCAGTCAATCGCCGATATAAATAAGGTTATAATGACCTTTGTTGTCCTCGCTGCTTCCTGTGGAGTATGGAGCACATACTGGCGTGGCTGCTTAAAGGCTATCCATGAATAACTGTGTCTGACAGTTATATGCATGAGGTCTTTATTTTTATCCACTGGCGAGTTTCCCCGAAGGATGCAGTGTTGTTGTAATGTACATCTGTCTGTCTGTCTACCACATTTTATTTCAGCACATATGTCGTAAGTCACTGTGTAATGTAAGACAGGTTATATATTGATGGCATAACGTCGCAAGCAAGGGGAGGGGGCATCGGAGGACTAAGTAAATAATTCCACCCTAATGATCTGATTAAATCAACTCTTTGTTTTATGAAAAGTTTGTGTACTGCAGCAAGTTTTGGCTAGTATGGTTTCATGTGTATCAAACTTGTCAAAGAAGTTGTGAAAATTAAATTGTGTTGTAAAATCAAGACTTGTCTGAAAATACTGATACAAAATACTGAATCCTTTGTCAGTATATATGCCTTTATTATATTAAAGCTATATTAAAACAGTCGATGCCCTTGAACTTGTTATATTGCTCTTTGGAAAAATACCACTTTTAACAGGGATATTAAATATAGCATCATGGATGAGCGTTGAAACAGAAAACATATACATGTGCTGCTTTGGTGAACTCTTTGTTGTATTTCCTTCTGAAATTTGTAGTCTATGAGTCCAATAAATACCTCAAACACTGCCAAAGAAATTTCAAATTTTCAAACGGTTAAGATTGTTGAAGTTCGATTGTAATTTAATGGTATAAGGGATACAAGGAAGGGATAGGTGTTAATGAAATCTCTGGCTTTGTGGAATATTCATTGTACTATTTTTAGGCCAGAATGAGAGCCTTTAACATGAAGGTGTTAAGACACTCCTTAACCGAGCCTATATCGGTAGAGGTTTTAGCTGTTCTTCCTGAAGATAAGTGTCTTGATGGAGTGTCATTCAAAGCTGAACTTGAAGAAGAGTGCTGCAGAAAAGAGGTACTCTAGCCCAGGGGTAATCTGCTCTTGAGTAAAGGGCTAGTACTTTGTTGTGAAGCTTAGGCTCTATTTATAGAAATCGGTGCTTCCCTAAAGTTTTAAGACAATGGTGCGCAAAGAAAAGGGGACTCAGAGGTTCACTTTGTCCTATTGGCTGATTTTCAACCAATGGCTGACGAGCATTGTGCTGCATTTCAACAAAGAGGTTCATGGTATTTAGCATACCTTCAGTTTCAAAAAGGCCAGAAATAAGTAGCTAGAAAGGAAACAAGGAAATTTGTTCCATTAAATTATTATATAAATAGCAGTCCTAGCTGATTTCATTATTAACACTAAAAGTTTTGGAAAATGTTTAAGAAAGAGCATGTCGAAATAGGCGTGAATTATATAGTATGGTTATAATGCACGTGTCAAACTAGTGCATCTGCAGCTTGCTCAGCTTCTTCTGTAAGTTCAAGACATTTTATTGATTAAATAGAGATGTAAAGTAATTAATATATATATAGCTCTGATTAAGCATCATGTGGAGTGTTGTCAATGTGTATAATTTCAGATGCTCTCACATCGCCAAATTTCAGCATTTTTATGAATAAAAATGCTGAAATTGTTCCCTGACTGAGTAGCTCACATGTTACAGCACTCCATCAAAAGCGGGATTCAGCGCTCATTTTTCGTTCGGATGATCGATGCTGTTCAATACGTAGAATCAGCTGTTAATTGTATTGCTACATTTTAATTTGTATAAAGGAAGTAGTGAAGCCCTGTATTTTCATTGGTCGCTTCTCTTTTGTGAATTTGTGTCATGTTTGCTAGAGGGTAATTTGTAAATAGAAATAGATCAATTAGGATTCAAGAACGTGTGTCAATTGAAAGTTACACTAAGTGTCTTCGCAAAAATACTGATATGTGTTGCAATAATTATAGTCCAGTTCATAATGGACGCAGTTCAACTGGTGCTGGTTGTAGACAGCATGGATTGTGGTCTTCTTATCCTGCCTCGGTATATGCCATTCGAATTGTTCTCAGAAATGTAATATAGCAATCTACAGATATCATATGAATTTGTGAGTAGGTCCCACAGTGGTTTTTAGTGTCTTTGACCCCAAATGCCTGACACTGATCACAACATCAGAACAGAATTAAACTATGAAGACGCATATTGTATATGTGATATATCTGAACCTTAGAAGAGCTACCCTAAATGACCTAAAATTTCATCCATCACCACACTGCTCTGTTTTGCTTCAATTCTGAGGGTGCACTTTCCATTATTCTCCTGTTTTCATATGATGTGGTTATTGGATGTGATGAGAACATGACATTTTCAGTAATTCTGGACAAGTGACGTGTAATACATTACTGTTAAAATCACTTAATTTTTTTTTTGTATCCAATTCTGCTGAAGCCATTGTGCTTGGGGTGTTTTTTAAAAGTTAGTGTTTATTTATTTGATCATGTTTTACGCCATACTTAAGATTGTTTCACTTAAACGACAGCAACTAGAAATATGGTGGGAGGCAAGCGAGCAGAGCCCGGGGTGGAACCCACCACCATCCGCAGGCTGTTGACAGAGATTCCCACGTAGGCCTGAAGAGGAAGCCAGTATAAGCTGGACTTGAACACACAGTGACTGCATTGGTGGGAGGCTCCTGGGTCATTGTGCTGTGCTAGCGTGCTAACAGACTGAGCCATGGAGGCCTATTGTTAGTGTTGAAGCATAAACAGTTAGAACAAAATCCTGGGAAAGAGAAGAGACCGGATTTCATGGAGTACATGTGACTATTATATGCCAACTATCACTGCATTGCTGCTCTGGTTTTACTCTCAGTGCTTTAATCTTCTATCCATTGAATTTAGAAGGGTCTTTGAGATGTATTTGAATAGTACGGTGATATCTTAGTTATTGGAAAATGACATTTATTTTCCGCTAAAAATACACTTTTGGGGATCAGAAATTTAGGTCATTTCCAGTAGTAAATGTGATCAACCAACAAATGTGTCTACCTGTCTTGTTAATTAGTTGATTCTTCAGGGATATGATGATTGAAGATGCATGTACTTGTGTGTGCAAAGAAGCAGTATGTCAAACACCGTGCTCTCACGAGGCAGCGCGAAGATAAATGACTTCGTCATGACAGCTCTCTGAGAAAGTCCACTTGTTAACAAGGGCTGTGTTCATTAGCAAGCGCTCATTTGAGGAAAACAAAATGACAGCTTGTAAGTTCTGTTTTCACCGTGCTTAAGGTGCCAGAGTGCAAGTCTGCCTTTGATCCAGTGAGTGAATGTCAGTCACTAGAGGGGGTTTGTACCTTTTAGTCTTTCTTCTGTTTTGAAAACATGCATGATATCTAGCCTTTTTTTTTTTGGAAGCATATTTGTTTTTTGAGGTGTAGAGTTAATGGCAAGGGGTTAATATGAGTTCATGGGTAGAATTGTTACATTGTATATTCATATGTTACATAGCAACGTACCCAGTTGTACATGTGTTGATCAAATGCTACCTACATCACATAACACCTTCAGAAGATAAACAGTGGACACTATCACATATTTTTTATGACATTGTCTGTACAATGTAATAAAAAAGGCTTACTGCATTGTTGCCTCTAATTTGATGAAGATTTTCTTTATTTTTTAAAAATTTTTCCTGAAAAGAGCTAAATGCACCTAAGCATTGGCAGTGGTGAACTGTACGGGCTTCCTGGGCCATGGTTATGTTTTTAGGCAGAGTTAAATGCATTTAAGTAATTGAATTCTAATGTTTAGGCTTTCATTGAGATGCGTTTCCAAAATTTCGATCAACAAAACACGTTTAACCAATCACAGTCAATAAATGTTGCAAGTAGGTCAACTGGATGTTCCACTAAATGGTTATACCAATATTTCAAGCTTTCTGTGACGTCACGAAGCCATGCTTTCAGTGGGAATGGAATGAAAAGTCGTGTTGTTAAGAGAAGGGATGGTGAGACGTCAATCTGGTTGATCTATTCATTATGATTCTTAGGACATGCAGTGTTCATGTTGATGAACGTTGCTGTATGACATAGTCTCATGGACTTTTTCTACAGTATTGTGCTGTCAACAAATCCTGTGTCGTATGCATTTATC
Organism: Acanthopleura granulata; assembly: GCA_016165875.1. NCBI lineage: Eukaryota > Metazoa > Mollusca > Polyplacophora > Chitonida > Chitonidae > Acanthopleura > Acanthopleura granulata. The sequence continues at coordinate 1,915,090 of JABBOT010000024.1, read as the reverse complement.
GTATGAACGTTGCTGTATGACATAGTCTCATGGACTTTTTCTACAGTATTGTGCTGTCAACACATCCTGTGTCGTATGCATTTTCTAATGTGCAAGCTACTGTAAAAAAGCTATTCTCGCTGATTGTATAAAGTGCTTTTTTTATGTAGCCAAGAATCAAATCTTTCACGTCATCTGCACCCAGCATTTGGCTATAAATGTGTTCCAGGAACCTGAGGAAGTATTTAAATATTTGCCAGCCCAAAAAAAAGGTGTGTTTTCTGATACGGTGTGGAATTTTTTCACTGTGATGATGATGACGACTTCTCCGGAATTCGCAAAATATGAGTACCGTTTTTTCTTGCATGTCATAACAGAAAATCACAACAAATTCTCAGACCTGGGCCATGGCAATTCTTCAGATCTGGTTTGTAAAGTGAGTAACGCCAAAATTTGAAATCTGATTGACCATCTTATTATTTGCAGACCTTTGCAGTTGAAGTTGGTGAAGTGTATCAAGAGGAATTTAATGAAGGAGTTAATTAAGCTAAACTTAACTGATTATTTTAGTCTCAAAAACTTTTCACCGGAAAGCCAAATATCACTTTGTGCAACAAATGGACCCCTTCTAGAGCACAAACGATTACATGCATCCAAAAGTTTAATAGTTTCATAATTAGGCCATGCAGTTTTCGTTAAATCTATCCAGTACGTGTACCAATTCAACAAAAGTACCGATAAACCACAACAAAACTGCACGCAGCTGACCTAGTCATGCGTAACAGTTAACCCTTGGCAATGATTGGATTACCCGAGAGTAATGAGTACGTTTCTGTGGTTCAACGCCGACCTGCAGTATTTGTGTGTCAGGTGATTATTGTTTGGATAATATTAAACCTGACAGCTCCAGCCATCTTTCTCGTGTAATCCTGGAGTGGTTCGGACACGCAGCTTCCGGTTGTTACAACTATGACTAACAAACGGTGAAGTATGTAAAATTCCACCCCAAGAAGTCTCTAACCATATTTTGGTTAGAGGCAAATTTCTGCAATATTACTTTTGACACTAGTTTGAATTTATACATTTTCCCAGTAGAATGTAATCCTTACCTTCCAAACAAACTTCAAATCACCTTCCCCAAGGTGAATAGAACTCTATCTGCATGAGAACCACTCCGTCAAAAGTTACGTGTGCAACTCAATTTAGCCACGGGCAAAGTTTTAAGTCATTTACTGCATTTACTTTGGCACTCCAAACCCTGATGCCTTGACGCAGAAGATGTTGTCTTAACTCGATGAGACATAGTATAATTTGTGTGAAAGATCCATCTTCAGTTGTTGTTGTTGAGTTTGTAAGAGTACTGACTGACTGATGATGTTTCCATACATTACCTGTACCCTTTGACTTTGCACTTGCTGCTTGAAATGCAGGCATGGAATCACCCTGACAACTAAGATGAATTCATATAGACCAATTTGAATTGTTATTAATTATGTTACACCTGTTACCTTCAATTAATCTTTGATGATTAATGGCACAAGTTCAATGTAGAGACCTTGAACCAGGTTACTTTAATTAATATAGACTAATAAGGCTTAAACTTATACAAATTATGTAATGGGAAACTTCTCCCTCTTCAAGTAATTTGAGCCAGTACAAGCTGTATGTGTAATTTATTGTCTAGTCTTGCTGTTCTGTGGGCCGGACTGCCAATCCTGTCAGCTTAAATTCGATCCGTATTTTATACGTCCAGATGCAGCCCAGTTGTGCAATCGATTCTCCCCCTTTGGATGAAAAGACGGGTGATGTCATCTGGAGTAGAACGTGTACATTACTGGCTGGCTGTTTACATGTTCTTACTGAACCCTTCCAGGTGAACGTGTCTCTTAAGTAGACCACTTCAGCAGTTCAAGCCTGGAGATAAAATATGACGGTGTTCAGTGCGGCACCATGAGTCACCCAACACCGTTTATCAGTTCTCCGGGTGATAAGAGGGATTTAATACATACGTCTGCGACAGTAAATGGACAGTTATGAAGATTTTATTTCACTCCAGCAGTGTTGTCGTTTTTTTATCTTTGTATGCATCACTGCAATAGGCGTTGATTACTGTGAGTGCAAGCTCATGAATCGTGGAGCCACCATATAGTTCTGCTGTTTTATCTACCAGCACCTATAAAACCAAACTTTATCTGAGTGTACAGAGTTAGATGTGGTAGATATTTCTGCGTAGGCCTCATTATGTACTGAGCATCAAGCCCCAGTAAAACAAATAGATAAGTGAGTAAATTAAACAGAAAGTAAATAAATTATTTTTGCGTAATGACCCAGTGCCTCCCACCAATGTGGCCGCTGTGAGTTCAAGTCCAGCTCATGCTGGCTTCCTCTCCGACCGTATCTGGGAAGGTCTGCCAGCAACCTGCGGAAGGTCGTGGGTAACCCCCCCCCCTCGCCGGCTCTGCCCGGATTCCTCCCACCATAATGCTGGCCACCGTTGTAAAGGGGAAATATTCTAGAGTACGGTGATAAACATCAATCAAATAAATAAATAAATTATTTGTACTGCAGACGTGTAGTGCAAGTGAAGCAAGGTATTGGTATAGAGTCAAGTGGCCTTGATCGCTGAACTATGCTATGGTATATGAAATGCTCTCTCAGTTCAGAATATCAGGGACCTTGACCTTTCGGGTCAGAGGTTGCATGTTCCCTAATTCTTCAACCCTTTTCAACCACCTCTGCAACCAATATTTTGAAACATTCTGACAGAACTATAGGGTGTAGAGAAATAATTTGCACAATGTTCGGTCACAAAATAAATCCTTTTTAGTGTCATTTTCATAATCATTGTATGCATAAATTCCACTGAAAAAAGTGGTTGAAAAGGTTGAAGATTTACAGTAGGTGTTTTTTTAACCCATCTCATGTGATTTTCAGGTATTAAATAGTTACTGAATGTGATCAGACATTTGGCTCATGAATATTAAGTTTTCACATTTTTACTGATTCTGACAGGTCTTAGAGCTGTTTGTCATATTAATTATTCAGTACAGTGACAAAAAGACCTTTATTTGTTATTAAAAACAGCACTTTTTTCTGGCAAATTTTTCGGGTAGTAAAGCTCATCTTGGCTTCCACTCCTCTGACTCAGTTTCCTTCTGGTCCATGAATTCAGTATCCGTCATATTTGAAATCGAATATTCTTCAGTAACAACAGGTAAATAGCTGATCAAACTGCTAAATAATATGATATGAATCAATTGTTGAAGATTAACTGTACGGTGCCTATCTGCATTCTCCAAAATCACTTTCCATATTCGAAACTGTGGTTTATGGCCTAAGGTTGGAGTAAACGGAAAAATGCCATGCCTGTCTTGCTGTTATACTATGTATACTTTTATCCCGCTCATGAAATTTAAACTTAAACTTTACAAGGCAGCCAAGGACATTAATTCAGTGAATTGTTCCAGAAAATTGCAATATGTTAATTTTCTGAATTGGAATTCTCCTTCACAGCTAATTTATTTGTGTGTTTGCTGCCCGCCAGCCGAGAAAGCGTCTATCCGCAGAGGCCATTAGGTACAGAAGGTAACTGATCTCTAATTATGAGTCAATCAGTTTCTCGTTGGCTATATCCAAGTCAAACCTGTCAGAAAACTCACATCTGTGACTTGAAAGCTGAGTTCCGGCTGAACCATTATGGCTCTAACTGCTTAACCTGTCAGTCTTAATTCCTTTGTCTTCAAAAAAATCCACATTTTAAGCATTGTATTATTCATAGAGGCAATTTCTCAGATGAGAGAGCATCCCAGCTACTGAATAACTTAATGCCCAAAATTGGCGGCAAATATCTGACATAACGGAGTCATTCAGTGCAGCTTGCCCTCGCCCTTAATTTCACCTGCTTTTTTTTTTTTTACTCTGACATTTATTTTCCTGTGGATCCAATTTACTTTATGCAAGAAATGGTCTCAAGAATTACCATATTGCCACGTACAGAAATGTCGAAATTCACCAGGGTTTGAGGGAATGATGTCCCACTTTGATTAGTCAGGCATTCATCATTGTGTGGAATGGGGCGATGTATCATATTGTATCCATGCGAACCAGAAACTACCGTCGTCAGGGCTGAGAATGAACCGCTGGCACGACCCCATGCTGACCCGGAATCGCTCTAAACTAACAGAAGGCCAGATGGCTTAGCGATAGGCGTTGTCACCCGCGGACCAGTGGTCGTTTTTCTTCCTCCCGCAGAGAAGATTGAATTGTTGAAGTCATCAGTATGGATTGACAAAAGCTATATAATAATAGATGTACTTTGTTAATAGTCAGAACATTGGGTCATTGAGTGCAGTATGGTGGTTCGCATAAATGGAGGGGTCATCTAGTGCACACACATTGTTCTCTTTGTACTCAGGCTATCATATACTGATGTGAGACAGGTGAGAGAGAGAAAAACAAGAGAGGGTGAAGGGAGTGGAATGCCTGGGGCTACAAGGCTCACCACTGAGGAGATCATCAATGTCAGGGTGGATAGACAGATGGTCTGGCTTTCTGGAGTCTTAGGTACTCGCCTGAAATGTTGCCGATGATGTGACATTGAGCAATAATCGATCAGTCATTCTTGAGTCTTTACCCTGCTCCCTGTACCATGAAGACATACCTATGTGATTCTTAGGTTTCTGGCTTGATTCTCAATTGTTTCCAAAGATTCTATGGTTTCTTCCTTTTATTTATTTAACTATTTTCATACTCTGGAGACATTTTTTCATGATGGCTTCATTTTATTTATCTGTTTTACCATGTCCCAACATCCCTGTTTTTTTTTTTTTCAGGTACTAGTGTTAGTCACTGTGTTAATTTATCATTAACTTTTATAGGTACATGTAGTTTATAATGACCCAGTGTCTGATTTCCACACCCTGTCCTTTTGGTTTTGATGGCAATGAATTACTCTTTGCCCAGTGTCCTGTTTCCAGGATCTGTAACCCTTTGGCCATTACCGAGTTTCCATGACCCATTGTGCTGTTGGCCATTACCCAGTATTCACCACAAAATTCACGCATTGCCCTGTCTCTACAATCCATACTGCTTCCAATCCTGTTTCCACAATACTGTTGTTTCCAGTGTCCATTCAGTTGTTCATTATGCCCAGTCCATGGCCTCCTGTTTCTACATTCTTTCTGGTGTCCAACCTTCTGTCACCTTCTGTTCACTGACTTGTTTGCACACCCTTTCATCCTTTGTCCAATAATCTTTGCTCTGGCTGTGTCCAATATTCTTCTCCTTGGCTTTGTCCAATATTCTTTGTCCTGGTTGTGTCCAATATTCTTTGCCCTGGCTGTGTCCAATATTCTTTGTCCTGGCTGTGTCCAATATTCTTTGTCCTGGCTGTGTCCAGTGTTCTTTGCCCTGGCTGTGTCCAATATTCTTTGCCTTGGCTGTGTCCAATATTTTTTGTCCTGGCTATGTTGGGTATTCTTGCTCTGGCTATGTCCAATATTCCTTGCCTTGGGTATGTCCAACATTCCTTGCAGTGGCTGTCCAGTCTTTCTTGGCCTGGCTATTTCGTCATTTTGTTCAGTCTTGCTATTGCTATGAGGGGATGTTTTGTTATGCATCACCTTCATAGGTTAATTAGTTTTCACCATTGGAGACCACTTTTCAAAAAGGTTCTGTTACCTGTTATTAGTCTCAAAGGAGTGAGAAAGATAATTTAATCAAAACAGACTTAACCACTCAGGCCCTAATTGACATCCTTGAAATGACTTGAAGTTCAGTGAAGAGTTTTCAAGACCTTAAAATTGGTTAAAAAATTGTTTATTTTATTGAATTTGATTGGTTTTTGCAATGTTGAATATTAAATTGAAAAGCTGTCGCAGTAAATGTAACAATGTAATATTCATCAATCTTCAGATGAAGGTTTGTGCTTTAAAAAACTAAATTATCCTCAAAAGTGCTGCAAAACTTTTATATTCTTATAATTTCCTTTTATATACTTGCTTCTTGAAAATCCTTGAATAACATCATTATTATCGGCCTCTTACTTCAGCCCTGGTTCAGGACTTCCTGACTTCCTGTCAGACGACTCCTCAGTAGGTACTTGCAGCTGATAACCTTATTCTGATAGTCCTGTCAATTATCACGGAATTGTTCCTGTGTTAATGGCACCGGTCGACTCCTCAATCAATAAAGAGTTCACATAACCAAATAAGGGCAGATAAAATTCCCTCTGACTCTTTGTTTATGGTTTACATCACGTTCACGAAAGCAAACTTGAGCAGACGTACTTCATTACGTTTTCTGTCAAACTGTTGCACTTACTGGTCCACAGACATTGATCGAGCTGGTGAAAACTGATCAACTTCCTGCAGAAACACGGTTAAAACCAATAATACAATAAGCCAGGTAATTGCCATTAAATGTGTCTAGGTTTAGAAACTTAATTAGCCGTTAAATGTGAGAGTATAAAGTTTGCTTTTGCAGGATGTGGCACTTTGTCTCAATCAGTGGTGTCTTATTGGTATAAGGTCATTTAGTACATTCATACATGCGTTTGCTTACATAAAGGTCAACCGGTACATCTTGAAAGTAGTTCAGTATCAAACAGACGATTTCTCTGTTGGCTTTAACATGTTATTAGCGTCTTTTGTGCATTTTGTTTTTGAAGTACATATCACTACTTTCACTACTACAGTACTTTGTTAAATTATGTGTTCCTAAACCTGTAAACCCTTTTCTGAAATATTTTAACTCAATTTAAAATAAAAGATAACAAAAAAATAACTATATAAAATTGCAATTGATTACCATAATAATTCCCTTCTGTTATTTCTCTAGATTTTTGTGAAATGACATAAGTGCTATCAAATGAATTCCTCAATTCCATGGTCAGATTATGCTAGTATTTATTCTCAAGTCCAAAACTCCTAGAAATGGGCATGCAAATAGTAGTACACTAAATATATTTTTAGATATATTTATTTATTTATTTGATTGGTGTTTTACACCGTACTCAAGAATATTTCACTTACACAGCGGTGGTCGGCATTATGGTGGGAAGAAATCAGGCAGAGCCCAGGAGAAACCCACGACCATCCGCAGGTTGCTGGCAGATGTTCCCACGTACGGCCAGAGCTTTTAGATACACATGTAGAATTCTAAATTGACTGTGTCAGTGTTGATTATTTAAATTGGAGGTTAATGTGGTGCTCGAAGAATAATGTTATCTAAAATGTACCTGTTACCCTGATTAATGTCTTTAGATGAAGTCAAGAAACTCTCTATACATGTAGGTGGAGTAGGGTTGAAGTTTGTACTTGTCAATTCGTTCACCTTAGCATAAATTGGATGTTAATTGAATTAAATTTGCAAGTCTAGGCCCATAAAATACTTAAGCGAGACAATCAGATAAATATATTTAAGTAAATAATTACATTAAATTTGCAGGTATTGCTTTAATTAACTGAGGTGGAATTTTGGTATCATATAGTGTTTAATTGAACTGTAGGCAAAGATATCCAAGTAAAATGACGTTGATGTTGATTTCAGATCCCAGTTTGGAACCATGCATACGTGCAAGCTGCACTGAGCACTGCATTTTGTTGCATACGTTTATGGATTTGTTTAGTGTTTTAAAAGAAATGTGGATTTACCGCTTAAGAAAATAGCCTACCCTGAAATGCTGGATGAAATATTTTTTGATAGCAATCATGGGTGCTTTGAAGAGTTTTACTTATCAGAATCGTAATTAATACTAATTTCTTTACATTGCATTAAATAGGATTAGTGTTATTGCCTGTATAGTTCTGTTTTGAAGTTTTATACCTGGCACTTTAAAAAATACCATCTAATACTCTCTGAAAGGTTCAGAATAAGGTTGTAGGAATAAGAACCTGTTCCCCTAAATGACGTAAAATTTTGCCCTGAAAGTATATTTTTGGAGGCAATTTAATGTTAATTTATTAATGGTAGTACCAAAACCTACATTTATCCAGTAGAATATCACCTTACTCTCTAAAAAAACCCTTGAAACATCTTTCTAAGCCAAAAAAAAAAAACAAAAAACACTCAGACTCGGGAAAGATGAGCAACTTGATCCTGGACAAAATGGTAGGCCGTTTAGGGTAAATATTGCAATAAAATGACTTTATGTATACATGTATATATTTATATATATATATCATGCATGAAACTGAAGTGAAAAAAAATTTAAAAAGTAAAAAATATATATAAAAAAAGATGCAATGTTGTTTTATGATGGGCCTAATTTGTATGTATCTCTTGCCTCTTGATAGGTTGAGAGAGAATTTCAAGTTCAACTTGTGTAAGATCTATAAGGATTGAAAACAAATCAGAATCTACCCAAATTGCATTAAATTTGCATAGTAAAAAAATTTAATTAAATTAGGGGTTCAGGACAAGTGTTTGTCTGCAGTGCATTTTTGAATTGAATTTTTGACTTTTTTTTTTTTTTATTTTTTTTTTTTACAAATTCATTAAGGTATGTAATTGAATGTTGTGCTGTATACTGCCTGGATTATTTAATATATTTTTTTAAAATCCAAGTATCAACGTTTCCAGGTTTAATGGATTTCGCTGCGGGGAATTTTTATGCTCTGCACATACATTAGAGCTTAGGTGTATTTTGTAGAGCTTCGTAAAAGGCCGACCTGGCAGATTGGTGGAGAATACTTAAAGCCTTGGGGCTCCATCCTGTTCCCATTACCGTATGTCACATGACACTGTGGGAGGCGAGGAATTGTTTCCGAGGACGACCAGTTCCGCCAAAGACCGGAGGAGCTGTGCGTTTGTGTCCGTGGCTGGAGACTGGCCCATCCACGTGAGCTGAACACACATGGATGACATCACATGATCGGCTCGTGGCGGCAAATAGGTCCGATCCAATAATGTTGCAAATTGCACGCCTGCATGGGCGTTGGTGAGGATGTTTCCTTTACTCTTGTAACATGCCAGAATGATAAGTGTGCAAGACTCCAAGGTAGGCTAATTGAGAAAAACTAAATTACCAAAGTAAAAAACGGTTGTGGGTGTTACATGACGATATATGGTGTCTCCAGGAATTGATATCTTTCCTAAAGCTCTTTGTGGGACAAATAGGCATGTTGAAAGTCCCCAGTAAAGTACTGCACAGCCCACAGACATGACACACGTGGCATTTTTCCACAAGATTACTATAATCTGGGTTCGATCATCTTATAAAAATCTCAGTACTTTTATTTTTCTGATTTTCTTTTCATAGAGTTAAATTGGCGATATTGGGGATGTTTTTTTTTTGTTATGTTGCAGGAAGCATAGGTTGGTTTGGCCTGTTAATTTTAGTTGTTTTTTTCCGTCGGATGTGGAAGTTATAAACTTTTAGCGTATTGTGGTTGCATTGGTCATTAAATTTAATTATTTAAATCAATTTTGGTCCACAAGCTCATGTGAAATAAAGCTCATTAGATTACATTCGAGCAAATCTGTATCATTTTTTAACGTTTGATGTACGGATTTCATCCTGCTGCTTATTTTAGAAACTCTTAACCATTTGGAAAAAAATTTTGTATCCAGCATTGCTAAAAATACATGTGTATGTTGAGAGTATTTTGTCGAAGTATATTTTTTGTGTGTGTGTTTTTTTTCTGTGAAGTTGTTATAGCGATACAAGTGCATGGTGTTCGAGTGGCAACGTTGGAGTTACCTCTCTTTGTTGTTCGTGATTGCCTCTTCACATCAAGGCAGCACCAGAGTGTATGTTGAATTTAAATTATTCTCACATCATTTTAAAATACAGATTATATTGAATAATGGAGGTTGTTTATGATGTATTTATTTAATCAATACTGTTCGTGTACATTTGAGAAATTTTCATTTTTGCAACACGAGTCTGGTTTATGGGTGGCGGAAATCAAAATGTCCACAGAGACCTCCACACTTTGCTAGGTACCTGCCAAACTTTCTGATTGAAAGCTGCAGCCAAATCAGTGACTGGTGGAATTAAACATCTTAAACATCAAGAATCAAGCCTGACAGTGCAGAAATCCAGCGATTTACCCATCCTCACTTAGAGTTCATGACGTTGCTGACAGTTTCAGGCATATCACAAATGCATCTACTGGTGGAAGGCACAGTCAAATGTGAGTATAATTATAATGCTGCCTCACTGAAATGCTATGCCTAACACACCAGGCATGACACGTACCCCACCCAGATATAACAGGTGGGGTGCGAGTGTAAAAGGTTGAGGATTCATTCTGTGGGATTTGAACTCGGGATCCATGCAGCCACAGTTCAGCACTGTACTGACTGAACTAAAGGGAAATTCCCACTAGCAATACTGCTAATATAAGAGCTGGAATGCTGCTCCCATTACACTAGTATTGGTAGTGCCAGCTTCATTTCACAGCCTAAACAAATTTTATGTTTTGCTGATCAAGGTATTTGAGAAATTATTCCATGTAAATAAAGTCTTGTGGAATTGTGTGTACAGTTGAGCGTTGTGATGGCAAATCTGTTACGAAAGGTTTTTAATGGCATTTTTTGTAGTGACGCATTTTAAAAAAAAAATTCCATGAAATGAAAAGAAGTGGGCAATTTAGAATTTCTTGCCACAGTTTGAAAATCTCAGCAGAACCTCCACGGAATCAGTTTAAGCTCAAAACGTATTGTGTATCAATTAAAGATTACCCGGCCTGGTTTATTTACCTTTATTTGTCGTACTCCTATTTTTCCCGTTAGCTTTCACCTTTTTCTTGTCAGAATCAAATGGTCAAAATCATTTTCTTGGTATTATCAGAGGTATGCATGTAATCATGCTTTCGACAAACATAAACAGTCTTCGTTGATGTTGTCAGGGTATGTTTAGGTGACAAAGTTTTATGCTCAAATTAAGAGCTGCCTGTGATTGCCTGAAAAGTCATTAGAAGTTATGAGCTATTTCGGAGGACCTTTGGCTTCTGCTGTATGAAGATAGTAATGACTTTATTTCTTTCATACTTTGCGGCCACAAGGTATAAACTTTTCATATATTAACTCAACATTCTGTTGACCTTCAGTAACTGTTTTTTGAAGAAAAAAAACCCAACAACAACATTCATACAGCCGATCTTGGACATGTAATATTAAAATTAATTAAGGTTCTATAAATGGGCTGGTTTCTGTAGGAGCTTGTCTACTGGAAATGTCTTAAACCACTTGGCTGATCTTAATCAATCTTTGAAGCAGTCATGAGGCCAATTTTCTGACCATCATCAGGATTTTCAGGGAATGTCTGTGGACTGTCGTTTGATTTCTGATCTATAATTATAGGAAATTAGATCTGTGTGGTTTTTCAAGGTCATTGCCCGAACCTGATACGCATGAACTAAACATGTTTTACCCCTTTTCAACAACAACAACAGAAAACGCCATACATTTCAGACGGAAAAAAAGAAAGATTAACAAATCTCCTCAAACATGCTTTTGAGGCTGTTACCATAAAGGTTTCAGTGGAAAAATATTTTTTGTGTTTTGCGTGACGACGTTTGTTATTTTACCAGGAACTCGGGTAAGAAGGTTAAAGTACTAATGTTATCAGCCGGTGTGTTTGTTTGTTCCTGGTATTCAGAGACAGATATTACATTTGGGGGAGGGGTTGAGGGGGGGTTGAGGGGAGATGCTATGGCAAGTCCATTCAGTTATTGGAAGAAAGATAAGAAAATCTAGGTTAAACAAAATCCCGTCTTTGAATATCTCAGGAGAATGCGTGATGTATTTTTTTCTGTCGTCAAACGAACACATTTCATCTTTTACTGAACAAATTGAAAGAAAATCTGATAGCTACAATTCCATCGGCGCCCTTGATTTGTCTATTTCACGCACTTGTCTTGTTTTCTGTCTGACATTTCCATGTCTGCCATTGATTTTTGGCTGACGTCAGCAAACGGGGCAAAATCCCTACTGACCGGAATGTATTACAAAACCAAAGGCCACATTTATGTGATTGGTTCTTTCAGCTTTTGTTATAGTTGTCTTTCACTGAATCTTCGTTGTTTTACCAAGAATTATTCCAAGTAAAATATCATATGCGTTCTTTAGTTTGTTATGTGCAAGAAAGAAGTGAAGGCTCAGCTTGTTACGTCAAATCTGAAGTGCTACTCTGCATCATGCATATCTCTAGAGATACATGGAACCTTAAAGTGTAAAATTACCAAAAGAAATTCGATCAATTAAAAGCTTTTGGGAGGGTATAAAATTCCACCAACCTGTGTAGAATCTACGATGGCATGTTTGGACTACTTTCATAAGTGCTGGAGTGCATTGATATATATACACTTAAAAATATAATCTAAGAATTTATATATCCAAAGGTGCAAATAAAGGTACAAAATTCATTAAGTCTTGCTGTATTTAATTATCAGGGATGTTCTTTGGACATACTTCCAAGTTATTGTAGATTTAAATTATTCTCTTGTGAATACTTGGGAACAAGCTATCAGGATTAACAGTTATTCTGTTGAGAATACACGAAGACCAGTTAGCGAGATTGACAATTTTTCTGTTGTGAATACATGAGGATCAGTTAGCAAGATTGACAATTATTCTGTTGTGAATACATGAGGATCATTTAGTGGAATTGACAATTATTCTGTTGTGAATGCATGAGGATCAGTTATCAGGATTAACATTTATTCTGTTGTGAATACATGAGGACCAGTTAGCAGGATTAACAATTATTCTGTTGTGAATGCATGAGGATCAGTTATCAGGATTGACATTTATTCTGTTGTGAATACATGAGGATCAGTTAGCAAGATTGACAATTATTCTCTTCTGAATACATGAGGATCATTTAGTGGAATTGACAATTATTCTGTTGTGAATGCATGAGGATCAGTTATCAGGATTGACATTTATTCTGTTGTGAATACATGAGGACCAGGTAGCAGGATTAACAATTATTCTGTTGTGAATACATGAGGACTAATAGGCAGTATTGATAATTATATTCTGTTGTAAACACATTAGGACCAGTTAGCACACAAACATGATAAATCGTTATTGCAAATTAAGAATGAACAATAGATTTTAGACATGCAACTTGTTTGACGTGATAATTATGTAGGTGGAAAGTTTTTCCTTTAATTTGCAATGTGGAAAGCCTGCATGCAACACACAGTACGACTAGCACACTATTACATTCGCATGGGTTTTACAATAGGATATAGATGGAATCCTTGAGCAGTGGTGTACATGCAGGTCGCATTTTGCGTTTCATGTCACTGAGTCATCACCTGGATCCAGAGCAGGTCACTTTTGCATTATTCAGGACAACTGTAGCCTATTGCCCAGGGCCATCCGGACAAGACACCTTTTATATAAAAGGAACTTCTTCCTCAGCGATTAATTTGGTGCATAAATTTGACCCAGTTATAGTTAAAACGAAGCCCTTGAGTCTTGCCCAGCACTCAGACATTAATGGCTCGGCTCGGCATATTCTCTAAGAGTATTGACTGCTTGGGGCGTTCTGAGTTGAGCCGAAGGTTTGAAACCTTGTCTGCGCTGGATCCCCTGCATTCCCATGGCGTGAGGCAGTGCTAAGCGTGGAACCGGCCTGATGTAACTGTGTCCATCTCCATGGGGAAGGGGGCAAAGGGGGTGGGGTGTCGTAGAGGAATGGCTGGATATCATGCCAGCTGGCTGTAGCTAGACATCTCCTGGTTATCCAGGCACCCGCTGGATTTATCATGTGCCTCAATCACTTGACCAGTGCATGCATACCTACAGAAACACACTGACCGTCTCGAATTATTTCAGGATGACCAGTTCAGTATGTTGTACACTGAGGCTAATTCAATACCCAGTTGGGTAATATGAAATCCACGTAGCCCCAAGCAGCCCTACATATTCTCACACGTCTTTATTAATGCACTGGAGTCCATAATGCACCAGTTAAGGAACATGTTTGCTATAATTAAGCCTGAAGTGCAAAGATGCTCCGAAGGCTCAAAGGCTCTAATCTAGATCAAATGGGCGGATATTATAGGCTCTATAGTGTCCTTACCCCCTTAGGCTGTCTTTTGAGTCATATTAAGGTAATCAGTTGACCTCAGTCTGTGACATACTGAGCTAGTCATCCTGAAATATGTCTTCTTAATTAAACCTAAATGACCTAGAAGTTCGTCCATTTTTTTGCCAAGTTAATCCTTTTTCATGGTTCCGAGAGTTCTGCTGATTTTAGATATGTGTTTTGAGGTTTGTTCAGAAGGTAGGGTGGTACCCGACTGGAAGAATGGAAGTGTCAAGACCAAAAGCAATATTTTATGATCTTTTTTTTTTTTTTTTCGCCTCTAAAGATGCCCTTTCATGGATGAAGATTTAGGTCATAGCAGTAACTAGCTAGTGCAGAAGTATCAGTTGCCTTCTGCATATCCTAGCTTATAACCAGTAGTGTCTTTGTGAGATATATAGGTCAGAAAGAAATGCCAGTAATGTATACTCAAGCTGTGAATGACGCAGCGCTTATTTGTGACATCATTGCCAAACTTATGTGTACATAGAGAATATTTGGAATGCAGTCATGTGTCGACCGCTCTGTGTTGGGTTCTCACGAAGCTAATCTCACATCACTCACCTTGCAGGTGTGAAGTTGATGAAATATTGAGTGGTTTATATTGTATTTTGTATCAATGTTGTATTTCATAATTTATTGAAAGTGAAAAAATCTTGTTGTCTTCTGTATCTGGCAAACTGCCTGGGAATCAGAAGCGAAAATCTTTCTACATTTCCAGATTGCTTAATTAAGTACTTTTTAGCCAATTAAGCGATGATGGAAAGGTTGGACAACTAGGTCTTTGGTGTTTTGATGCGTTCAATTTTGGACATATTATAGATAACGCCCGTTGATTTTTAAAAACTGTGTTCACATTTAACATGTGAAGAATTTATTTTGAATACATACTAAATGAAAAAATCTTGATGTCTCTGTCGCTCTGATTTTGCCCAGTGAAATAACACTGCTTTCAGAATGGCATCAGTGTATAGAAAATGGAAGTGAAGAAATGATACCACCACTCAATCCTACAGGAGTGAAATTGATTAGCGTGTGAGTCATAAGATGGTGGGTTTCTGTAGATAACAAAATGTGAGTACCAAGATTTTTATCTCTGCAGCCACTCAAAAATAGGGGAATTTCCCTGTGTGCACTTTGGTATATTTACTCTTAGTTCCATAGATTTCTTCATCTTTCTATTCATTCATAAGCCTTCGTCATTCACCGTGTGCGTTGACGTCATGTCGTCCTCATGTGAGGAGGGGATTAAAACATGATAACGATGCTGTGTTTTCTTTACTCTGCGAATTATAGATGGGCATAAGCCTTGAGTCGTCCAGTGTATTTGTTTTTTATCGATTAAGCAGAATCTCTGACGATCATGGAGCATGTTCTGTATGTGTATGTCCATCTTTGTTTTTAATTGGTCGCTGAATTTCTTTGCACTCGTAACTCCAATTAGTGTGCCATATGACATACATGTGGCTATAATCAGCCTGTAAGTATTTGATTGGTCACTGAATTTCATCACACGCGTGACTCCAGCTTGTATTCCTTATGATCAACATGCATGTAATTGCCATGGTCGCTAAATTTCTTTGGACTGGTACAAAAACTCCACTTTATAAGCATGTCACGACATTATAACTCATGCCATGATGAACATTCTTGTAGGACAAGGACAAGAATTGCAGACTAGATTTTGCTATCTCTGACCTGTAATGTCTTGCTGGATATCCAGTTATGATTATCTCTGTAATATGATACATCACCTGTCCATGTAAGACCAGAATTGCACCTGGTCCATGGGTAATGAAGCTTTCTGTCTCAGGTGTATACGTTTGCTCGTTGATGACAGACGAGCTTAGAAATTAAGCTTGACATACAGGAGAGCTCAGGACAGTCAATTCAACTCGACTCCACTGGTTGTGTGGAGTTGTTGCTTATCTCTGAATGACAACTGAAATTGACAGGTAACACATGACGAATGGGATACAACTCTGGTTGAGTTATTATAGCTATTGTGCGTATGCAAGCGCTTAAGACTTGACAAAATAGTCGAGTTGAATTGGGTCTTAAGCTCTTGTGTATGCTGAGCTTAAAGATTCCTCTGACTTAAGTCTTTTGTGGATTTAGGTATATGTAATAAAAAATAAAATAAAAAAAAACCAAACAGACAGGCCTTGCCAGATATTAGTCTGTCCTGTTAAGGACATTCTGTAGCATCTTTTCAAATTTGGGCAGAACCAGATGTATTGAGAATGTATGACGATGTATGACATCACTGGGGTAGACGTGGCAATGAGCAGTTTATACGATGTCCGTTTCCTCCACCCACAATGTTTATGATGTCCGTTTCCTTCAGCCATGATGTTTCATGATGTCTGTTTCCTCCACCCACAATGTTCATGATGTCCGTTTCCTTCAGCCATGATGTTTTATGATGTCTGTTTCCTCCACCCACAATGTTCATGATGTCCGTTTCCTTCAGACATGATGTTTTATGATGTCTGTTTCCTCCACCCACAATGTTTATGATGTCCGTTTCCTTCAGCCATGATGTTTTATGATGTCTGTTTCCTCCACCCACAATGTTTATGATGTCCGTTTCCTCCACCCACAATGTTTATGATGTCCGTTTCCTTCAGACATGATGTTTTATGATGTCTGTTTCCTCCACCCACAATGTTTATGATGTCTGTTTCCTTCAGCCATGATGTTTTATGATGTCTGTTTCCTCCACCCACAATGTTCATGATGTCCGTTTCCTCCACCTACAGGGTTTATGATGTCCGTTTCCTCCACCCACGATGTTTATGTCAGTTTCCTCCACCCACAACGTTTATGATGTCAGTTTCCTCCACCCACAACCTTTATGATGTCATTTCCCTCCGCTCACAACGTTTGACGTCCCTTTTCCCAACCGCAATGTCTATGTCAGTTTCCTCCACCTACAACATTTATGATGTCATTTCCCTCCGCGCACAACGTTTAATGTCCGTTTCCTCCACCCACCAAACTCCTACCATATAAGGGAAAAAATAATGAAATAAATACATTACTTGAATTGTCATTTATGACTAGATCATATTGAAATACTGAATATTTTGTAACTCTATTATTGCTGACTAAAGACATACACATATATCAACTCTTCCATGAATGAAAACAGCCAGCCAGCAGCTTGTCATTGCTCTGTGTGGTCAGCAGTGGGTTTCCCCCCGCGCTCTACCCAGTTTCCACCCCCCATTATGCTTGTCACTGTCGTATAAGTGAAAATATTCTTGAGTACAGCATGAAACCCCAATGAAATAAATAAATAAATGAAAATGGAATTATTGTAATTTAGCAAATTTTAATGCGAAATTTAAACCCTGAATGCAGTTAATGAAACGGTTAATGACAGATGGGAGACTGCCAGATTTGCCAGTGGAGAGAATGGACTATCAGGTTTTGATTTCTTGCCTGTGTAGGTATGAATTATATATACATACTTGATTGGTGTTTCACACCATACTAAAGAATGTGCCGAGCATTACAGTGGGAGGATATTATATATATATATATATATGGGTTATCATGGTTATATATGTAGCTCTTAATGGGGATAATATTGGGTGATATTGTCAACACAGCTGCGATCCTCAGGCAATACAAGCATGTGGAGACACTCCAAGGCAAAACCTACTCCAAGGCAAAACCTAATTTAGGCAAAGGCTGACTGACGTCATAAGCCAATTTCCCCAGAATTGACAGAAAGTGCCTAAAACAGCTATATGTAGTAACAGAACATGCCTCCAAAAGGGCATCAGGGAACAAAGTTAGTTATAACGAGGGATTTTCGACTTTT